>OY987314.1:16315677-16823250 GCA_963920655.1 Geranium rotundifolium
GCCGGCGGAGTCGTCGGGCGCAGTCGGGAAGTGAGAGAGAGAAAATGGGAGAGGATGATTATGTTTAGAATGAGTGGTTATGAGCGCAGAATAAGAGATAAATGCACTGAAATCGGGGTTTAAATACTTATGACTGCGCACACATGCAATGTGCGCGGTCATAAGTATTTTGATTGGTTGACTTCCATGGTTGACTTTAACTTCGTCGCCTTATCGACTATGATCCCGTGGTTCGATTTGTGTAAAAATTGTTGTGTATAGGTAATCCACGATTCTCTACATATCCTACGGTTTCGATTTTCATAATTCACTTTTTCTACGTTCGTTGATTGTAGATTGTTAAATCGTACAATGTGAACCCTTATTTTCAATATACATAAACTTGTACATCGAAGACGATTCAATGTTGGGAAAAAAAAAGAATCCAACCGTACGGATGAGACCGAATATATGATTCTCGTCTACTCGTAAAATATTGAATAATTTTATTAAGAAATCAACATCGATAAAGTACCCGATGAGTCGCGGACACGTGTGTATATACCAAGATCATCAATTTTTCCTACGTTTTAGTCGATATTTAACAATTTTTTTGTGCCCAGTGAATATCGACAAATTTTATAGCCAAATCAAGACTTGAGGTCAAAAAATTAATAAATCAAGACTTGAGGAAATTGAGGTCAAATATAGATTTGACCTAGGTAGTCAAAGGTCAACAATTTGACATAGTTAAGGACGGCGCACAGTTATATGCGCGCAGTCCTTAACACTTAGAAAATTTTCACACTTTTTTCTACACTTTTTTCTTGCACTCTTGTCTACATTTTTTTCTAACATTGAAATTTTTTCTTACACTTTTTTCTACACTTTTTTTGAACTGAACACATTTTGCAAACATTGAAATTTATTATCAATTCAAAACGAAATTACAACACTTTCAATCAGATACATAATCTTCATGTCCTTCCATATCGCTGTTGTCGGATGCACTACTACTATATTCTTCTATGTCTGGTGGTATGTCGGCAATTTGAACGGGCGGTACATTGTTTTGTAACTGAAAACTGCTAAGATCTATTTTTATTCCTCCCGACAAGTCAATCTCAATTCTGTTCGTGTTTGGCTCTTGGTAAGGCTCGTTCACCTCGTACGTGGGGGCTTCGGCTGTACGGGCTAGTGTCTTCGGGTTGTAACAACCCCTATGGTTTACAAAGTTCACAACTTTCCACCCGCGACCAGTTCTCGGATCTTCGACATAGAAAACCTGTTTCGCCTTTAAGGCAAGACAGAAAGGGTTCTCCCTGTGACAATTGGTTGTCGTGTTAACCGACATCAACCCCCGATCATGCCTTAACCTGCTCTCATCGTACCATCTACACTTGAACACAACCACATGCAAATTCTGGGGGTATTTAAGTACGCAGACGTCCAGAAGAACAACAAAATATGTCTTGTCGATCGCTTCTATCATTATTCCATAATTCTGATTCACTCTCCTTTCGTCTAATCGTTGACAGACGAACTTCACGCAATTTACTGTACATTGCGAATATATGCTCGAACTCTGGGGTCCATGAGAAAGCAACGTCAATTCATTCTTATACCCAGGATTTCGCATCTGTAATAACAATCAAAGTTGGGTTCAGTCCAAAACGAAGACAATAATTAGTACACGCGATTTTAGATTTGAGAACTTACACATTTTGCGAATTTTTTGTTGAAGGAAATGACCCGATCTTCAATGCTGCCATTGGGTTGATTTCTTTTGAACTAGTTTTCATGCGTGTCTACGAATGTATCCATCTCTGCACAATTCTCCGTGACTGTCCAATGGGCCCAAAACAACTCATCTTTTGGCAATTTTGAATTGCGAACGACGCTACGCAATTCAATCAATTGAGACACTACCGAGATGTCATGTACCATGGTTGCATTCACCGCGTCGGGAATGGACGAGGTACCCCGATTTAGGTACATGCGAGTGAAAATAACCGACTCGTGCATCAAATATTGTTGCGCTATGCACCCTTCAAGATATCGCATGTTACGCACACTTCTCTTGTACTCACCGAGTTGCCTGCAAGTGAAAGTATAAATTCAACTTCATTTAAGATGAAATGAACTGTACTAGCCGATAACTTAAATATCACATACCTTTCAATCGGAAACATCCACGTGAAGTGAACTGGTCCAGTTCGCAAAACCTGATCTGCAAGATGTATAGGTAGGTAGGCCTGTATTGTGAAGAATGCCGGGGGAAAAATCATCTCCAACTTGCATTGAATCATCGCGATGTCTTCTCTCATCTGGATGAGGGTGGATTTTTTTAACTCCCTGGCACACAACTTCTGAAAAAATGTTCCCAACTCGACCAATACGTCTGCTACTTCTGAATCGACGTATTTTCGAATCATAATCGGAAATATCCTCTGAATCAACACGTGACAGTCGTGCGTCTTGAGCCCGTAAAATCTTTTGTCTTCCTTGATTTTATTCTTCAGACTTCCCGCATACCCACTTGGGTACTTGACCATCCTAAGATGGTCAAGTACTTCTCCACGATCTTTTGGCTTCACAACATACCCTGCCTGAGGGAGAACCCATTTTCCGTCATTACCATGTACAGGCCAAAGATGCGGTCGCACGTTCAAATCCTGTAACGTGAATCGGGCCTTCTCATCATCCTTAGTCTTCCCACCAACTCCCATCACGGTGCTCATAACATTGTCGCACACATTCTTCTCTATATGCATCACATCAAGGGCATGTCTCACTTGATGAGTCTTCCAATAATCCAGCTCCCAGAATATGCTTTTGTGCGTCCAACAATACTTCTCCCGAGTTGCCCTGGGTTTCAACAGCGGGTCCAAACTCTGTACTGGATATTCATTTTGCAATATGAATGAAAATACTTCCTCCCCAGAGCAGATACGAGGCGCGTCTCTTTCTTCAACTGTTCCATTAAAAGCCTGTCTCGCCCGACGCAATCGATGCCTTCGATGTAAGTACCTGCGTGCACCCAAGTACGACGTTCTCCCCCGTTTATGATTGGAATCAATATCGTCCATGCATATAGGACAAGCCTTGTAACCTTTTGTTTGAATTCCACCCAACATGCCCAGCCCTGGATAGTCGCTAATCGTCCACATCACTGCAGCACGCATTTGGAAAGCTTCATCCTTAAACCCATCCCATGTCGGAACACCTTGATGCCATAGTTCCTGCAACTCATCGATCAATGGCCTCATAAAATTATTCAAACATTTACCTGGTGACTTTGGACCAGATATCAACATCGTTAGCAGATTGTATTCCTTCTTCATTGCCATTGATGGGGGGAAATTAAGCGGGATAGCGACGACGGGCCAAAGGCTATAAGGCGGTGTGTTTGGTCCGAACGGACAGAAACCGTCAGTTGCAATGGCGAGGCGCACGTTACGAATTTCTGCTGAAAAAATCGGGTATGTCCTGTCAAACGTAATCCAATCTTCTCCGTCTGCTGGATGTTCGAGTGTATCATCGTCCACCCTCTCCCGCTCCCCGTGCCAATGCATCCACTCAGACGTCTCGGGTACGGCAAATAATCGCTGCAAACGCGGTGCCAATGGAAAATACCATAATGTCTTCTTTGCCACAGTCAAACTTCCAGCATATTCATACCGACAATCTCCACATACTGGACACTCTGTGGAATAGATGTACTCTTTGTAGTACAATATGCAACTGTGGTAACATGCATCATATTTCACCAACGGCAATTCTATTGACTTCAATTTCTGCTTTGCTGATGCGTAGTTTGCCACATGCGCATTGGGTTGCGGCAACTTGCTGGAAACGTACGCAGCTACATCGTCAAATGCCGTGTCTGTCATCCCCGTCTTATGTTTGATTGACAGAATTTGCAGCAGTGCGGCCAACGCTGTATCATCGCTACCATCATACAATGGTTTCTCCATCTCTGCCACCAACTGCTTGTACTTTCTCGTCGTTGCTCTAGCAGCATCAGCATCTACTTGAATCGTCATATCAGTTGCTTCTCCAAGTGGTTCAACTCTAACATCTCGCCATGGGTCTACATCATGTACGAACTGATGAACATGATCAACCACGGGACTGTGAACAGGGGAATAACGAAGACCCTGGTTACTGCTCTCCCCGACTTCTCCCACTTCGCCATGTTCGGTCCATATGGTATAATATCTCATGAACCCTTTCCTAAGTAAATGTGTACAAATGATCGGCATCTCGTAGAAACGAAAATTACAACATGTCGAACATAGGCACTTGAATCGATCTGGGCCGTATTGTATACCATTTTCTCTCGCAAAAATTACGAAACTGCTAACACCTCTCTTGAAAGCATTTGTTGACCTATCCATTCCCATCCACGATCGATCCATTTTTTATCTACGTTTTCAACAATCACTAATTACTAAAACGATATATATACTTACAATGATATATATACTAACAAACGATAATCACTAAATTCTATTTCGAAATAAAACGATATATATATATACTTACGATGATATATATACTAACAAACGATAATCACTAAATTCTATTTCGAAATAAAACGATATATATACTAACAAACGATAATCACGAAATAAAACGATATATATAACAATGGACACACGTACATACCTTACAATGGACGAGAAAGTATGAGTGACGATGTCTTCGGATTTTTGATGAGTTTATTTGCCTCTACAAGTCGTATATGTGAACCCTCAATTTGTACCTCTCAACACAACAACAACTATCCAAAATCACTACCACAACACACAACATCAACTTTCTGCCATTTATAGGCAGAAAGTTGATGACCGCGCACCCACAAATGTGCGCAGGCACAAGCTAAGGACTGCGCACATTCAATGTGTGTGCGGTCCTTGACAACGGTCTAATTTGCAACGGCTATACATCCGACCGTTGCCCACCAACGGGCAATTTTAGTGGATCTCTACAGACTGCGCACACAAATATATGTGCGCAGTCCTTACCTTGTAACTGCGCACTTTTGTGTGCGTAGTCCTTGCGTCACGTTATGCCTGCGCACGTTGTCTATGTGCGCAGTCGTTATAACAAAATGGTGTAGTGAATCACTCATTGTTGATTGTTCTTTGTGATTTCTAAGCAATACCGTGATTTCACCAAATTCTGTCAAATTCTAGGTTCTGCAACAAGATAAATGTGTTTGAAACATGTTCCTAACCGAGTTTTCCAAAGATCAATGCATGATTTTAACAAATTATGTCAAATTTTAGCTTCTGCAATAATAAAAATAAGTCTGAAACATGTTTATAACAAAGTTTTCCAAAGATCAGTGCATGATTTTAACCAATTCTGTCAAATTTTAGCTTCTGCAATAGAATAAATTTGTCTTAAACAAGTACTTAAGAGAGAGTTTTCCAAAGATCAGTGCATTATTTCACCAAATTCTATCAAATTTTATCTTCTGCAATATAATAAATTTGTCTTAAACATGTTCCTAATAGAGAGTTTTCCAAAGATTAGCGCATGATTTTAAAAAATTCTGTCAAATTTTAGCTTATGCAATAAAACAAATTTGTCAGAAACATGTTCATAAAAGAGAGTTTTCCAAACATCAATGCATGATTTTACCAAATTCTGTCAAAATGTAGCTTATGCAATAGAATAAAGGGATAATTCCAGATGACTACACCTGGATATGTCACATTATCAGATGACTACACCTAGAATTTTTCGTGTCAAGGTGAATACCCAAGAATTTCATTTGTCTCACTTTACTCATTCCGTCCAACTCCGTTAGTTTTTAACATTTGTTTACATGTGAAAAGACTAAAATACCCTTCAGATGTAAATAATTGTTTTCAAATTGAATGAAAAGACTAAAATACCCTTCACTATTCATTTAATTTTCAAAAAAATACCACTCGTACTATCTCTCTCTCTCTCTCTCCCTCCCTCCCTCAATCATCACCACCACCATATCCATCTCCTCTACGCCCTTCCACCGCCACCACCACCATCTCCTCCCCTTTCGTCCCCACCTCATCTATCTCATCCACCACCACCACCGCTACCACCTTCATCTCCTCCACCGCCATCCCCTCCACGCCCCTCCACCACCACAACCATCTCCTCCACCACCGTTGGAGCCTTGTCGGAAGTCGGTCGGAGCCTTGCCGGAAGTCGGTCGGAGCTTTGCCGGAAGTCGGCCGAGGTGGTGATAGAGGGAGAGGAGATGAAGGTGGTAGTGGAGGAGGTGACGACAGAGAGGAAGGAGATGGTGGTGGAGGAGATGGATGTGGTGGAGGTGGAGATGGAGGTGGCGGTGGTGGTGGTGGTGGTGGTGGTGGTGGTGGTGGAGGAGGAGATGGCGACAGAGAGGGAGGAGATGGTGGTGGTGGTGGTGATGGAGGCGGTGGCAGTGGTGGTGGAGGACATGGAGGAGAGAGAGAGAGAGAGAGAGAGAGAGAGAGAGAGAGAGAGAGAGAGAGAGAGAGAGAGAGAGAGAGAGAGAGAGAGAAGAGAGAGAGAGAGTATGAGTGGTATTTTTTTGAAAATTAAATGAATAGTGAAGGGTATTTTAGTCTTTTCATTCAATTTGAAAACAAATATTTACATCTGAAGGGTATTTTAGTCTTTTCACATGTACAAAAATGTTAAAAACTAACGGAGTTGGACGGAATGAGTAAAGTGAGACAAATGAAATTCTTGGGTATTCACCCTGACACGAAAAATTCTAGGTGTAGTCATCTGATAATGTGACATATCCAGGTGTAGTAATCTGAAATTATCCCTAGAATAAATCACAGAGTTTGATGAAGGAAATCCAAGGGTTCCATAGATTTAATTTCATGCAGCGGACATAAATTTAAACTTGGATTTCGATCATAACTAATCTTATATAGATCATCGTGCATAATATTTTTCAGCAAAACATGAAATATTAAATTAAAAAAATTACCTTCTTCGAACCAAAAACACAAATCTTTTGTGTTCTCTACATCGCGCGCTTTGATGGTCAATTAATCTCAAACCTAAAGCTACTAGATTTTTGGGTTTGAGCAAGCAAACCAAGAGAATATAGGAGAGAGAGAGAGAGAGAGACGACTAGGCTAGGGAATTAATTAGGTTTTACGTAAAACTTATTCATTCCCCTTTTATTTTTTTAATAATTAAATAAAATTAATTAAACTAAAAAGGCCTTATGGCCCAATCCAATTAGTTTGAAGTTCTTGTGTGAAGTGGTTCACATCTTGTGTGACTCACTTCACATTGGATTAGCTCAAATCTCTTACTTCTCTTATACTTACTCTCCAAGTCCTTTTGCTATATACATTACTTAAAGTGTGTGACCCTCTAGGCTCACGACACGTTGGCAGATCGGGCGCAAAATTAGCTTTTTGCCCTTTACATCATATGTGACCTCTAGTAAGACATTATGATTACCCAATGTTTATGATTATCGATGATTCGATCTAATCTCATATCGTCTATGTCTCTATCCCTTTATCACTACATATCCAGATTGATCATAAGATATAGAGCCGTCATCCTTATTTAATTAATCATTGTTTTTTGATCTGTGAGTATCACTAGCATGTGTAGGGTTTTGGAGCGTTCTAGATCGTCGAGATAGCGGAAGCATTATAAGAAAATATACTCCAAACCTTGTCCAAGAACATAAACCATTAAATCCCAAAGCAAAATCTATTCCACAAGATGTTTACCTTTAAGTCTTTGTTGAATCGATTAAAGAAGAACTTTCGGATCTTCTTCTCTAAACCAAGTCCACACAAAGGGGATGATCTTGAAGATCCTTCACTTAATTGCCTACTAGAACAATTAAATGAAAAACAAGAGAGCAAGATTGAGGAGAGAGAGAGAGGTGGCCGGCCACTAGAGAGAGAAGAGAGAGTCTTGTGAGTTGTGTTGATATTTTGTGTAATGAATCAATTAATGATATTTGAATTCATCACCCAACTCATAAGCATGGGTCTAAAGTGATTGGTATGGGCTTAAAGGTGCTTTAACCCATACCCCTTAAATCACTCACCTCTTAATCCACAATAACCAACTAAGCATGTTGTTATGTGGGCCGGCAAAGAGGGCTTATGGGCCGAGCCCAATGGGCTCGCCCGTGTGGTCTCGTGCCGTGTTCAAAAGTCGCCCAACCCTTTTTGTCGTTACTTATCAAACAAAGTCCGACGAAAAAACTCAGTTTTCTCGATTCGCTAATTATTCTCTCAAACCGAACCCATGGCGCAAAACCCCCAGTTTTGTCCATGTATTGCTCCTCAAGAAACGTTAAGGTTTCCTTGTCTCAAGTTATCCGTCTTGAATGTGTGTGACCCTCTTGGCTCATGCCACCGTTGGCAGATCGGCACAAAAGATCGCTCTTGCCCGATCCATCATAACTGGTCTCTAGTAAGACGTTATGATTACCCAAGGTGCATGATGATCGATGATTCGACTTAAACTTGTGTATACAAGTCACTATCCTATTATCTCTAGATATCTAGATTGATCACAAGGCATAGAGTCGTCACCGTTGTTTAATCAATCATTGTTACTTGATCTGTGAGATGGCTGAGAACTGATAACCCGTATCATCGGCATGACCATGCTCTTACTCTCAGTCAGTCTCGATCAAGAGGCCTTTTAACGGATATCTTTCCCATACGGTAGTATGAGGGATAAATCCCTTAGCCGTCTTTCGTGTCACTCATGCAACCCGTTCCGCCACCCAATCATGCCCGTTATTGCAATCCTGTTACAGAAAGCGTTAGGCGCAAGTTAAAGCCGCACGTTCATTGCATAGTGATCCCAAAGACTCCTCGGTTTAAGGATATCGTGACAAGCTATCACATTTGAATATGTTCATGGCTTAATCAATGAAAACACTATTCAAAGCGGGTCGTCCGATATCAATCACCTCATGATATCTATGATATGATTCTGGGATCCCTCATCCCTATGACAAGTAGAACTACGTCATTAAGAATCATCCTCATACTGGTCGCTTCTAAGGAAGCATATTTTTACCAGGGACTCGTTAAGTGTGATCCGTACAGATTTATGGTTCTACTACTTTAGTGGTCATAAATCAGATCATGCTTAACATATTACTTCAACACATAAGTAATACAAAGCCGTTATATATATATATATATTACAAACGATGATAATGTACATAGACGTTTACAAGCTAATAGCAATTGGACTAGGGCACAAATAATATCAATCTCCCACTTGCCCCTAGTTCAAATCTAAGTCCCAGTCTATACCCATTGACCTAACATGTTTATCATGTTTTGCTTGTGGAAGAGCCTTGGTCAAGGGGTCGGCTGTGTTATCATCAGTTGCAACGTAGTGGATCTTAACGTCACCGCTAGCAACAATGTCGCGGATGATGTGATACGTTCTGAGTACATGTTTGGATCTTTCATGTGCTCTGAGTTCCTTAGCTTGCGCAATAGCCCTGGAGTTGTCATACAGCCTCTTTTGCCGCTTCAGATGCATCAATGTACTCACCTTCAGTCGTAGAGTTGGCAATAGTGTCCTGCTTCTTGCTTTTCCAGCTGAATGCTCCACCGTTCAACGTAAACACATATCCCAACTGACTTTTAAAGTCATCGGGGTCTGTCTGGAAACTAGCGTCGACATATCCCTTGACGACTAGATCATCATTTCTTCCCCCGTATACAAGAAAAGCGTCTTTGGTTTTTCTCAAATATTTGAGAATCGCCTTGACGGCCATCCAGTGTGCCTCACTGGGTTTCGATTGATGTCTACTGGTACAGCTTAGGGCAAACGAGACATCTGGTCTCGTACATATCATGGCATACATTATGGACCCTATAGCCGAAGCATATGAGATCTCATTCATTCTTGCTAGCTCTGCAGGTGTCTCAGCACACTGCTTCTTGCTAAGCTTCACGCCATTACGCATGGGCAGCAATCCTTTCTTTGAATCTTGCATTGAGAATCGTCTCAACACTTTGTCTATGTAGGTGCTTTGACTTAAGCCCAAGATCCACTTGGCACGGTCTCTATATATCTTGATCCCCAAGATGTAAGAGGCCTCGCCTAAGTTCTTCATTGCGAAACACTCACCTAACCAAGTCTTTGTTAAGGGCAAGGTAGGGACGTCGTTTCCAATGAGCAGTATGTCATCAACATAATGCACCAAGAAGACTACTTTGCTCCCATCTGCCTTTTTATATATGCAAGGTTCATCATCGTTCTTGATGAAGCCAAACTATTTCACAACTTCATCAAAACGCTGATTCCAACTCCGAGATGCTTGCTTCAAACCATAGATTGATTTGAGCAACTTGGAAATCTTTCCTTTATTCTTTGGATCCTAAAAACCCTCAGGCTGGGACATATAAACGTCCTCAGCTAACCTCCCGTTGAGGAAGTCATTTTTGACGTCCATTTGTCATATCTCATAGTTATTATACGCTGCTACGACAAGTAGAATGCGGATAGATTTGACCATAGCTACTGTAGAAAAGGTCTCTTCATAGTCAATTCCGTGGATTTGCCTATAACCTTTTGCTACCAGTCTTGCTTTATAGGTCTGAGGTTTGCCATCCATGTCTATCTTTATTTTAAAGATCCATTTACACCCAATGACTTTTACGTCAAGGGTATGTTCCACCAAGTCCCACACTTGATTATCTAACATAGATTGCATTTCTTCCCTCATGGCTTCCAGCCATTTCTCATAGTCGGTTCCGTCGAAAGCCTCTCGGAAGGTAGCTGGATCATTGTCCACTAATACTAAATCATCACCTCCAGTTACTAGGAAACCGTATATGACAGGTGCATGACTTATCCTTTCAGACCGCCTCGGACCGTCCTCATTAACTGTAGCTATTGGTTCTTGCTCAACGACCACTTCTGGCTCTACTTCTTCTAGTGGGTTGTCTAGTGGTTCCCGAGTGACCATCTCATCTAGAACTTCATCAAGATGAACAACCCTCCCACTGACTGTCTTGGAAATGAACTCCTTTTCCAAGAATGTCCCACCTCGAGCGACAAAAACTTTATTTTCGCTCGGTTTGTAGAAGTAGTATCCTTTTGTTTCTTTTGGATATCCAACGAAAGTGCACTTATCTGATCTCGGTTCGAGTTTGGTTGCAAGCAACCATTTTACATAAGCCTCGCAACCCCAGATTTTTAGGAAGGACAAAACGGGTTCCTTCCCGTACCATTTCTTGAATGATGTCCCTTCCACTACTTTCGACGGGGTCCTGTTTATTATGAATGCGGCCGTTTGCAGAGCATAATCCCAGAAGGAGATCGGGAGATTAGTGAGACTTAACATCGATCGAACCATATCCAACAATGTCCGATTCCTCCGCTCGGACACACCATTAAATTGCGGTGTTCCTGGCGGAGTCCACTGAGATAGTATTCCACCTTCAGTAAGATAAGTAAGAAACTCCCCGGATAAGTATTCTCCACCCCGATACGGAGTGCCTTGATATTCTTTCCGAGTTGGTTTTCTACTTCAGTCCTAAACTCCTTGAATTTATCAAAAGCTTCGGACTTATGTCTCATGAGATAGACATAACCATATCTACTGAAATCGTCAGTAAATGTGATAAAGTAGCCTAAACCACCTCTGGCTGGTGTACTCATTGGTCCACATACGTCTGAATGTATTAGACCCAATAGATCACCTGCCCTCTCACCTAAACCAGTGAAGGGCGCTTTAGTCATCTTGCCCATTAAACAAGCTTCGCATCTATCAATCGTTTGGAATTTTTAATTTGAAATAAAATTGAATTTAAAATTTATAATTGCATATCTACCCTTCTTAAACTCCTATTTGCACATCTTCCCTATTCATCATTTGAATCCCTAAATGGGCTTCAAGCCCGTTTAGCAAGAACTCAAATTAAACCCATTAACTTGAGTTATAATTTCGGTTTAGACAAAACGGTTCAATTTCCTCGAATTGATTTCTTCAACCGTCTGGTTAAAACCTTAGGCCAGAAAACTACCGAATCGTTCTCAATTCTCATCCATAATTATATGTCATGTATCGTGCTTAATGCGTGTGACCCTCTAGGCTCACGAACAATTGGCAGACTGGTAAAATTACTATTTTACCCTTTCCATCATAAGTGGCCTCTAGCAAGACATTATGATTATCCAATGTTCGTGATTATCGATTATTCGACTTAACCTGTTATCGTACATGTCACTGTCCTTTTATCAAACCGATATCCAGATTGATCAATAGGCATAGAATGGTCATCCTAATTTATCAATAACTGTTTCTTGATATCAGAGATGACTGAAAACGGATACTAAGGTATCACCTGCACGGCCGTGCTCTTTCTTCAGTCATACTCATCAAGTGGCCTAAACGGATATCTTTCTCATACCGAAGTATGAGTGATAAATCCCTCAGACGCCTTTCGAGTTAACTAGTGCAATCAATATCAAAGCCAATCGAAGCCGTTATATTACAGATAACGTTAGACTAGGTTAAACTTAGGTATTCGTTACATAGTGTACACAAAGACTCCTTGGTCTTAGGATATAATGACAAGCTACGATATGTGAGTATCTCATGACTGGATCTATGCAGCATACTCACAATCGGGTTGTCCGATATCATCGACCCAATGGTATCTATGACATAACTCCAGCACGCACTTTGCCATGATCAGTAGAGCATGATCACAAGAAGTTAGTCTCATACTGATCGCTTCATAAAGAAGCTTAGCTGATCAGGGACTCATCAAATGTAATTCTTTCTGATCTATTGTTCTACTATTAGTGGTTACACATATAATGACATAGATCAAATTACATTCGATATATTACTACAACACATTAGTAATATATGCCGATTTATTTATTCGGAAAGATGATAAAACATTACATCTATAGATCACTTTTATATTGGACTGGGGCATAACTCTAAAACCCACTCGCTTTCTTATGTACGCAAGGCTCACTTTTGTTTTTGATGAAGCCGAGTTCCCTTACAGCTTCATCAAAACGAATGTTCCAACTCCGTGAAGCTTGCTTTAATCCATAAATGGATCTAAGCAGCTTACAAATCTTTCCGAGATTCTCTAGATCAACAAAACCCTTGGGCTGTGTCATATACACATCCTCTTTTAAGTTCCTACTAAGGAAGGGGTTTTGACATCCATCTGCCATAACTATGGCTAAAAATAATCCGGATTAAACTGAACATTGCTACTGGTGAAGAGGTGTCATCATAATCCATTTATTGAATCTGACGATAACTTTTTACAACCATCCTAGCCATATTGGTCCGAGGACATCCATCCATGTCGGTCTTGATCCTATAGACCCACTCAGAACCGATGGGTTTTATCCCAGGGGTTTGATCCACCAAGCACCAAACTTGGTTGTCATACATGGATTTCATTTCCTCACTCATGGCGTTCTGCCAGTTTTCGGAGTGTGGACTGGTCAAAGCTTGTCTGAAGGTTTCTGGATCATCCTGATCCATCAATATCAAGTCATTTCTCGCAGTGGCTGTGAAGCCATATCTGTCTGGAACATGACGAGATCTTTTAGACCTCCTTGGACCATCTGGAATTTCTGTAGGGACTGATTCTTCATCTACGACCATCTGAGGCTCCAGTACTTCTACATCTTGCATAGCAGGCTCCTAAATTGCTTCAGGCTGTTCCGTATCCTCTCGAATTTCTTCGAGATGCATGGGACTCCCACTAGCTATTTTGGAAATAAAATATTTCTCCAAAATACCCCTCCTCGAGCAACAAAGACTTTGTACGAAGACACATTTGTCTGATTTGGATGCCTGCATCTCTGCTACCCAAATCTTTTAGGAAAAACATACTAGAATGTTTCCCACACCATATATGACTATGGTCCATTTCTTATTTGGCTACCACGCGAAGGCGCACGCATCCAAATAGAACTGACCATCTCATCCCGCTCCCATCCCAATTAATACTACGCGGAGGCGCACGCATCCACAGTAACAGGAGACGTAATGAGTGTCATGAGGTGTACCTTCTGTGACTCTGGTCCAGCTCTTATTTGGCTACTACGCGGAGGCGCACACATCCAAATAGAACTGATTACCTTATTCAGCTCACATCCCAATGAATGCTACGCGAAGGCGCATGCATCCACAGTAATGGGAGACAGAATGACTGTCACAAGGTGTACTATCGTTGTCTCATCGGAGCCCGATTCAAAATGAATGCGGCCGTTTCCAGAGTCAAGTATTAGTTCAACTCTCTTCTGGCCTGAGTACTCATAGGTCCACATACGTCGGAAAGTATTAGACTTAATAAGTCAATGCCTTTCACATAAACCTGTGAATGGTGCCTTTGTCATTTTGCCCATTAGGCGAGACTTGCATCTTTCAGTTTGAGTGAATTCAAACGGACTTAAAAAGTCCACACTTGTGAAGTGTTGAAATTCGTTTCTCGCTTATGTGCCTTAAATGACAATGCCAGATTATAACTTGGTTTAAATCATTAGATTTAAGCCTTTTCTTATTTACGTTATAGCGATTAAGCTTACCAACGTAAATATCTGATCTTGAAGGCGTTGATACCCACTCTTCTTCACATGATCCTTGTATTGCTTACAATCCCTTATTCTCGTGTCTTGGCTCATTGTAGTGATAGCAGATCTCCTCCAATTTGTCTTTAGAATTCACAGCAATTTTGGGAGCTGCTTGAACCTTTGGACGCTTGGGGTGTCTGATCTGCCCTGCAAGGTGCCCATGATCCTTACCCTTACCCAGATCAGCTTTCTTGAAGCTGACCTTCTTTATGACCATAAGGTCCTCCTTGGTCTTGCCCTTGAGGTTCTTTTCAGCGGTCACAAGCATCCCATGAAGCTCTGTTAAGGATTTGTCCATGTCATTCAAATTGTAATTTACTATGAAATCACTATATGTATCTGGAAGTGACTGCAACATAAAATCCGCAGCCATTTCCACCTGATCATCAAAACCGAGTCTAGTTAGATGTTTCTGAAGACATTTCATCTTCGTGACATGGGTACTAACAAGGTTTCAGCCTTAAGCTTGCAGGAGTTGAGTTCTCTAAAAGTATCATATCTTTCGACACGAGCTTTCTCCTTGAACATTTTCTTGACCTCTGCCTTACAGGTATGAGGGTGATATGAAACGTTCCTGAACTGCTTCTGCAACTCTAGCATCGTACTGCCTGCCATAATGCATGACTTGTCGATTTAGTTACTAAGAAACTTTGATAGGTATCCTCAGTGCCCTAGCGGCGTTCAACGTTGGCTCAGCAGGAGGTTCCTTGGTAAGGATATACCACTTGCGTTCATGCTTGAGTACAAGCCTCAAGTTTCTATTCCAATCTGAGTAATTCACGCCCTTGAGTCAGTCCTCAATCTGGACTTTCAGTGCGCTATTACTCCTTTGTGTTGTGTTTGCCTTTTAGTTCTACATGGTAAAATTAATTAAAATTTAAGTTGGAGATTAAGTTACAAAACACTTGTATGATTCTAACATTAGAATCTGAACCAGGATCCTATCATACCCTCAATTGAAGTGAACGGAGGCTCACTGCTCCAATTGAGAGCATCGAGGTAGGAATACATCCATTTACAAAACCATGTAATTCCTGGCTAGGGTCTGTACTAAAAGTACACGGCATACCCTATACTGATACCCTAGGTCAGCCCTAGCTGACAATCGTAGACAAGTCTACCAAGCTTGAACTATGGATAGAACTGATGTGGCTACTACGCGGAGGCGCACGCACCCACACAGAACTACCCATCTCATCCAGACCTCTTCTCTATGAATGTTACGTGGTGGCGTACTGACATCCATACGGTCAAAGCCCTTTTGAGTGCCCAAACTTGGATGGTATCACGCTTGACTTGTAATTATTTGCGTTTAAGTGAATTATAAAAGTCTGATTGCATATCGATACAATCTTAATCTGGAATCATCAATTGCAAATTCATGCAAAGATGATCCCTTAGCAGATTATATACGAGTCTGATTAAATTCCGATTTTAATCTTTGCATGTGGGTGATAGCAAATCATACATAAACTTGTATATTTAAACTATCATACATTCATACATTCAAACATATAAATGTAACGATAAAATATGCATAGCTAAGCCCATCTTAAGTTCCTAAGAATCTAGCAATACTGATCCTAAAGACATGGTCTTCAAGATCCAAACTTGCTCCATTCTTGTGAACTCCCACTGGCTTCGAGCCTCCTCCAATTCGAGTCTTCCTCTTGACTTGATTCTTGTGTCGGTCTTCGTGATTACAAATTAAAGTAAATAAAATGAAATACAAATCACGACACGCAGGCCGTATTTACTACAACCCAAAATTAAGCAATACGCAGGTTGCAAAACCGAAATTAAAATGCAAATCTAATGGGCTTAGCTAGCATCATGTGGAAAACATCATGTTATCAAAGATCATGTATACAATCAACATGCTTATCAAACAAATAATTTTTCCAAATTTTATCTTTCTTAAGTGTGGAAAATTCCGGTTTATCGAAACCGGACGTTTTAATCGATTAATTGAATTTTGGACCGGTTCTCGCTGGTTTATCGAAACCGAACCAAATATTAAAATTAAATTTTTAGGGTTTCCAAATATTCTCGCGAACCAACCGGTTCAGCTCGAATCTGGTCGGGCCGAACCGGCTCAACCAAGGTCGCCTGCGGAGGCAACCACGGTGGCCAGTAAGGGCTGCCGAGGTCGCCCGCGGGGCTGACCGTGGTTGGCCACGGGAACGACCATGATAGCCCGCGAGGGCAGCCATGGTCGCCCCTAGGGCAGACCCTGGTCGCCCGCGAGGCAACCATGGTGGCCCTCACGGGCTGCCATGGTCGCTCGCATGGGCAGACCGTGGTCGCCCGCGAGGGCTGCCATGGTCGCCCGTAGGTGACCCTCGTCGGCCCTTGGTGCTGACCATGGTCTGCCCTAGGGCATTTCATGGTCCACCAAGGGTCTCGACCTGGTCGGCCATGGCTAACCCGAAACACAAAAAAAATATTTTCCAATTTTCCAAAATCAATCAAATTTGAATTTTTTTTCGATTTACATGCATGCTAAGGTGATGAACACATATAAACTCAAAAAAATCAGATTTAAACATGTAGAAGAATACATAACAACCATGGCTCTGATACCACTAAAAGAGATCACCACGAGTTCAAATCGATAAATATCATGCAGCGGACGTTATGTAACCGTGGTGATCGATACAAGCTATGATCATAATGTAAATTCAACATGTTATATATATATATATATTAAATCTGAAAGTTACCTCTTCTAATCGATTAAAACACAAGCTTATTGTTTCTCTATTAGGTCCACACAAGCACCACAACCGAAGAAGGTTTTCACTCAAATTTTTGCTATGAATTTTGAGAGAAGCTTGACAACAATGGAGGATTAGAGGGGAGAGAAATTTCAGCAATGAGGGAGAGAGGATGATGGAATTATTTGCTGAAAATTAGAGAAGATAATGGAAGATATTATGTGATTTTAATTTGAAAATTAAAATTGAATTTCAAATTAAAATTGCATATCTATCCTTCATAAACTCTTATTTGCATTTGTTCCCATTCATAACTTAAATCCCTAAATGGTCTTTAAGCCCGTTTAGCTAAAACCCAAATTAAACCCATTAACTTGAGTTCTAATTTCGGTTTAGACAAAACGGCTCAATTTCCTCGAATTGATTTCTTCAACCGTCAAGTTAAAACCTTAGGCCAGAAAATTATTGAATCGTTCTCAATTTTCATCCATATTTGTTGTCATGTATCGTGCTTAATGCGTGTGACCCTCTAGGCTCACGAGCAATTGGCAGACTGGTAAAATTACTATTTTATCCTTTGCATCATAAGTGGTCTCTAGCAAGACATTATGACTATCCAATGTTCGTGATTATCGATTATTCGACTTAACCTGTTATCGTACATGTCACTGTCCTTTTATCAAACCGATATCCAGATTGATCAATAGGCATAGAATGGTCATCCTAATTTATCAATCACTATTTCTTGATATCTGAGATGACTGAAAACTGATACTAAGGTATCACCTGCACGGCCGTGCTCTTCCTTCAGTCATACTCATCAAGTGGCCTAAATGGATATCTTTCTCATACTGAAGTATGAGTGATAAATCCCTCAGACGCCTTTCGAGTACACTAGTGCAATCAATATCAAAGCCAATCGAAGCCGTTATAGTTACCCTTTTACAGATAACGTTAGACTAGGTCAAACTTAGGTATTCGTTACATAGTGTACACAAAGACTCCTTGGTCTTAGGATATAATGACAAGGTACGATATGTGAGTATCTCATGACTGGATCTATGCAGCATACTCACAATCGGGTTGTCCGATATCATCGACCTGATGGTATCTATGATATAACTCTGACACATACTTTGCCATGATCAGTAGAGCGTGATCACAAGGAGTTGGTCTCATACTGATCGCTTCTTAAAGAAGCTTAGCTGATCAGGGACTTATCAAATGTAATTCTTTCTGATCTTCAGATCTACTATTAGTTGTTACACACATAATGACATTGATCAAATTACATTCGATATATTACTACAACGCATTAGTAATATATGTCGATTTATTTATTCGGAAAGATGATAAAACATTACATATGTAGATCACTTATATATTGGACTGGGGCATAACTCTAACAGACGGGTTTATTATTGTATCAAACATAAATGATTTAAACTCAACCAATCACAAATAATTTTAAGTCAAGTGAGACACCAACCCAAAATCATAAGCTTGTATAGTTCTCCAATTTGTTGATGTCGTGCGCCTTAGCGGAGCATCTTCGAGAGTGCGCTCTATACAAGTTTGCTAAAGTTCCACCTAGATGTCATGCGCCTTAGCTAAGCATCTTTATTGAACTAAGCATACTTGATTTGGTCGACTTAACTGCGATTCTCGACCAAGGTCGAGCCAGGGTGTCAGAAAGGGTATGCCTTGTGATAGCATTTTTGTGCCCTAGTCCAATTGCTAGTAGTCTATAAATGTCTATGTATATTAATCATCGTTTGAAATAAATAAAACGACTTTGTATTACTTATGTGTTGAAGTAATATGTTGAGCATGATTTGATTTATGACCACTAAAGTAGTATAACCATAAATCTGTACGGATCACACTTAACAAGTCCCTGGTCAATATACGCTTAAATTGAAGCGACCAGTATGAGGATGGTTCTCAATGATGTAATTTTACTTATCATAGGGATGTGGGATCTCGGAATCATATCATAGATATCATGAGGTGATTGGTATCGGACGACCCGCTTTGAATAGTGTTTTATAGATTAAGCCATGAACATATTCAAATGCGATAGCTTGTCACAATATCCTTAGACCAAGGAGTCTTTGTGATCGCTATGCGGTCGACGTACGACTTTGACTTGCGCCTAACACTTTCCGTAACAGGATTGCAATAACGGGCATGATTGGGTGGCGGAACAGATTGCATGAATGACACGGAAGACAACTAAGGGATTTATCCCTTGTACTACGGTATGGGAAATATATCCGTTTAGGTCGCTTGATCGAGAGTGATTGAGAGGAAGTGCATTGCCATGCCAGTGATACGAGTTATCAGTTCTCAGTCGTCTCGCATATCAAGTAACGATGATTGATTAAACAAGGACGACGACTCTATACTGTTGGGTTTTGGAGCTTTCAAGATCATCGAGATAGCGGAAGCATAAACAAAAGGAAATCCAAGAACTGTCCAAGAACATGAACCATTAAATCTCAAGGTAAAATCTATTCCACAAGAATTTACCTTTTAGTCTTTATTGAATCAAGAAAGAAGAACTATATGATCTTCTTCTCTAGAGCAAGTCCACACCTAGAGGATGATCCTTAAGATCCTTCACAAAAAGCCTACTAGAGCTAATATGTGAAGAACAAGAGAGAGGAGAGAGTGGAGGTGGCCGGCCAACATGTGAGAGAGAGAGGGAGTGAGTGAATTAAATTGTCATTTGTCTACTTTTTCAACTCATAAGGCATGGGTCATTAAAGTAACAAATGATGAAAGCATGGGTTAAAGGCAAGTAATCACCTAATTCCCTTAAATCACTCCCCTCTTAATCAACAACACCAACTAAGCATGGTGTGTGGCCCCCACACTTGGACCCACCAAGGTGGCCGACCATGTAAGCTTATTGGGCCTTATTTGGGCCCTTGTTGGGCCGACTAGGTGACCTCATGGGCCGATTGGGCTCGCCCATGTGGTCGCGTGCCGTGTCCAAAAGTTATCCGACCCTTTTGTCGTTACTTATCAAACAAAATCCGACGCGACATCGACGAATGAGAGTTTTAGGCCATGGGTTCGGTTTTGTGAGAATGATTAGCGAATCGAGAAAACTGAGTTTGTCGTCGATATCGCTTCGGACTTTGTTTGATAAGTGACGACAAAGGGTCGGATAATTTTTGGACACGGCACGCGACCGCATGGGCGAGCTCATTGGGCTCGGCCCATGAGGTCACTAGGCCGGCCCAACAAAGGCCCAACAAGGCCCAATAAGCACAAGGTGGTCGGCCACTTGGTGGGTCTAAGTGTGGGGGTCACACACCATGCTTAGTTGGTGTTGTTGATTATGATGAAGAGTGATTTGTGGGATTAGGGGATGACTTACCTTTTAACCCATGCCTTCATCATTTGTTACTTTAATCAATCAAATTTATTAGATGATGAAGTAGACAAAATATCACAACAATTGGAAGAACTTATTCTCTCTCTCATTCACAAGACTTGGCCGACCACTCTCCCTCTCCCTCTTCCTTTGCTCTCTTGTTCTTCATACTCTAGTTCTAGTAGGCTAAGGGTGTTGGATCATAAGGATCATTCTCTTGGTGTGGACTTGCTCTAGAGAAGAAGATCATCTTGTTCTTCTTTCTTGATTCAACAAAACTAAAAGATAGACTCTCGTGGAATAGTTTTTACCTTGAGATTTAATGGTTTATGTCCTTTGACAGATTTTGGAGTTTGTATTGTTATTGCTTCCGCTATTTTGAGCATCTTGAACACTCCAAAACCCAACAGTGGTATCAGAGGGTGGTTAACTCTCTTAATCTTCGTATTGTTGATTTTGTTTCGGGTTTATAATGATTTACATGCCATATTTATTGATAACACGATTTTAATGCATTTTGGGTTAATTGCATGAAATATGTTAGTTTTGAAAAATATATTGAATTTGGAATTTTTCGGAATTTTATTGGATTTGTCGGGTCCGAGACGGGACTCTCGGGGAGCCGAATTGGAGATACCGGACGGAGGTCACCGGAGGCCGGGGTTGGCCGGCAGTGAATAGGGGCTGTCCCCCCTCTTGGCCGAGGCCGAGAGAGGAGGCAAGCCCGGTTTGGGTTTTCATAAGCCCAAACCGAGCCGTGGGCTTGGGCTCGGCCCAATGGGCTTCGGTCCATTGGGCTTGAGCCCGACATGGTTTGTGCACGGTGATTTTTAATCTGTGGAACGAACTCGTGATGCAATATTTCGAAAACTTTCAAAATTGATCGGTTTCGATAAACCGTTTTTTCGAAAATGTCTAGTTTCGATAAACCCGACCAAGCAACTTGGCAAAATTAAAACCAGAATATTGTATATTATTTGATGACATGTTTGTGTGATAACATGTTGGATGATGTGATGAAATGTATGATGCATTAGTAGCCCATTATAATTTTATCGATTTCACGGTTTGCACACCGTTAATACTAGTGTGTAATTATTCTTTCATTCGAGGCCTTAAAGTGTAATTATTTTTTATCCGGTCTACGAACCGAGTATTAATTGTAAATTATACTCAAAGTCAAGAAGGATGGAAAATCGAGAATGATGACGGTCTTAGAGGAAGTCCAAGAGCTAGTGGGAGCCCGAATGAGGAAGACGAGAAGATGTTATGTCTCGTAGAATCTTAAAGATAGGATGGGCTATTGATGCATATTTAAACGCTTTAAAATGCTTGCTTGAATTATTAGATGATATATTATATGCTAGCATGCTAAGCTTGTGAGATTATAAGTCATCACCTCACATGTAATGATTAAAACCGATTTTATTTATTTGCTTGTTTAAAGCGTTGTGAACCATCATCGCACGGATTTTGATGGATGAGTTCAATTTGAAACGTTTTTGCTCGGGTTGCAAATGACAGCTTCAAAAGAAGATAGTATGTGATACAATTAGAAACATCACAACACGGGTTGTTAATGACGGGTTCGTAATTGTACCAAAATACTTTTGAATTATTAAACACAACCAATCACACCTTAATTTGAGTCATGTGAGATGCCACCCAAATTCACACCCATGTAGGGACATTCTCTCGATGTCGTGTGCCTTAGCGGAGCACCAATAGAATGGGTTCTATATGGAATGGTCAACCTTGTGGGATGTCGTGCGCCTTAGCGGAGCATCTGCACAAAACTGATGCATATGTGAAGGTTGGTTGACTCGACCACGATTCTTGGCCCGAGGTCGAGCTGGGGCATCAGAAGGGTAAGCCGTGTGCTTTTGCACATACCCTGACCAAGAATTACACATGTTGTAATTGGATGAACGTCCTACCCAAATGGGTCAATTGGAGCAGTGCGCCTTAGCGTACTTCAATTGACAAATCAGGGATCTTGGTTTACAGATTCTAATCCTTAGAATCAAATGGTTGATGTTTAGTTCGGATCTTCGTAAATTTATTCAAATTTTCTGATTAAATTTACTTTCTTCATGTAGAATATGGCTAGTAATTTAACAAACTCGTCTGATTTGTCATTGAGGGCTATACTTGATAAGTGTAAACTCAATGGAACAAATTATCTGGACTGGGACAGAAATTTGCGACTTGTGTTAAAGTTGGAATGCAGGGAGTACGTCCTAGACAAGGCTATCCCGGTGGAGCCAGCTGCCAACGGAACGAGGGTCGTTAAGGATGCATACCAGAAACACCTTAGCGACTCTATCGACGTTGTGTGTGTCATGCTGGGCTGTATGGAGTGTTGGGTTTCGGAGGATTCAAAAACAAAGTGCGCAGCAGAAAATTAAAAACTAATATCCCCCGAAACATCCCTCGGATCTTATCAAACATAGATCTCATGTTTCTACCGCGAAAACGTGTTAGAAAGTTATTTACCTTGAGGTTTTAAACCGGATCAGCTGTATGGAAATCCTGAATCGATCTTTCCCTCTATCTGGCACACACGAGTGCACGAGACAACCAGATCTAAACCCGAGTTCCCCTACTAGAAAGAAAACAAGTTCAGTTAGAGAATTCGGTAGAGTAACGGTATGGAAAAATAAAAAATTATGATTTTTCAGCTCATGGGGCCTCTATTTATAGAGTTTGGCTAGGGTTTTGGGAGCATGAACCAGCCCATAAAATGGGCTAGGTTCGGCTCCCTCCAAACCCTAGCCGCCAGCTAATGTTGGGTGGCTTGGGCCTCATGGGCCGAACCCATTAGGGTTTCAGCCATGAGGCCTTAGCCTAGCATAACTTGGCAGCCCATGAGGTATTCCAACCTTATGGGTTTGGCCTCATTATCCATCATGTCCGGAGCCCAAAACCCTAGGGTTTTAGCCCGAACCATGGTACGTGAGTTGACGGGCCCGTGGCCCAAAACCGTAGGGCTTTTGGCCACGACCCGATTTAACCAATCCATAATTAATTCTACCCGGATTCCCTAAGATGTGCACCCTATGCGTTTGACCCTTTAGGCTCATGTCCTGTTGGCAGATTGGTGTAAAATTACCATTTTACCCTTTCCAACATAAGTGGCCTCTAGTAAGGCATTATGATTACCGAAAGTCCATGAAGATTCACGATCCGATTTAACCTCATGTCGTCCATGTAACTATCCTTTTATCACTAGGTATCTTGAATAATCATAATGCATAAAGCCGTCATCCTTATTTAATTAATCACCGTTTCTTGATACCCGAGATGACTGAAAATGATAGTCCGTATCATCTGCATGGCCATGCGTTTCCTTTCAGTCATTCTCATCAAGTGGCCTAAACCTATACCTATCCCATACTGTAGTATGAGGGATAAATCCCTTAGAAATCTCTCGTATCACACATATAGCCCTCCCCAAGCCAATCACAACCGTTATGGTTACCCTTTCACAGATAACGTTAGGTTTGAACCAAACTTGGATATTGACTATATTGTGATCACAGAGACTCTTTAGTCTAAGGATACAATGACAAGCGATGAACTCTGAATATGTTCATGACAACATCTATCTAACATATTCAAGTCGGGTCGTCCAATATCATTTCCACAATGATATCCATGATTTGACTCCGGCAAAACCTATTGCCATGATCAGTAGAGCGTGATCATAAAGAGTCGTCCTCATACTGGTCGCCTCAGATGAAGCTTGACTAACCAGGGACCCTTTAAATATAAATCATAGGAACATCTAACCAGACTCGGTTTTGATGATCAGGTGGAAATGGCTGCGGATTTGATGTTGCAGTCACTTCCATATACATATAGTGATTTCATAGTAAATTACAATATGCATGACATGGACAAGTCCTTAACAGAGCTTCATGGGATGCTTGTGACCGCTAAAAAGAACCTCAAGGGCAAGACCAAGGAGGTCCACATGGTCAACAAGAAGGTCAACTTCAAGAAAGCTGATCAGGGTAAGGGTAAGGTTCCTGAGCACCTTGCAGGGCAGATTAGACACCCCAAGCGTCCAAAGCTGATGTGAAGACTTAAGGACAAAATGAAGGAGGTCTGCTATTATGCAATGAGCCAGGACATAGAAAGAAGGGATTGTAAGCAATACAAGGATCATGTAATGAAGAGTGGGTATCCACATCTTCAGGATCAGATATTTACGTTGGTAAGATTAATCGCTATAACGTAAATAAGAAAAGGCTTAAATCTGATGATTTAAACCAAGTTATAATCTGGCATTGTAA
Source organism: Geranium rotundifolium (assembly GCA_963920655.1). NCBI lineage: Eukaryota > Viridiplantae > Streptophyta > Magnoliopsida > Geraniales > Geraniaceae > Geranium > Geranium rotundifolium. The sequence continues at coordinate 16,340,679 of OY987314.1, forward strand.
TTTAAGGCACATAGGTGAGAAACACATTTCAACACTTCACAAGTGTGGACTTTAAGTCCGTTTGAATTCACTCAAACTAAAAGATGCAAGTCTTGCCTAATGAGCAAGAAACGCATTTCAACACTTCACAAGCATGGACTTTAAGTCCGTTTGAATTCACTCAAACTGAAATATGCAAGTCTTGCCTAATGAGCGAGAAACGCATTTCAACACTTCACAAGTGTGGACTCTTAAGTCCGTTTGAATTCACTCAAAATGAAATATGCAAGTCTCGCCTAATGGGCAAAACGACAAAGGCACCTTTCAGAAGTTCATGTGAAAGGCGAGTGACGTATTAAGTCTAATACATTCTAATGTTTGTGGACCTATGAGTATGATAGCATTTGTGCCCTAGTCCAATTGCTATTAGCCTGTAAACGTCTATGTACATTATCATCATTTGTAATATATATATATAAAACGTGTTTGTATTACTTATGTGTTGAAGTAATATGTTAAGCATGATCTGATTTATGACCACTAAAGTAGTAGAACCATAAATCTGTACGGATCACACTTAACGAGTCCCTGGTCAAAACATGCTTCCTTAGAAGCAACCAGTATGAGGATGGTTCTTAATGACGTAGTTCTACTTGTCATAGGGATGAGGGATCCCGGAATCATATCATAGATATCATGAGGTAATTGATATTGGACGACCCGCTTTGAATAGTGTTTTCATAGATTAAGCCATGAACATATTCAAATGCGATAACTTGTCACGACATCCTTTGACCGAGGAGTCTTTGTGATCACTATGCATTGAACGTGCGACTTTAACATGCGTCTAACGCTTTTTGTGACAGGATTGCAATAACGGGCATGATTGGGTGGGGGAACAGGTTGCATGAGTGACACGAAAGACGGCTAAGGGATTTATCCCTCATACTACGGTATGGGAAAGATATCCGTTAAAAGGCCTCTTGATCGAGACTGACTAAGAGTAAGAGCATGGCCATGCCGGTGATACGGGTTATCAGTTCTCAGCCATCTCGCATATCAAGTAACAATGATTGATTAAATAAAGGGGACGACTCTATGCCTTGTGATCAATCTGGATATCTAGAGATAATAGGATAGTGACTTGTACGCACAAGGTTAAGTCGAATCATCGAACGTCATGCACCTTGTGTAATCATAACGTCTTACTAGAGACCACTTATGAAGGATCGGGCAAGAGCGATCTTTTGCGCCGGTCTGCCAACGGTGGCATGAGCCTAGAGGGTCACACACATTCAAGACGGATAACTTGAGACAAGGGAACCTTGACGTTTCTTGAGGAGCAATACATGGAAAAAACTTGGGGTTTTGTGCCATGGGTTTGGTTTGAGAGAATAATTAGCGAATCGAGAAAACTGAGTTTTTCGTCGATGTCGCGTCGGACTTTGTTTAGTAAGTAACGACAAAAGGGTCGGGCGACTTTTGGACACGGCACGAGACCACACGGATTAAGAGGTGAGTGATTTAAGGGGTATGGGTTAAAGCACATTTAAGCCCATACCAATCACTTTAAGACCCATGATTATGAGTTGGGTGGTGAATTCAAATATGATTAATTGATTCATTACACAAAATATCACAAGAAACTCACAAGCTCTCTCTTCTCTCTCTAGTGGCCGGCCACCTCTCTCTCTCTCCTCAATCATGCGCTCTTGTTCTTCATTTAATTGTTCTAGTAGGCAATTAAGTGAAGGATCATCAAGATCATCCCCTTGGTGTGGACTTGCTTTAGAGAAGAAGATCCGAAAGTTCTTCTTTATCGATTCAACAAGACTTAAAGGTAAACATCTTGTGGAATAGATTTTGCTTTGGGATTTAATGGTTTATGTTCTTGGACAAGGTTTGGAGTAGATTTTCTTATAATGCTTCTGCTATCTCGACGATCTAGAACGTTCCAAAACCCTACAGTGGTATCAGAGGGTTGGTTACCCTCTGAATCTTTGTCTTGTTGAATTAATTTCGGTTTTGCGATTTTTTGCATGCCAAAATTGTTGATAACATGATTTTAATGCTTTTTGGGATATTTGCATGAAATATGTTATTTTTGAAAAATATATTGAATTTGAAATTTTTCGGAAATTATTGGATTTGTTGGGTCCGAGAAGAGACTCTCGGGGAGCCGGATCGGAGGTACCGGACGAAGGTCACCGCAGGCCGGTGAGGCCGGTGGTGACCGGGGCCGTCCCCACTCTTGGCCGAGGCCAAGAGTGGCGGCAAGCCCGGTTTGGGCCTTCCAAAGCCCAAATCGAGCCGTGTTATGTTGGGCTCGGCCCGACTTGGTTCGTGCGCGGTGTTTGATCCGTGTCACGAACCCGCGATCCAATACTTCGAAAACTTTCAAAATTTAATCGGTTTCGATAAACCGTTTTTCGAAAAGGTCTAGTTTCGATAAACCCGACCAAGCAACTTGGAAAAATTAGAACCGGAATTATTGCATATTATTTGATAACATGTTTGTGTGATAACATGTTGGATGATGTGATGAAATGTATGATGCATTAGTAGCCCATTAAATTTTATCGCTTTCACGGTTTGCATACCGTTAGTGTTAGCGTGTAATTATTCTTTTATTCGAGCCCATAAAGTGTAATTATTTTTTATCCGGTCTACAAACCAAGTATTAATTGTAATTAGTACTCAAAGATGAGAATGATGGAAAATCGAGCACAATGACGGTCTTGGAGGAAGTCCAAGAGCTAGTGGGAGCCCGAATGAGAAAGACGAGAAGATATGAAGACTCGTAGAATCCTAAGATTAGGATGGGCTATAAAATGCATATTTAACGCTTTATGAATGCTTGCTTGAATTGTTTAAATTAATAACATGCTTGCATGATTAGCTTATAAGTTTATAAGCCAACACCTCACATGCAAAGATTAAAATCGACTTTAATTGTTTGCATGTTCAAAGCGTTGTGAACTATCATCGCACGGGTTGTGATGGATGAGTTCAAATCTGAAAAGTGTTTGCACGGGTTGCAAATGACGGTTTCAAATGAAGATAGTATGTGATACAATTAGAAACGTCACAACACGGGTTGTTGATGACGGGTTCATAATTGTGTCAAATACTTTCGAATTATTAAGCACAACCAATTTACAAGATAATTTGAGTCAAGTGAGATGCCACCCAAATTCACACCCATGTAGAAACATTTTATCGGTGTCGTGCGCCTTAGCGGAGCATCGATCGAATGGGTTCTAGATGGGAATGGTAAACTTTGTGGGATGTCGTGCGCCTTAGCGGAGCATCTACACAAAGTTAACTCGTTAGTGAAGGTTGGTTGACTCGACCACGATTCTTGGCCTGAGGTCGAGCTGGGGCATCGGAAGGGTAAGCCGTGTGTTTTTGCACATACCCTGACTAAGAATTACACGGGTTGTAATTGGACAGACGTCCTACCTAAATAAGTCAATTGGAGCGGTGCGCCTTAGCGTACTTCAAATGACGAATAAGGGATCTTGGTTTAAAGGTTCTAAACCTTAGAAGCAGATGGTTGGTGTTTAATTCGGATCTTCGTAAATTTATTCAACTTTTATCTGGCTAGTAATTCAACAAACTCGTCTAATTTGTCGTTGAGGACTATACTCGAAAAGTGTAAACTCAACGGGACAAATTATCTGGACTGGGACAGAAATTTACGACTTGTGTTAAAGTTTGAACGCAGGGAGTACGTCCTTGATAAGGCAATCCCGGTGGAGCAAGCTGCCAACGCAACGAGGGTCGTTAAGGATGCATACCAGAAACACCTTAGCGACTCTATCGACGTTGCGTGTGTCATGCTGGGCTGCATAGAGGTGGACCTCCAGAAGCAGTTTATGGAGCTATCCCATGACCCGTTTGCAATGTTTGCACAGATCAAGGATATGTTCAAAGAGAAAGTACGTATTGAAAAATACACTGTTCTCTGAGAACTAATTGCCTGCAAGATGTAAGTAGGCAGCTCTGTAGGTCCACACGTCCTACGTATGAAGGGACATTTCGACCATATGACTAGTATCGGTATGTCTATGGAAAAGGAAATGGCTGCGGATTTTATTCTGCAATCCCTTCCTCATGCATATGGTGGGTTCGTCATGAACTATCACATGCATGATATGGACAAGACCGCATCGGAGTTGCATAGCATGCTAGTGACTGCCGAGAAGAGCATAAGGGGCAGTTCGCCCAAAAATGTTTTTATGGTCAAGAAGGGACCCAACTTCAAAGCTGGTGGTGGCAAGGGTAAAGGCTCAAAGCACCTAACAGCAAAGAACAGACGACCATTTGTTCCTAGACCTTCCATGCCCGTACAAGGCAAAGGAGTCGGTCTGTTTCTACTGTCAAAAGCCTGGTCATTGGAAGAAAGACTGTCAGCAGCTGAAGAAGGATCAGAAGAAGGGCGGTGGGGCCGCTACTTCATCAGGTATTTCATTAGAGCTATATCTTTCTACGATAAATACCTGGGTACTAGACACTGGAGCTGAGTCTCATGTCTGTGCGGATATGCAGGTGTTACACAGTAGAAGAGATATGTGGGAAAGCGAGGTGGACCTACGAGTTGGGAACAATACCAGAGTTCCCGCAACTGCCGTGGGTTCTGTTAACCTTGTTTTGCCCAGTGGGCTTGTAATTGAACTTCAGAATGTGTTTCGCATACATGCTTTTAGCAGGAATATTATTTCAATTTCTCTTCTTGAAAAGGAAGGATATTATTTTAATATTAAGAACGGGTTTTTTAATATTATGTGCAACAACATGTTTTATGGCAATGCTCACACTGTTGGAGGTTTATACATATTGAATATGCAAAACCCGAGATCCAACATGCTCTATAATATAAATACTAAGAGGTTTATGTTAGACTTATGCTCCAGTCCAATATATAAGTGATCTACAGATGTAATGTTTTATCATCTTTCCGAATAAATAAATCGGCATATATTGCAAATGTGTTGTAGTAATATATCGAATGTAATTTGATCTATGTCATTATGTGTGTAAACACTAATAGTAGAACTATAGGTCAGAAAGAATTACATTTGATAAGTCCCTGATCAGCTAAGCTTCTATAAGAAGCGATCAGTATGAGACCAACTCCTTGTGATCGCGCTCTACTGATCATGGCAAAGTATGTGCCGGAGTTATATCATAGATATCATCAGGTCGATGATATTGGACAACCCGATTGTGAGTATGCTGCATAGATCCAGTCATGAGATACTCACATATCGTAGCTTGTCATTATATCCCAAGACCAAGGAGTCTTTGTGTACACTATGTAACGAATACCTAAGTTTGACCTAGTTTAACGTTATCTGTAAAAGGGTAACTATAACGGCTTCGATTGGCTTTGATATTGATTGCACTAGTGAACTTGAAAGGCGTCTGAGGGATTTATCACTCATACTTCGGTATGAGAAAGATATCCGTTTAGGCCACTTGATGAGTATGACTGAAGAAAGAGCACGGCCGTGCAGGTGATACCTTAGTATCAGTTTTCAGTCATCTCAGATATCAAGAAACAGTGATTGATAAATTAGGATGACCATTCTATGCCTATTGATCAATCTGGATATCGGTTTGATAAAAGTATATTGACATGTACGATAACAGGTTAAGTCGAATAATTGATAATCACGAACATTGGATAATCATAATGTCTTGCTAGAGGCCACTTATGATGGAAAGGGTAAAATAGTAATTTTACCAGTCTGCCAATTGCTCGTGAGCTTAGAGGGTCACACGCATTAAGCACGATACATGACAATTAATTATGGATGAAAATTGAGAACGATTCGGTAGATTTCTGGCATAAGGTTTTAACCAAACGGTTGAAGAAATCAGTTCGAGGAAATTGAGCCGTTTTGTCTAAACCGAAATTAAAACTCAAGTTAATGGGTTTTATTTGGGTTTTAGTTAAACGGGCTTAAAGCCCATTTAGGGATTTAAGTTATGAATGGGAACAAATGCAAATAAGAGATTATGAAGGATAGATATGCAATTTTAATTTGAAATTCAATTTTAATTTTCAAATTAAAATCACATAATATCTTCCATTATCTTCTCTAATTTTTAGCAACTAATCCCATCACTCTCTCCCCCTCATTGCTGAATTTTCTCTCCCTCTCATCCTCCATTGTTGTCAAGCTTCTCTCAAAATTCATAGCAAAAATTTGAGTGAAAACCTTCTTCGGTTGTGGTGCTTGTGTGGACCTAATAGAGAAACACTAAACTTGTGTTTTCATCGATTAGAAGAGGTAACTTTCAGATTTAATATATATATATATAACATGTTGAATTTACATTAAGATCAGTACTTGGATCGATCACCACGGTTACATAACGTCCGCTGCATGATATTTATCGAATGGAACCCGTGGTGATCTCTTTCAGTCTAAAGCTAATGATTTAGACCAAACTCTTATCTGGCATTGTCGTCTAGGTCACGTAAATGAGAAACGCATCTCAGCGGTTCATAAGCACGGACTTCTAAGTCAATTCGAATTCCAAACGATTGATAGATGCGAAGCTTGTTTAATGGGCAAGATGACTAAAGCGCTCTTCACTGGTTTAGGTGAAAGGGCAGGTGATCTATTGGGTCTAATACATTCAGACGTATGTGGACCAATGAGTACACCAGCTAGAGGTGGTTTAGGCTACTTTATCACATTTACTGACGATTTCAGTAGATATGGTTATGTCTATCTCATGAGACATAAGTCCGAAGCTTTTGATAAATTCAAAGAGTTTAGGACTGAAGTAGAAAACCAACTCCGAAAGAGTATCAAGGCACTCCGTTCTGATCAGGGTGGAGAATACTTATCCGAGGAGTTTCTTATTTATCTTACTGAAGGTGGAAGACTATCTCAGTGGACTCCGCCAGGAACACCGCAACTTAATGGTGTGTCCGAGCGGAGAAATCGGACATTGTTGGATATGGTTCGATAGGTGTTAAGTCTCACTGATCTCCCGATCTCCTTCTGGGGTTATACTCTGCAAACGGCCGCATTCATAATAAACAGGGCTCCGTCGAAAGCAGTGGAAGGGACATCATTCGAGAAATGGTACGGGAAGGAACCCGTTTTGTCCTTCCTAAAAATTTGGGGTTGCGAGGCTTATGTAAAACGGTTGCTTGCAACCAAGCTCGAACCGAGATCAGATAAATGCACTTTCGTCAGATATCCAAAAGAAACAAAAGGATACTACTTCTACAAACTGAGCGAAAATAAAGTTTTTGTCGCTTGAGGTGGGACATTCTGGGAAAAGGAGTTCATTTCCAAGACAGTCAGTGGGAGGGCTGTTCATCTTGATGAAGTTCTAGATGAGATGGTCACTCGGGAATCACTAGACGACCCACTTGAAGAAGTAGAGCCAGAAGTGGTCGTTGAGCAAGAACCAATAGCTACAGTTAATGACATTCCGAGGCGGTCTGAAAGGATAACTCATGCACCTGTCAGATACGGTTTCATAGTAACTGGAGGTGATGGTTTAGTATTAGTGGATAATGATCCAGCTACCTTTCGAGAGGCCTTGGACGGAACCGACTTTGAGAAATGGCTTGAAGCCATGAGGGAAGAAATGCAATCCATGTCAGATAATCAAGTGTGGGACTTGGTGGAACATACCCCTGAGGTAAAAGTCATTGGGTGTAAATGGATCTTTAAAATAAAGATAGACATGGATGGCAATCCTCAGACCTATAAAGCAAGACTGGTAGCTAAAGGTTATAGGCAAATCCACGGAATTGACTATGAAGAGACCTTTTCTCCAGTAGCTATGGTCAAATGTATCCGCATTCTACTTGCCGTAGCAGCATATCATAACTTTGAGATATGGCAAATGGACGTCAAAACCGCCTTCCTCAACGGGAGGTTAGCTGAGGACGTTTATATGTCCCAGCCTGAGGGTTTTGAGGATCCAAAGAATAAGGGAAAGATTTTCAAGTTGCTCAAATCAATCTATGGTTTGAAGCAAGCATCTCGGAGTTGGAATCAGCGTTTTGATGAAGTATTGAAATAGTTTGGCTTCGTCAAGAACGATGATGAACCTTGCGTGTATAAAAAGGCAGATAGGAGCAATGTAGTCTTCTTGGTGCTTTATATTGATGACATACTGCTCATTGGAAACGACATCCCTACCTCGCTCTTAACAAAGACTTGGTTAGGTGAGTGTTTCCCAATGAAGGACTTAGGCGAGTCCTCTTACATCTTGGGGATCAAGATAAATAGAGACCGTGCCAAGCGGGTCTTGGGCTTAAGTCAAAGCACCTACATAGACAAAGTGTTGAGATGATTCTCAATGCAAGATTCAAAGAAAGGATTGCTGCCCAGATCCAAACATATACTCAGAAAGTATCACATCATCCACTACATTGCAACTGATGATAACACAGCCGACCCCTTGACCAAGGCTCTTCCACAAGCAAAACATGATAAACATGTTAGGTCAATGGGTATAGAATGGGACTTAGATTGGAACTAGGGGCAAGTGGGAGATTGATAGCATTTGTTCCCTAGTCCAATTGCTATTAGCCTGTAAACGTCTATGTACATTATCATCGTTTGTAATATATATATAAAACGGCTTTGTATTACTTATGTGTTGAAGTAATATGTTAAGCATGATAAGATTTATGACCACTAAAGTAGTAGAACCATAAATCTGTACGGATCACACTTAACGAGTCCCTGGTCAAAACATGCTTCCTTAGAAGCAACCAGTATGAGGATGGTTCTAAATGGCGTAGTTCTACTTGTCATAGGGATGAGGGATCCCGGAATCATATCATACGACCCGCTTTGAATAGTGTTTTCATAAATTAAGCCATGAACATATTCAAATGCGATAGCTTGTCACGACATCCTTAGACCGAGGAGTCTTTGTGATCACTATAAAATGAACGTGTGGCTTTAACATGCGCCTAACACTTTCTGTGACAGGATTGCAATAACGGGCATGATTGGGTGGCGGAACGGGTTGCATGAGTGACACGAAAGACGGCTAAGGGATTTATCCCTCATACTACGGTATGGGAAAGATATCCATTAAAAGGCCTCTTGATCGAGACTGACAGAGAGTAAGAGCATGGCCATGGCGGTGATACGTGTTATCAGTTCTCAGCCATCTCACATATCAAGTAACAATGATTGATTAAACAAGGGTGACGACTCTATGCCTTGTGATCAATCTGGATATCTAGAGATAATAGGATAGTGACTTGTACGCACAAGGTTAAGTCGAATCATCGATCGTCATGCACCTTGGGTAATCATAACGTCTTACTAGAGACCACTTATGAAGGATCGGGCAAGAGCGATCTTTTGCGCCGGTCTGCCAACGGTGGCATGAGCCTAGAGGGTCACACACATTCAAGACGGATAACTTGAGACAAGGAAGCCTTGACGTTTCTTGAGGAGCAATACATGGACAAAACTGGGGGTTTTGTGCCATGGGTTCGGTTTGAGAGAATAATTAGCGAATCGAGAAAACTGAGTTTTTCGTTGTTGTCGCGTCGGACTTTGTTTGATAAGTAACGACAAAAGGGTCGGGCGACTTTTGGACACGGCACGAGACCACACGGGCGAGCCCATTGGGCTCGGCCCATGAGGTCTCATGGCTGGCCCAAACAAGGGCCAATTAAGGGCTCAACAAGCCCTCTTGGCCGGCCCACATGGTGGGTCCATGTGTGGTGGCCACAGAACACCATGCTTAGTTGGTGATTGTGGATTAAGAGGTGAGTGATTTAAGGAGTATGGGTTAAACCACCTTTAAGCCCATACCAATCACTTTAAGACCCATGCTTATAAGATGGGTGATGAATTCAAATATGATTAATTGATTCATTACACAAAATATGACAAGAAACTCACAAGCTCTCTCTTCTCTCTCTAGTGGCCCGCCACCTCTCTCTCTCTCCTCAATCTTACTCTCTTGTTCTTCATTTAATTGTTCTAGTAGGCAATTAAGTGAAGGATCATCAAGATCATCCCCTTGGTGTGGACTTGCTTTAGAGAAGAAGATCCGAAAGTTCTTCTTTATCGATTCAACAAGACTTAAAGGTAAATATCTTGTGGAATAGATTTTGCTTTGGGATTTAATGGTTTATGTTCTTGGACAAGGTTTGGAGTAGATTTTCTTATAATGCTTCCGCTATCTCGACGATCTAGAACGCTCCAAAACCCTACAGAGTACTCAGGCCATAAGAGAGTTGAACTAATACTTGACTCTGGAAACGGCCGCATTCATTTTGAATCGGGCTCCGATGAAGACAACGATAGTACACCTTGTGACAGTCATTCTATCTCCCATTACTGTGAATGCGTGCGCCTTCGCGTAGTATTCATTGGGATGCGAGCTGAATAAGGTAATCATTCTATTTGGATGCGTGCGCCTCTGCGTAGTAGCCAAATAAGAGTTGGACTAGAGTCACAGAAGGTACACCACATGACACTCATTACGTCTCCCGTTATTGTGGATGCGTGCGCGTCCGCGTAGTATTCATTGGGATGAGAGCGGGATGAGATGGCAAGTTCAATTTGGATGCGTGCGCTTTCGCGTAGTAGCCAAATAAGAAATGGACCATAGTCATATATGGTGTGGAAAACATCCTATTATGTTTTTCCTAAAAGATTTGGGTAGCAGAGATGCAGGCATCCAAATCAGACAAATGTGTCTTCGTAAGGTATCCTTAATAACTAAGAGATACAAGTTCTACATACCTAGTGAGTACAAAGTCTTTGTTGCTCGAGGAGGGGTATTTTTGGAGAAATATTTTATTTCCAAAACAACTAGTGGGAGTCCCATGCATCTCGAAGGAATTTGAGAGGATACTGAACAACGTGAAACAATTCAGGAGCCTACTGTGCAAGATGTAGAAGTACTGGAGCCTCAGATGGTCGTAGATGAAGAATCAGTCCCTACAAAAATTCTAGATGGTCCAAGGAGGTCTGAAAAATCGCGTTATGTTCCAGACAGATATGGCTTCACAGCCACTGAGGGAAATGACTTGATGATTGTGGATCAGGATGATCCAGTAACCTTCAGACAAGCTTTGACCAGTCCAGACTCCGAAAAATGGCAGAACACCATGATTGAGGAAATGAAATCCATGTAAGACAACCAAGTCTGGTGCTTGGTTGATCAAATCCCTAGGATAAAACCCATCGGTTCTAAGTGGGTCTATATGATCAAGACCGACATGGATGGAAATCGTCAGACCACTGAGGCTAGGATTGTTGTAAAAGGTTATCGTCAGATTCAATGCATGGATTATGATGACACCTTTTCACCAGTAGCAATGGTCAAATTGATCCGGATTATTCTTAGACATAACTGTGGCAGATGGATGTCAAAACCCCTTCCTTAGCAGGAACTTACTAGAGGGCGTGAATATCACACGACCTGTGGGTTTCGTAGATCTAAAGAATTCCGGAAAGATATGTAAGCTACAAAGATCCATTTATGGATTGAAGCAAGCTTCAGGGAGTAGGAACTTTCATTTTGGTAAAGCTGTAAGGGAACTCGACTTCATCAAAAACTAAAGTGAACCTTGCGTACATAAGAAAGCGAGTGGGAGTAATATTGTATTCTTGGAATTTATTCATCGGGAATGACATCCCGACCTTGCCACCAAAGCTTGGTTAGAGTGGGAGTGATGCTACATTTATTGTAGGCATCAGGATCTCTACAGATCATTCCAAAAGGATTTTGGGCCTAAGTCAGAACATGTACGTAAGTAAAGTGTTGAGAAGACTCTCAATGCTTGATTCTAAGAAAGGATACATACCCATGCGTCATGGCATTAAGCTCAGTAAGCTACAGAGTCCTAGAACTCCTGATAAGCTGAGCAGGATGAGTAAGATCCCTTATGCTTCGGCTGTGGGATCCATCATGTATGCCAGGATGTGCACGAGACTGGAAGTCTCGTTTACATTAAGTTGTACCAGCAGACTCCAATCTAACCCTGACTAATTACACTGGATTGTTGTCAAAGGTCATCCTCAAATATTTTGAGGAGGACCAAGGATGCATTCCGAGTGTATGGGGATGTAGATAAAGAACTAGCAGTCCAAGGACAAGTCAATGCTATTTTTCAGACATATCCAGATGACTTCAAAATTCAGTCAGGATATATTTTGTGTTGAGTGGTGGCGCTTTCAGCTAGATAAGCTTTAAGCAAGCCAAAATTGCCAAATCTACAACGGAGGCTGAGTATATAGTTGTAGCAAAAGCAGCTAAAGAGACCATATGGATTAGAAGCTTTCTGATCGGATTAGATGCAACGCCGCGACCATCTGATCCGATAAGCTTGTTGTGGGACAACACAAGTGCCGTAGCTATTGCTCAAGAGCCCAGATTCCACAACAGATCCAAACATATACTCAGCAGGCATCACCTCGTAAGAGTTATCACATACAGAAATGATGTGGAGATTAAACACTATTTTACTGATGATAATATGGCCTATCCCTTGACAAAGGCTCAACCGCAGTCTAGGCATGAGGAACATGCCGGGTTTATGGGAGTAGATCATAACTTAAATTGGAACCAGGGGCAAGTGGGAGATTGTTAGAGTTATGCCCCAGTCCAATATAAAAGTGATCTACAGATGTAATGTTTTATCATCTTTCCGAATAAATAAATCGGCCTATATTACCAATATATTGTAGTAATATATCGAATGTGATTTGATCTATGCCATTATGTGTGTAACCACTAATAGTAGAATTGTAGATCAGAAAGAATTACATTTGATGAGTCCCTGATCAGCTAAGCTTCTTATGAAACGATCAGTATGAGACCAACTCCTTGTGATCACGCTCTACTGATCATGGCAAAGTATGTGCCGGAGTTATATCATAGATATCATCAAGTCGATGGGTAGTTGCGACGATTTTAGAGATTGACTTATTTTTAAGGAACTAGAGAAAATGTCATAAGGAATGTCGAAGCATCATATGCGACATCTTTTGTGACATTGTTGACGGCATCCCGGCAAACATCCTGATCGACGGAAATCAGGAAAGTCCAGATTATACAGAAAGTACGAATACGTTTAGGAAATTCTAGAACGTCTCCGATTCTGGAAAGAAGAAAGACGCTGATTAAGACGAAACCCATTAGGGTTAGTACTCATGCTCGATTGCTATAAAAGCTTAGGCTACCCCCTTAGCAATTGTGTGGTTCTTTATTTGTTTCCTAGCAATAATTTGCAAAGCTCTTAGACGTGAAGGTTTGCGGGATGAGAGGTTGCAGATTGTGCTAAGGATATTGTGTATCACCATAATTATTGAGAGTTAGGTGATTGAGGGTTTACTGATCGCGTGAGTGAAGACTACATGCAACCACCAAGTTCAACGAAGACTTGAACCGACAGAGCAAGGCGATTGCTTGAAGAGTGGAATCAAGACGGAGTCTTGGATTCAGGGGGAGACCCTCAGATAGGTTGCACTGTAATAAGTAGCATAAAGTATAGATTTAGGGATGATCATAGGAACTTGTATGTTTTGACGAATTACTGATAAGTGAAACCTTACCACTAGGCTGAGAGCCCCCAGACGTAGGTGACGTTGCACCGAACTGGGTAAACAATCTGCTGTGTCATTGTTTATTTAGCTTTATATTTACTGTCATGCGTTATCTACACAAGAAGTCATACACGGTGTTATAGCTTCATACATATCATTGTGTGTGGCCTCTTGCACAACTAGCTGATAAAAATTTCAATTGGTATCAGAGGGGGCACCTACAGCTTGAAGTGAGTTCCTAAACAAATATTTTGATCAAGATGGTTAATATCAGAGAAGGAGGATCCATCAATCGACCACCTGTTCTAGATGGAAGTAACTACGGCTATTGGAAGGCTCAGATGGTAACCCTATCGGTCCAAAACCAAAAAAAGACTAGACTGATGACGAAGACGAGGAATCACTGGGAAACTCTCGAGCTCTTAATGCTATTTTCAATGGTGTTGACAAGAACGTATTCAAACTAATCAACACATGCACAACTGCCAAATCCGCATGGGATATCCTAGCTGTTGCATATGAAGGAACAACCAAGGTTCGAGAACAAAAGCTGCAATACTTGACAACCAACTTCGAAGCCCTTGTCATGAAAGAGGACGAATCAATTGCAGAATTCAATGTTCGAATTTGTGATCTAGCCAATGAATCCTATTCTCTAGGAGAACCAATGTCTGATGAAAAACTGGTTAGAAAAACCCTACGTGCTCTTAGCCCTAGATTTAAGATGAAGATCACTAAAGAAGCTTGTATAGTAAAAGATTTCGATCAAGTCACTATTCTACAAGGAATCTGCTCAATGGATAACTGTTACATCTGGTCGCCCAAATCACATATCGAAGCAGCAAAATATCTTGTCTCGAAAGCAGAAGAAACCAAACTGTGGCACAGAAAGCTTGGACATATAAATCTTAGAAGTATGCAGAAGGCAATCTCAGAACAGGCCTTAACTGGAATTCCAAATCTGAAAATCGTGGAAGGAAAGATCTGCGGAGAATGTCAGATTGGAAAGCAAACTAAGATGTCACACAAGAAGCTGCAGCATATCACCACCTCTCGAGTGCTTGAGCTAATACATGTTGACCTCATGGGACCAATGCAGGTTGAAAGTCTTGGAGGAAAACGCTATGTCTTTGTGTGTGTAGATGATTACTCACGATACACATGGGTTGACTTCCCTCGTGACAAATAAGATACCTTCTCGACCTTCAAGAATCAATGCATCTAGGTCCAACGAGAAAAAGGGGAGACAATTGGCAAAATAATTCGCCTTTGTAGTGATCATGGTCGAGAGTTCGAAAACACCAAATTTGCAGAATTCTGCAACTCAGAAGGGATAGCTCATGAGTTCTCAGCACCAATCACTCCCCAACATAATGGCATTGTTGAGCGCAAAAACATGACTCTACAGGAGATGGCTAGAGTTATGATGCTGGCCAAAGACATACCGACTAACTTTTGGGGAGAAGCACTTAACACTGCTTTCCATATCCACAATCAAGTCACTCTCCGACCGGGTATGACAGTAACTCATTATGAAATATAGAGGGGGAGAAAGCCCAATGTTAAGTATTTTCATATCTTTGAATCCACTTGTTATATTCTGGCTGATAGAGAGCCTCGTCGAAAACTTGATCCAAAGAGTGATGAAGGCATCTTCCTTGGTTACTCAAGGAATAGTCGCGCGTTCCGGGTCTTCAACAAACGAACCAAGACTATGATGAAATCAATCAATGTTGTTGTTGATGATGACTGTGAAGATGCCCCAGAAGACGCGACAGACGAAGACAGAGTCTATCCCAACAATGTTAGGAAGGATGCTATTACTGATGTCAGAGAAGATGCTAGCAGCAAATAAGAAAACAATGATGCTAGTCCAAATGTCAATAACGATGAGACAATTCTTGAAATCAGCAACAAGAATCCCTCACGAAGAATCTAGGCTAATCATCCTATCTCTGGAGTAATTGGAGACCTAAATGAAGCCATACGGACTCGGTCAAAAACTCCTAAGAACTACAACGAGTTGATAGGTAATATATGCTTCGTTTCAAAGATTTAACCCAAAAATATCAATGAAGCCATCAATGATGAGTATTGGGTCAATGCTATGCAAGAGGAACTGATCCAAGTGTGGGAACTGGTGCCCAAGCCAAGTGAAGGAAATATCATTGGCACAAAATGGATCTTCAAAAATAAAATCGATGAGCTTGGAAACATCACTCGCAATAAGGCAAGGCTAGTAGCCCAAGGGTATACACAAACTGAGGGAGTAGACTTCGATGAGACCTTTGCTCCTGTGGCAAGACTTGAAGCTATCCGACTCCTGCTAGGGATATCATGCCATCTACAGATGAAGCTTTACCAGATGGATGTCAAAAGTGCATTCCTGAATGGAGATCTCAATGAAGAAGTGTATGTGTCACAACCCAAAGGATTTGTTGATCCTCACTCCCCTGATCATGTGTATAAACTCAAGAAGGCCCTCTACGAATTAAAACAAGCACCAAGAGCCTAGTATGAAGAGGGGGAGTCGACAAGACTTTATTTGTAAAGAATAAGGACGGAAATTTGATGATAGCCCAAATATATGTCGATGAAATTGTCTTTAGAGGGATGTCAAGAAAGATGGTAGAGCAATTTATCCAACAAATGCAATCAGAATTCGAGATGAGCATGGTGGGAGAGCTTACCTATTTCCTAGACTTCCAAATCACACAGCTAAAAGATAGCATCTTCATCTCTTAGAGAAAATATGCAAAGAATATTGTCAAGAAATTTGGGCTAGAGAAAGCTTCACATAAACGGACACCTGCAGCTACAGATATCAAGCTAACTAAAGATGATCCAGGAGAAGCCGTCGACGAACACCTATACAGAACCATTATTGGTAGTCTTCTCTACCTTACTGCCAGTCGACCAGATATTGCCTACTCTGTAGGAGTATGTGCACGATATCAAGCTAATCCCATGGTTAGTCATCTATCCCAAGCTAAAAGAATTATAAGATATATCTCTGGGACTACAGACTTGGGTTTACTATACTCATTCGACACATCCTCTACCCTGGTGGGGTATTGTGATGCTGATTGGGCTGGAAACACAGCAAATAGGAAGAGCACATCTGGAGGATGCTTCTTCCTTGGCAATAACCTCATATTATGGTTTAGTAAAAAGCAAAATTGTGTTGCCTTGTCCATTGCTGAGTCTGAATATATCGTTGCTGGGAGCAGCTGCACACAATTACTATGGATGAAGCAGATGTTAGTCAAATACAATGTCAGACAAGAAGCCATGACTTTGTATTGTGACAATGTCAGTGCAATCAACATCTCTAAAAATCCAGTTCAACACAACAAAACCAAGCATATTGACATTAGACACCACTTCATTCGCGAGCTGTTCGAAGACAAGAAGATCATCCTAGAGCACATCCATACAGAGAAGCAACTTGCTGACATTTTTACGAAGCCATTAGATGCAAGCAGATTCGAGTACGTCAGGACGTTACTCGGTCTGTGCACCATCAACAAGTAATAGAAGTTGCAAAACGGTTGAGAGGAGTTGGTTGGTACCTCTTCATGAACCGGTCCAAAATCCCAACACATGCCATTGGGCCAAGCATGCCAAAATCCCAAATAAAGAGAGGCAAGGTCGCGAGATACGCTCTGTCACCAACATATTTGATTTGAATTGACTTTTTTTCAAAAACAATACCTAGTCTGCCTCTTCTCGTTTTTTCTCTCATCTCCCACACCTCTCAAACCCTGTAACGAAAACCTCACTACCCAAACATGGTGAAAACAAGGAGCACTCTAGCGCCAAAGAAAGCCAATGACAGTCGACAATCCAAACCCAAGAAGGCCGAGGCAAAAAGCTCCAAGAGCAGCAATCCAAGCACCAACAAACATGGGGTCCGAATCAAAGGTCTAAAGCCATAGAAGAATGCCGAGGGATCCTCAAGAGAAATCCAACTGGAAGAAGCACCAATAACCGTCTTTTCTCGAGTCCTCAAACGGACCCGAACCGGAAGCTTTGCATTCTCCATGACAGATTTGACCGGGCCAGAACGAGAGACTGGTCTTGGCCAAAGAAGTCGAGAAGCCTCCATGCAGATTTTTCCTGTTCCAGTATCAGAAAATTTCCCAGGTATCGATTCTTCCATTGTATCAAACACTGATACCTCTAGAAATAGTGACTTGTTAGAGTCGCTACTGGAAAATCAGGACCCTCCTCAAGAAGGTGTGGTTGAGGAACTGATAAATCCTGAAAGGGAAAAGAATGACTTGATCCTAGTCAGTCATGGGTTAGAACGGATTGCTGAAGGAGAAGGGGAAGAAGAAGGTGTGCAAGATGTCATTCCTGAAGCCATAAAGGAGACTGTGGTAGGAGAAGAAGAAGTTGCTGACTCGGAAGAAGCCGAGGAAGAATCTGAGAAAGAATAGACCAGAGATGGGAATACCGATCTGGAAGGAAGAAAGAAGGAAAACAGTATCGCAGCCAATGGCTCAGAAGAAGCACCTCTGGATGCCAGAGGAGATGATACAAAAAATGCCGCAGAAACTGCACACACTGTGCTTTCGTCTTTGAAAAAGAAAGTACTAGAGGAAAATGAATCCCTCACAGTAATGGTAGGGAAGTTAAGAGAAACAAAGAAAAGGAAGGAAGAAAAAGATGCTGGAGGCCCCAGCAAGAAAAAGAAATTATCCGACAAAGAGAAAGGGAAGAAATCTATCTCCAAAAGGAGATTAATTGATGAAGAAACTAATGACGATGCAGAGGAAGTTACAGTAAAGGAAGCAAAGAAGGGAAGAAGCCTGAAGACGGTCAAGAACACCTCAAGTGTGTCGTACGACAATGTGTCTTTTCATTCTGCTGACAGTGCAAAACGATGGGAATTTGTGTTCCAGAGAACGGCATATCCCGAGAAGACCCTGTCTTCGGAGTTACTGGGACTTGAAGCCATTGTCAAACTCCTGGAACAGGCAGAACTCATGAAGACCGTCACTGACATTGGTAACCACTATCCCCTATTGGTCAAGGAATTCATCGTAAACTTGCCTACTGAATTTGGGACTCCGCATGATCCGGATTGTGAGAAGGTATATGTCAGAGGCATGCTCTTCAACATTTCCTCTAACATCATTAATACCTTCCTGGGGAGAAAGTGTGTTCATTCTGTGCCTCCACCTGACCTGAACAAGGTCCTCAAGGAGATTACTGGGGAAAAAAGCAGAATGTGGCCTATCAAGGGCACCGTGGCAGCCTCGGACCTCACATCTAAGCACTCCATCCTATTCCGTATTGGAGTAGCGAATTGGGCTCCCTCCACACACGCATCCTCCATCAAACCGGAGCTGGCAATACTCATCTTCCAAATAGGTACTGGCTCCAATCTTGACTTTGGCCAGTTTGTTATTGATCATCTCATTAGACATGCCAGATCACAAGTGGTGAAGATACCTATTGCTTTTCCCTCCCTTATCTCTGAATTACTAGTCCACCAACACCCTGGTGTGTTGAAGACAACTTATAAGGCTGGCAAACGTGGAGGATTGATTGTGGTAAGCCACAAGCTGTTCGAGGGCAAGCATGCTCCTGATCTTGTCAGGCCAAAAGCTAAGCTGACCAAGTCGACGACCAGTCGAGCCACAAGTGCCGTCCGTCCAACAGAGACGACCAGCAGAGATGCCATCATGCTCAAAAGAGAGATAGCTGTACTTGATGAAGACATCGTCAACCTGAAGATGGCACTGAAGCATCTCTCACTGCGAAGATCTCACTGTGCCAACCTGCTGAAGTCAATGCCTCCTCAAGACTAGGAAAATGATGATTCCTCCTCTCTACCCAATGCTACTGAAGACACTCCTCAAGATGCCTCTACCGATGCTACAGAAGAAGAGACTGCTAGTTCCAGCAGCAGTTCTATTTGATTTTAAGAACTTTATGGTTTCCGTACAAACTGAACAACTTTTAATTTGTATTTGTTTTTAACACTGTTTCATATGTATTCCCGACTGCTGATCGAAGATATGTGTGAGTTAAGTTTGCGTTTATCTTATTGCCCTGTTTGTTAGAATTTGGCTCTTTTTGAGCCAGCAAGGGGGAGTAAAATGTAAGCTGGAAGACGACGCGATGATACGCGCGAAAGCCCACGGGGACGCAATGGTACGCGAATAAAGACTTGATGACTGCCGATCGATTTACAAGCAAAAGATGACGACAAATGCAACACGGAATGCGAAGAAGATTGCTGACCTTAAAAATAGCCAAAGGGGGAGATTGTAGTTACGACGATCTTAGAGATTGGCTTATTTTTAAGGAACTAGAGAAAATGTCATAAAGAATGTCAAAGCATCATATGCGACATCTTGTGTCTCCGATTCTAGAAAGAAGAAAGACGGTGATTAAGAGGAAACCCATTAGGGTTAGTACTCATGCTCGATTGCTATAAAATCTTAGGCTACCCCCTTAGTAATCGTGTAGTTCTTTATTTGTTTCCTAGCAATAATTTGCAAAGCTTTTAGACGTGAAGGTTTGCGGACTAAGAGGTTGCAGATTGTGCTAAGGATATTGTGTATCACCATAACTATTGAGAGTTAGATGATTGAGGGTGTACTGATCGTGTGAGTGAAGACTACACGCAACCACCAAGTTCAACGAAGAATTGAACCGACAGAGCAAGGCGATTGCTCGAAGAGTGGAACCAAGACGGAGTCTTGGATTCAGGGGGAGACCCTGAGATAGGTTGCACTGTAATAAGTAGCATAAAGTATAGATCTAGGGATGACCATAGATACTTGTATGTTCTGACGAATTACTGATAAGTGAAACCTTTCCACTAGGCTGAGAGCCCCCAGACGTAGCTGACATTGCATCGAACTGGATAAACAATATGTTGTGTCAGTGTTTATTTAGCTTTATATTTACTGTCCTGCGTTATCTACACAAGAAGTCATACACGTGTTATAGATTCATACATAACATTGTGTGTGGCATCTTGCACGACTAGCTAATCAAAATTTCACGATGCTATCGGACAACACGATTGTGAGTATGCAACATAGATACTGTCATGAGATACTCACAGATCGTAGCTTGTCATTATATCCTAAAACAAAGGAGTCCTTGTGTGTACTGTGTAATGAATCTCTAAGTTTGACCTAGTCTAACGTTACCTGTAAAGGGTAGCCATAACGGCTGTGATTGGCTTGGTTATGAATTACATTGGTGAATTCGAAAGACGTCTGAGGGATTTATCACTCATACTACGGTATGAGAAGGATATCCGTTTAGGCCACTTGATGAGTATGACTGAAGGAATAGCACGGCCGTGATTGATAAATTTGGATGACGATTCTATGCCTATTGATCCATCTGGATATCGGTTTGATAAAATGACAGTGACATGTACGATAACATGTTAAGTCGAATAATCGATAATCACGAACGTTGGGTAATCATAATGTCTTGCTAGAGACCACTTATGATGAAAAGGGTAAAATAGTAATTTTACCAGTCTACCAACTATTCATGAGCCTAGGGGGTCACACATATTAAGCACAATATATAACAAATAAGCATGGATAGAAATTGTGAGAATCCGGTTTTCAGTTTAGTCAAATTGAAAACGATTTAGTTGATTTCTGGCCTAGGGTTTTAACCAGACGGTTGAAGAAATCAAGTTGAGGAAATTGAACCGGTTTATCTAAACCAAAATTGGAACTCAATTTCATGGGTTTTAATTTGGATTTAGTTCAACGGGCTTGAGGCCCATTTGGGGTTTCAATTCATGAAAGGGCAAGAGTGCAATTATGAATGTAAAGTGGTGATATGTGTAATTATTTTATTTGAATTTAAAATTTAAAATCAGATTTTTTTTATTATCTCAGATAATTACACATTATCCCCTTCCTTTATTTTCTTATAATTTTGGCATCTTTTTCTCCTTTCCTTCTTCATTTTTTGGCCGACCCTCCCTATAGCATTTCCACCATTGTTTTTCTTTGTTCATACTTCTCCAAAGCATCATTAGCAAGAGGTTGAGAGAAATTCATTTCGGTGATCGTTGTGCTTGTGTGGACTCGATAGAGAAACACTATTTTGTGTTTTAATCAATTATACAAAGGTAATTTTTCAGATTATAAAGTTCATAAACACGCTGAATTTTTCATTAAGGTCATGTCTTCATTTCGATCACCATGGTTACATAAAGCTCCGCTACATGAAATTATTGATTGGAACCCATGGTGATCCCTTTCGGTGAAAGAGATCACCATGGGTTCCAAACGTTAGTTTCATGCAGCGGAGCCTTATGTAACCATGGTAATCGAAAGAGATGAAGATCTTAATGAAAATTCAGCATGTTATAAACCTTTTCAATATGAAAATTTACCTTTGTCAATCGATTAAAACACAACGTAGTGTTTCTCTATCGAGTCCACACAAGCACAACAACCACGAATCGGTTTTCTCTCACACACTTGCTAATGATTGTTTTGAGAATTGTTTTGACAAAAACTATGGAGGAATGGTTATGAGGGAGTTGGCTAAGTGGAGAGGGAATTAGGGGAGTAGTTGCCGAAAATTAGAGAGAAAAATAAGGGAAAATATTTTGCAATTAATTTGAAATTAAAACAAAAAAATTTGATTTGAATTTCAAAATCAATTCATTACATATCTTACCCTCTTAAACTCTTAATTGAACTTTTCCCAATTCATCACTTAAAACCCTAAATGGGCTTTAAGCCCGTTTAACTAAAACATAATTAAACCCATTAAATTGAGTTCTAATTTCGGTTTAGATAAATCGGATTAATTTCCTTAACTTGATTTCTTCAACCGTTTGGTTAAAACCCTAGGCCAGAAAACAGCCGAATCGTTTTCAATTTGACTAAATTGAAAACCTGATTCTTCCAATTTCCATCCATGCTTATTTGTCACGTATCGTGCTTAATGCGTGTGACCCTCTATGCTCACGAACAGTTGGCAGACTGGTAAAATTACTATTTTACCCTTTCCATCATAAGTGGTCTCTAGCAAGACATTATGATTACCCAACGTTCGTGATTATTGATTAGTCGACTTAACCTGTTATCGTACATGTCACTGTCCTTTTATCAAACCGATATCCAGATTGATCAATAGGCATAGAATCGTCATCTTAATTTATTAATCAGTGCGCTATTACTCCTTTGTGTTGTGTTTGCCTTTTAGTTCTACATGGTAAAATTAATTAAAATTTAAGTTGGAGATTATGTTACAAAACACTTGTATGATTCTAACATTAGAATCTGAACCAGGATCCTATCATACCCTCAATTGAAGTGAACGGAGGCTCACTGCTCCAATTGAGAGCATCGAGGTAGGAATACATCCATTTACAAAACCATGTAATTCCTGGCTAGGGTCTGTACTAAAAGTACACGACATACCCTATACTGATACCCTAGGTCAGCCCTAGCTGACAATCGTAGACATGTCTACCAAGCTTGAACTATGAACAGAACTAATGTGGCTACTACGCGGAGGCGCACGCACCCACATAGAACTGCCCATCTCATCCAGACTTCTCCTCTCTGAATGTTACGCGGAGGCGTACCGATATCCATAGGCTCAAAGCTCTTTTGTGTGCCCAAACCTGGATGGTATCACACTTGACTTGTAATTATTTGCGTTTAAGTGAATTATTACTGTCTGATTGTATATCGATACAATCTTAATCTGGAATCATCAATTGCAAATCCATGCAAAGATGATCCCTTAGCAGGTTACATGGAAGTCTGATTAAATACCGGTTTTTAATCTTTGCATGTGGGTGATAGCAAATCATACATGAACTTGTATATTAAACTATCATACATTCATACATACAAATGTAACGGTAAATTTATGCATAACTAAGCCCATCTTAAGTTCCTTAGAATCTAGCAATACTGATCCTAAAGACTTGGTCTTCAAGGTCCAGACTTGCTCCATTCTTGTGAACTCCCACTAGCTTCCAGCCTCCTCCGAATTTCGAGTCTTCCTCTTGACTTGCTTCTTGCGTCGGTCTTCGTGATTACAAATTTAAATAAAATAAATAAATACAAATCACGACACGCAGGCCATATTTACTACAACCCAAAATTAAGCAACACACAGGTTGCAAAACCGAAATTAAATTGCAAGTCTAGAGGGCTTAGCTATGCATCATATGGAAAACATCATGTTATCAAAGATCATGTGAACACTCAACATGCTTATCAAACAACAAAATTTTCCAAATTTTATCTTCCTTATGTGTGGAAAAAATCCGGTTTATCGAAACCGGACGGTTTAATTTAAAAGTTGAATTTTGAACCGGTTCTCGCTGGTTTATCGAAACCGAACCAAATCTTAAAATTAAATTTCAGGGCTTCAAATTATTCTCGCGAACCGGCAGGTTCAGCTCGAATCTCGTAGAGCCAAACCGGCCGATTCAGCTCGAATCTGGTAGAGCCGAACCGGCCCAACCGAGGTTGCCCGCGGAGGCAACCACGGTGGCCAGCGAGGGTTGCCATGGTCGGTCGCGGGGCTGACCGTGGTCACCCACGGGAGCAACCATGGTGGCCCGCAAGGGCTGCCATGGTCGCCTATAGGGCATACCCTGGTCGCCCGCGAGGCAACCATTGTGGCCCGGGAGGGCTCCCTTGGTCGCCCGCGACAATGACCATGGTCGCTAGCGAGGGATGCCATGGTCGCCCGTAGGCGACCTTGTCGGCCCTTGGTGCCTATCATGGTCTACCCTAGGGCATTCCATGGTCCACCAAGGGTCTCGACCCTGGTTAGCCATGGCTCGGCCATGGCTAACCCGAAACAGCACAATTAAATCTAATTTGTTTTTCAATTACATGCATACTCAAGTGATGAACACATAAACAATATAAAAATTCAAGAATTAAACATGTTGAATAAAATTCATAACAACCATGCTCTGATACCACTGAAAGAGATCACCATGGGTTCCAAACGTTAATTTCATGCAGCGGAACCTTATGTAACCATGGTGATCGAAAGAGATGAAGATCTTAATGAAAATTCAGCATGTTATAAACCTTTTCAATCTGAAAACTTACCTTTGTCAATCGATTAAAACACAACGTAGTGTTTCTCTATCAAGTCCACACAAGCACAACAACCACGAATCGGTTTTCTCTCACGCACTTGCTAATGAATGTTTTGAGAATTGTTTTGACAAAAACTATGGAGGAATGGTGATGAGGGAGTCGGCTAAATGGAGAGGGAATTAGGGGAGTAGTTGCCGAAAATTAGAGAGAAAAATAAGGGAAAATATTTTGCAATTAATTTGAAATTAAAACAAAAAAATATGATTTAAATTTCAAAATCAATTAATTACATATCTTACCCTCTTAAACTCTTAATTGCACTTTTCCCCATTCATCACTTAAAACCCTAAATGAGCTTTAAGCCCGTTTAACTAAAACATAATTAAACCAATTAAATTGAGTTCTAATTTCGGTATAGATTAATCGGTTTAATATCCTCAACTTGATTTCTTCAACCGTCTAGTTAAAACCCTAGGCCAGAAATCAACCGAATCGTTTTCAATTTGACTGAATTGAAAACATGATTCTCCCAATTTCCATCCATGCTTATTTGTGACGTATTGTGCTTAATGCGTGTGACCCTCTAGGCTCACAAATAGTTTGCAGACTGGTAAAATTATTATTTTACCCTTTCCATCATAAGTGGTCTCTAGCAAGACATTATGATTACCCAACGTTCGTGATTATCGATTATTCGACTTAACGTGTTATCGTACATGTCACTGTCCTTTTATCAAACCGATATCAAGATTGATCAATATGCATAGAATCGTCATCCTAATTTATCAATCATTATTTCTTGATATTTGAGATAACTAAAAACTGATACTAAGGTATCACCTGCACAGCCGTGCTATTCCTTCAGTCATACTCATCAAGTGGCCTAAACGGAGTATGAGTGATAAATCCCTCAGACGTCTTTCGAGTTCACCAATGTAACTCATAACAAAGCCAATCACAGTCGTTATGACTACCCTTTTACAGGTAACGTTAGATTAGGTCAAACTTGGAGATTCATTACTCAGTGCACACAAAGACTCCTTGGTCTTAGGATATAATGACAAGTTACGATCTGTGAGTATCTCATGACGGTGTCTATGTTGCATACTCACAATCGGGTTGTCCGATATCATCAACCTGATGATATCTATGATATAACTCCGGCATATACTTTGCCATGATCAGTAGAGCGTGATCACAAGGAGTTGGTCTCATACTGATCGCTTCACAAAGAAGCTTAGCTGATCAGAGACTGATCAAATGTAATTCTTTCTGATCTACAGTTCTACTATTAGTGGTTACACAGGCAATGACATAGATCAAGTTACATTCGATATATTACTACAACACATTAGTAATATATGCCGATTTATTTATTCGGAAAGATGATAAAACATTACATCTGTAGATCACTTTTCTATTGGAATGGGGCATAACTCTAACATGTAGAAATGAACTCCTTTCCCAAAAACACCCCACCGCGAGCAACGAAAACTTTATTCTCGCTCTGTTTATAGAAGTAGTATCCCCTTGTTTCTTTGGTATACCCAAAAAAGATGCATTTGTCTTATTTTGGTTCGAGTTTGTTTGAGAGCATACGCTTCACAAGAGCCTCGCAACCCCAAATCTTGAAGAAGGACAAAACGGTCTTCTTCCCGTACCATTGCTCAAAAGGTGTCCCTTCCACTGTCTTTTTGCAGGCGAGGAGTTCCTTGAAAATCCCGAATCTTTCGAATCGAGCCTTTTCCTTCAACATAATACCTATCTGCGACATCATCGCTTTAGGGTCTTCAGACAGTTCCATAAACTGCTTCTGGAGCTCCGGCTCCATAGCGCCCAACATCACACACGCCACGTCGATATTGTCGCTAAGGTTCTTTTGGTATGCATCCTTAAAGGCCCTCGGGGCGTTGAGTGCTGGCTCCACAGGGATAGCCCGGTCCAGGACGTATTCCTTACGTTCCAACTTGAACACAAGTCGTAGGTTCCTGTTCCAATCCAGATAGGTTGTCCCGTTGAGCTTACCCTTTTCGAGGATATGCTTCAACGACAAACTGTTCGAGTTCGTTGAATTGTTTGCCATTAATCTACACAAGGAAAGTAAATTTATTCAAAAAGTTGAATAAATTTACGAAGATCCTGAATAAACTCCAACCTCTCGATTCTAAGTTAATAGAATCTAAAATCAAGACCCATAATTCATGAGTCGAAGTACGCTAAGGCGCATCGCTCCGATTCACTTATTTAGGTAAGACATGCATCCAATTACACCCCGTGCAATTGGGTCCAATTACAACCCGTGTAATTCTTGGCAAGGGTCTGTACGATAGTACACGGCATACCCTTTCTGACACCCTGGCTCGACCCTGGTCAAGAATCGCAGTTAAGTCAACCAAATCATGTATGCAAAGTCCGATAAAGATGCTCCGCTAAGGCATATGACATCTAGATAGAACTTTCGAAGATGCTCCGCTAAGGCGCACGACATCAAGAAAGTGGAGAACTATACAAGCTTATGATTTTGGGATGGTGTCTCACTTGACTTAAAATTATTTGTGATTGGTTGAGTTTAAATCAATTATGTTCGATACAATTAGGAAACGGTCATCAACAACCCGTGTTATGACGTTTCTAATTTATCTCACATTATCTTCTTCGAAACCGTCATTTACAACCCGTGCAAAGACGTTTTCAAATTTGAACACATCCACCACAACCCGTGCGACAATGGTTCACAACGCTTTTAACATGCAAACAATTAATCCGGTTTTAATCTTTGCATGTTGGTGATAGCTTAGAATAAAATAAGCTAAACATGCTCGCAATTAAATTTATCATACGAATAAATTCTAGCAGGCATCAAAGCGTTAAATATGCATAAATAGCCCAAGCTAAAGTCCTAAGTATTCTATGAGACGAAGACTCCATGAGCTCTTCTCGTCATCACCACTTAGGGCCACTCCCACTAGCTCGTGGACATCCTCCAAGATTGTTAACATTCTCGGTTTTCATCCTTCTCGACTTGAGTAATTAATTACAATTAAAAATCGGTTCGTAGTCTGGATGAAAGAAAAATTTAACTTTATCACTAGCGGTTCGCAGTCCGCATAAAAGAATAGTTTACACGTTACAATCTAATGGTTCACAGACCATTTTAAAAAGCGATAAATAATTAAACGCTATTGGGCTATCTATGCACCATGCATATCATCTCATCACACAATATGTTATCATACAAGCATAGTGTCAAACAAGATACAATTCCGGTTTTAGTTTTCATGTCAAAGTTGCTCGGTCGGGTTTATCGAAACTAGACCTTTTCGAAAAATAGGTTTATCGAAACCGTTCAAATCTAAAATTTTTCAAAACATTGGACTACGGGTTTTTGCCACGGATCAAACACCGTACAAAAAATCACCTGGGCCAAGACCAAGTGGGCCGAAACCCACTTGGGCCGAGCCCCTACGCACTGACGCGCTAGGGTTTGGCAACCCTAGCCATCGGGCCTCCACCACCGGCCTCAGCCACTAGCTGGCCACTGCCGGGGAAAAAGCGGGGCGAGCATGTCACCGTGACCATCTAATGGCCACGGAGCCCCCGTCCGGTCCCCTTTTCCGGCTCCCCGAGAGTCCCGTTTTCGGCGACCCGACAAATCCAATTTTTTTCGAAAATTTCTAGATTTGATAATATGTTTAAAACTTCATTTTCATGGGATTAAAAACCCATATACAATAAATAAACATATTATAGCAACAAGGCATGCAAAACAGCACCGAAAACGATTCAAACATGGATTTAAGAGGGTAACAGTCCTCTGATACCACTGTAGAAACTTTGGGGCTACCAAGAACACCATGGCAAAAAAAGCAAGAATATATAAACCCCAAAATCTGTCCAAGATCGTGAAACCATTTAATCCCAAGGCAAAAATGAAATCACAAGTTTTTTTACCTTTCGGTTTGCTCGAATCGAAACTTGAAGAACGTTTGAGATCTTCAACTCCAAAGTAGTCCACACGGGTGGGATGATCTTGAATGATCCTTACACACTACTACCTACTAGAGTATAGTGTGAAGCTTGAGAGAAAAATGGAAGAGGGGAGCCACCAAGGGAGGTTCAGCCGAGAGCTAAGAGGGAGGGGAGAGAGAGCCTTTTCTTTTGTGTTTTATGTGTTATGCCATAAGAGGCGAGTGATTTAAGGGGTATGGGTTAAAGCACCTTTAAGCCCATACCAATCACTTTTAAATCCATACTTGTGAGTTGGATGATGGGATTAAATGCAAGACTTTACTTCATTAATCATTTAATCACAAAACACACACAAAAACCTCTCTCTCTCTCTCAAGTGGCCGGCCACCCCTCTCTTTCTCCTCCATCTTGCTCTCTTGTTCTTCATTTAATTGTTCTAGTAGGCAATTAAGTGAAGGATCTTGAAGATCATCCTCTTGGTGTGGACTTGCTTTAGAGAAGAAGATCTGAACGTTCTTCTTTATCGATTCAAACAAGACTTCAAGGTAAACATCTTGTGGAATAGATTTTGCTTTGGGATTTAATGGTTTAAATGTTCTTGGACAAGGTTTGGAGTAGATTATCTTTTATTGCTTCCGCTATCTCGACGATCTAGAACGCTCCAAAACCCTACAGTGGTATCACAGGGTTGGTTACCCTCTTAATCTTTGTCTTGTTGAATTTATTTCGGTTTTGTGATTATTTGCATGCCAAATGTTGATAACATGATTTTAATGCTTTTTGGGAAATTTGCATGAAATATGTTATTTTTGAAAAATATATTAAATTTGGAATTTTTCGGAAATTATTGGATTTGTCGGGTCCGAGAAGAGACTCTCGGGGAGCCGGATCGGAGGTACCGGACGGAGGTCACCGGAGGCCGGTGAGGCCGGCGGTGACCGGGCCCGTCCCCACTCTTGGCCGAGTCCGAGAGTGGCGGCAAGCCGGGTTTGGGCCTTCCAAGGCCTAAACCGGGCCGTGCATAGTTGGGCTCGGCCCAATGGGCCCTCGGCCCATTGGCTTGGCCCGACTTGGTTCGTGTGTGGTGTTTGATCCATGTCACGAACCCGCGATCCAATATTTTGAAAACTTTCAAAATTTGATCGGTTTCGATAAACCGTTTTTCGAAAAGGTCTAGTTTCGATAAACCCGACCAAGCAACTTGGCAAAAATTAAAACCAGAATTATTGCATATTATTTGATAACATGTTTGTGTGATAACATGTTGGATGATGTGATGAAATGTATAATGCATTAGTAGCCCATTAGATTTATCGCTTTCACGGTTTGCATACCGTTAGTGTTAGCGTGTAATTATTCTTTTATTCGAGCCCATAAAGTGTAATTATTTTTTATCCGATCTACGAACCGAGTATTAATTGTAATTATTACTCAAAGACAAGAAGGATTGAAAATCAAGCACGATGACGGTCTTGGAGGAAGTCCAAGAGCTAGTGGGAGCCCGAATGAGAAAGACGAGAAGATGTGAAGACTCGTAGAATCCTAAGATTAGGATGGGCTATAAAATGCATATTTAACGCTTTATGGATGCTTGCTTGAATTATTTAATTAATTGCATGCTTGCATGATTAGTTTATAAGTTTATAAGCGATCACCTCACATGCAAAGATTAAAATCAACTTTAATAGTTTGCATAATTAAAGCGTTGTGAACTATCATCACACGGATTGTGATGGATAAGTTCAAATTTGAAACGTGTTTGCACGGGTTGCAAATGACGGATTCAAATGAAGATAGTATGTGATACAATTAGAAACGTCACAACACGGGTTGTTGATGATGGGTTCGTAATTGTGCCAAATACTTTCGAATTATTAAACACAACCAAATTACAAGTTAATTTGAGTCAAGTGAGATGCCACCCAAATTCACACCCATGTAGAAACATTTTATCGGTGTCGTGCGCCTTAGCGGAGCATCGATCGAATGGGTACTAGATGGGAATGGTAAACTTTGTGGGATGTCGTGCGCCTTAGGAGAGCATCTGCACAAAGTTAACTCGTTAGTGAAAGTTGGTTGACTCAACCACGATTCTTGGCCTGAGGTCGAGCTGGGGCATCGGAAGGGTAAGCCGTGTGTTTTACACATACCTTGGCTAAGAGTTACACGGGTTGTAATTGGACGGACGTCCTACCTAAATAAGTCAATTGGAGCGCTGCGCCTTAGCGCACTTCAAATGACGAATAAGGGATCTTAGTTTAAAGATTCTAAATCTTAGAATCTAATGGTTGGTGTTTAATTCGGATCTTCGTAAATTTATTCAACTATTCTGATTAAATTTACTTTCTTCGTGTAGAAATGGCTAGTAATTCAACAAACTCTTCTAATTTGTCATTGAGGACTATACTCGAGAAGTATAAACTCAACGGGACAAATTATCTAGACTGGGACAGAAATTTACGACTTGTGTTAAAAATGGAACGCAGGGAGTACGTCCTTGATAAGGCTATCCTTGAGGAGCCAGCTGCCAACGCAACGAGGGTCGTTAAGGATGCGTACCAGAAACACCTAAGCGACTCTATCGACGTTGAGTGTGTCATGCTGGGCTGCATGGAGGCGGACCTCCAAAAGCAGTTTATGGAGCTATCCCATGATCCGTTTGCAATGTTTGCACAGATCAAGGATATGTTCAAGGAGAAAGTACGCATTGAAAAATACACTGTTCTCCGAGAACTCATAGCCTGCAAGATGTCAGCAGGCAGCTCCGTAGGTCCTCACGTCCTACAGATGAAGGGGCATTTTGACCATATGACTAGTATCGGTATGTCTATGGAAAAGGAAATGGCTGCGGATTTTGTTCTGCAATCCCTTCCTCATGCATATGGTGGGTTCGTCATGAACTATCACATGCATGATATGGACAAGACCGTGTTGGAGTTGCACAGCATGCTAGTAACTGCCGAGAAGAGCATAAGGGGCAGTTCGTCCAAAAATGTCTTCATGGTCAAGAAGGGACCCAGCTTCGAAGCTGTTGGTGGCAAGGGTAAAGGCCCAAGACACCTCGCAGGGAGGAACAGACGACCATTTATTCCTAGACCTCACATGCCCGTACAAGGCAAAGGGAAGGCAAAGGAGTCGGTCTGTTTCTACTGTCAAAAGCCTGGTCATTGGAAGAAAGACTGTCAGCAGCTGAAGGAGGATCAGAAGAAGGGCGGTGGGGCCGCCACTTCATCAGGTATTCCATTAGAGCTATATCTTTCTACAATAAATACCTGGGTACTAGATACTGGAGGTGAGTCTCATATCTGTGCCAATGTGCAGGTGTTACACAGTAGAAGAGATATGGGGGAAAGCGAGGTGGACCTAAGAGTTGGGAACAATACCAGAGTTGCCGCAATTGCTGTGGGTTCTGTGAACCTTGCTTTGCCCAGTGGGCTTGTAATTGAACTTAATGATGTTTTTTGCGTACCTGCTTTCAGCAGGAATATTATCTCAATTTCTCTTCTTGAGAAAGAAGGTTATTATTTCAATATTAAGAACGGGTTTTTTGATATTATGCGCAACAACATATATTATGGCAATGCTCGCACTGTTGGAGGATTATACATATTGAATATGCAAAACTCGAAATCCAACATGCTTTATAATGTAAATGCTAAGAGGTTTAAAACTAATGATTTAGACCAAACTCTTATCTGGCATTGTCGTCTAGGTCACATAAATGAGAAACGCATCTCAGCGCTTCATAAGCGCGGACTTCTAAGTCAATTCGAATTCCAAGCGATTGAAAGATGCGAAGCTTTTTTGATGGGCAAGATGACTAAAGCGCCCTTCACTGGTTTAGGTGAGAGGGCAGGTGACTTATTGGGTCTAATACATTCAGACGTATGTGGACCAATGAGTACGCATGCCAGAGGTGGTTTAGGCTACTTTATCACATTTACTGACGATTTCAGTACATATGGTTATGTCTATCTCATGAGACATAAGTCCGAAGCTTTTGATAAATTCAAAGAGTTTAGGACTGAAGTAGAAAACCAACTCGGAAAGAGTATCAAGGCACTCCGTTCTGATCGGGGTGGAGAATACTTATCCGAGGAGTTTCTTAGTTATCTTACTGAAGGTGGAATTCTATCTCAGTGGACTCCGCCAGGAACGCCGCAACTAAATGGTGTGTCCGAACGGAGGAATCGAACATTGTTAGATATGGTTCGATCAATGTTAAGTCTCACTGATCTCCCGATCTCCTTCTGGGGTTATGCTCTGCAAACGGCCGCTTTCATAATAAACAGGGCTCCGTCGAAAGCAGTGGAAGGGACATCATTTGAAAAATGGTACGGGAAGGAACCTGTTTTGTCCTTCCTTAAAATCTGGGGTTTCGAGGCTTATGTTAAAAGGTTGCTTGCAACCAAGCTCGAACCAAGATCAGATAAATGCACTTTCGTCGGATATCCAAAAGAAACAAAAGGATACTACTTCTACAAACCGAGCGAAAATAAAGTTTTTGTCGCTCGAGGTGGGACGTTCTTGGAAAAAGAGTTCATTTCCAAGACAGTCAGTGGGAGGGCTATTCATCTAGGTGATGTTCTAGATGAGATGGTCACTCGGGAACCATAAGAGGACCCACTAGAAGAAGTAGAGCCAGAAGTGGTCATTGAGCAAGAACCAATAGCTACAGTTAATGAGGACGGTCCGAGGCGCTCTGAAAGGATAAGTCATGCACCTGTCAGATACGGTTTCTTAGTAACTGAAGGTGATGGTTTAGTACTAGTGGACAATGATCCAGCTACCTTTCGAGAGGCTTTGGACGGAACCGACTCTGAGAAATGGCTGGAAGCCATGAGGGAAGAAATGCAGTCCATGTCAGATAATCAAGTGTGGGACTTGGTAGATCATGCCCCTGATGTTAAGGTCATAGGGTGTAAATGGATCTTTAAAATAAAGATTGACATGGATGGCAAACCTCAGACCTATAAAGCGAGACTGGTAGCAAAAGATTATAGACAAATCCACGGAATTGACTATGAAGAGACCTTTTCTCCAGTAGCTATGTTCAAATCTATCCGCATTCTTCTTGCCATAGCAGCATATCACAACTATGAGATATGGCAAATGGATGTCAAAACCGCCTTCCTCAACGGGAGGTTAGCTGAGGACGTTTATATGTCTCAGCCTGAGGGTTTTGAGGACCCAAAGAATAAGGGAAAGATTTGCAAGTTGCTCAAATCAATCTATGGTTTGAAGCAAGCATCTCGGAGTTGGAATCAGCGTTTTGATGAAGTAGTAAAACGGTTTGGCTTCGTCAAGAACGATGATGAACCTTGCGTGTATAAAAAGGCAAGTGGGAGCAATATAATCTTTTTAGTGCTTTATGTTGATGACATACTGCTCATTGGAAACGACGTCCCTACCTTGCTCTTAATGAAGACTTGGTTAGGTGAGTGTTTCGCAATGAAGGACTTAGGCGAGGCCTCTTACATCTTGGGAATCAAGATATATAGAGACCGTCCCAAGCGGGTCTTGGGCTTAAGTCAAAGCACTTATATAGAAAAGGTGTTGAGACGATTCTCAATGCAAGATTCAAAGAAAGGATTGCTGCCCCTGCGTCATGGCGTGAAGCTTAGCAAGAAGCAGGGTGCTGAGACACCTGCAGAGCTAGCAAGAATGAATGAGATCCCATATGCTTCGGCTATAGGGTCCATAATGTATGCCATGATATGCACGAGATCGGATGTCTCGTTTGCCCTAAGCTGTACCAGTAGACATCAATCCAAACCCGGTGAGGCACACTGGATAGCTGTCAAGGCGATTCTCAAATATTTGAGAAAAACCAAGGACGCCTTTCTTGTATACGGGGGCAGAAATGATGATCTCGTCGTCAAAGGATATGTCGACGCTAGTTTCCAGACAGACCCCGATGACTTTAAGAGTCAGTTAGCATATGTGTTTATGTTGAACGGTGGAGCATTCAGCTGGAAAAGCAAGAAGCAGGATACCATTGCCGACTCTACGACAGAAGCTGAGTACATTGCCGCATGTGAGGCGGCAAAAGAGGCTGTATGGATCAAGAGTTTCATGGCTGGGTTAGGTGTAATTAAAAACCCGTCTGACCCAGTAGACTTATATTGTGACAACACCGGGGCTATTGCGCAAGCTAAGGAACCCAGGGCACATAACAGATCCAAACATGTACTCAGAAAGTATCACATCATCCGCGACATAATTGCTAGAGGTGACGTGAAGATCCACTACGTTGCAACTGATGATAACACAGCCGACCCATTGACCAAGGCTCTTCCTCAAGATAAACATGAAAGACATGTTAGGTCAATGGGTATAGACTGGGACTTAGATTGGAGCTTAGGGCAAGTGGGAGATTGATAGCATTTGTGCCCTAGTCCAATTGGTATTAGCCTGTAAACGTCTATGTACAAATATCATCGTTTGTAATGTGTAAATATAAACGGCTTTATATTACTTATGTGTTGAAGTAATATGTTAAGCATGATCTGATTTATGACCACTAAAGTAGTAGAACCATAAATCTGTACGGATCACACTTAACGAGTCCATGGTCAACCTATGCTTCCTTAAAAGCGACCAGTATGAGGATGGTTCTTAATGACGTAGTTCTACTTGTCATAAGGATGTGGGATCCTGGAACCATATCATAGATATCATGAGGTGATTGATATCGGACGACCCGCATTGAATAGTGTTTTCATAGATTAAGCCATAAACATATTCAGATGCGATAGCTTGTCACGACGTCCTTAGATCAAGGAGTCTTTGTGATCACTGTGCAATGAACGTACGGCTTTAACTTGCGCCAAACGCTTTCTGTAAAAGGATTGCTATGAAGGGCATGATTGGGTGGCGGAACGGGTTGCATGAGTGACACGAAAGACGGCTAAGGGATTTATCCCTCATACTACGGTATGGGAAAGATATCCGTTAGAAGGCCTCTTGATGGAGACTGACTGAGAGGAAAAGCATGGCCATGCAAATGATACGGGTTATCAATCCTCAGTCATCTCGCATATCAAGTAACAATGATTGATTGAACAAGGGAGACGGCTCTATGCCTTGAGATCAATCGGGATATCTAGAGATAAAAGGATGGTGACTTGCACACACAAAGGTTAAGTCGAATCATCAATCATCGTGCACTTTGGGTAATCATAATGTTTTACTAGAGACCACTTATGATGGATCGGGCAAGAGCGAGTCCTGCGCTGATCTGCCAACGGTGGCATGAGCCTAGAGGGTCACACACATACAAGACGGATAACATGAGACAAGGAAACATGGATGTTTCTTAAGGAGAAGTATATGGACAAAACTGGAGGTTTTGTGCCATAGGTTCGGTTTGAGAGAATTATTAGCGAATCGAGAAAAATTGAGTTTTTCGTCGATATCGCGTCGGACTTTGTTTGATAAGTAACGACAAAAGGGTCGGACAACTTTTGGACGCGGCATGAGACAACACGGGAGGGCCCATTGGGCTCGGCCCATGAAGCCTCATGGCCGGCCCAATAAGGGCCCAATAAGGCCATATGGCCGGCCCACTTGGTGGGGCCAATGTGGGGGCCACACAACACCATGCTTAGTTGGTGATTGTGGATTAAGAGAGGGCCCATTGGGCTCGGCCCATGAAGCCTCATGGCCGGCCCAATAAGGGCCCAATAAGGCCATATGGCCGGCCCACTTGGTGGGGCCAATGTGGGGGCCACACAACACCATGCTTAGTTGGTGATTGTGGATTAAGAGGTGGGGGCCACATATCAAGTAACAATTATTGGATTTGTTGGAATTATTGGAAATTATTTGGAATTTGCTTTAACCCATACCCCTTAAATCACTCACCTCTTAATCCACAATCACCAACTAAGCATGGCATTGTGTGGCCCCCACAATGGCCCCACCAAGTGGGCCGGCCATATGGCCTTATTGGGCCCTTATTGGGCCGGGCATGAGGCTTCATGGGCCGAGCCCAATGGGCCCTCCCGTGTTGTCTCATGCCGCGTCCAAAAGTTGCCCGACCTTTTTGTCGTTCCTTATCAAACAAAGTCCGACGCGATATCGACGAAAAACTCAATTTCTCTCGATTCGCTAATTATTCTCTCAAACCGAACCTATGGCACAAAACCTCCAGTTTTGTCCATATACTTCTCCTTAAGAAACATCCATGTTTCCTTGTCTCAAGTTATCTGTCTTGTATGTGTGTGACCCTCTAGGCTCATGCCACCGTTGGCAGATCAGCGCAAGACTCGCTCTTGCCCGATCCATCATAAGTGGTCTCTAGTAAAACATTATGATTACCCAAGGTGCACGATGATCGATAATTCGACTTAACCTTTGTGCGTACAAGTCACCATCCTTTTATCTCTAGATATCCCAATTGATCTCAAGGCATAGAGTCGTCTCCCTTGTTCAATCAATCATTGTTACTTGATATGCGAGATGACTGAGAAATGATAACCCGTATCATTTGCATGGCCATGCTTTTTCTCTCAGTCAGTCTCCATCAAGAGGCCTTCTAACGGATATCTTTCCCATACCCTAGTATGAGGGATAAATCCCTTAGCCGTCTTTCGTGTCACTCATGCAACCCGTTCCGCCACCCAATCATGCCCTTTATAGCAATCCTTTTATAGAAAGCGTTTGGCGCAAGTTAAATCCGTACGTTCATTGCATAGTGATCACAAAGACTCCTTGGTCTAAGGACGTTGTGACAAGCTATCGCATGTGAATATGTTTATGGCTTAATCTATGAAAACACTATTTAATGCGGGTCGTCCGATATCAATCACCTCATGATATCTATGATATGGTTCCAGGATCCCACATCCTTATGACAAGTAGAACTACGTCATTAAGAACCATCCTCATACTGGTCGCTTTTAAGGAAGCATAGGTTGACCAGGGACTCGTTAAGTGTGATCCGTACAGATTTATGGTTCTACTACTTTAGTGGTCATAAATCAGATCATGCTTAACATATTACTTCAACACATAAGTAATATAAAGCCGTTTATATTTATACATTACAAACGATGATATTTGAACATAGACGTTTACAGGCTAATACCAATTGGACTAGGGCACAAATGCTATCATGAAGATCATCCTCTTGGTGTGGACTTGCTTTAGAGAAGAAGATCCGAACGTTCTTCTTTATCGATTCAAACAAGACTTAAAGGTAAACATCTTGTGGAATAGATTTTGCTTTGGGATTTAATGGTTTAAATGTTCTTGGACAAGGTTTGGAGTAGATTATCTTTTATTGCTTCCGCTATCTCGACGATCTAGAACGCTCCAAAACCCTACATGGATATCATTCTCATACCATAGTATGAGGGATAAATCCCTTAGCCGTCTTTCGCGTCACTCATGTGGTCCGTCCCCAAGCCAATCTTGGCTGTTATGGAAGCCCTTTTACGGACAACGTTAGGCTCAGGTCAAATTCAGTTGTTTACCGCATAGTAATCACAAATACTCCTTGGTCTAAGGATACATGACAAGATACAACACTGAATATGCTCATGACTGCATCCATGGCACATATTCAGGTCGGGTCGTCCAATATCATGTCCTACGTGAAATTCTGATCAGCTTGTCGTGCAAGATGTCACACACAATGTTACGCAAGATGCTATAACGTTGTGTCTGACTTCTCGCGTAGATAATGCAGGACAGTAAATATAAAGCTATAATTAATGACACAACATATTGTTTACCCAGTTCGGTGCAACGTCACCTACGTCTGGGGGCTCTCAGCCTAGTGGAAAGATTTCACTTATCAGTAATCCGTCAGAACATACAAGTACCTGTGATCACTCCTAGATCTATACTTTATGCTACGTCTTACAGTGCAATATATCTCAGGGTCTCCCCCTGAATCCAAGAACGTCTTGATTCCACTCTTCGAGCAATCGCCTTGCTCTGTCGTCTTCTTCAAGCTTCGTGGTTGCGTGCAGTCAAAACTCACGACTTCAGTAAACCCTCAATCACATAACTCTCTATAGTTATGTGATACATAATGTCCTAAGCTCAATAAGCAATTTCTCAGCCCGCAAACCTTCACGTCTAAGAACCTTGCAAATTGTTGCTAGGAAACAAATAAAGAACCACACGATTGCTAAGGGGGTAGCCTAAGCTTTTATAGAAATCGTGGATGAGTACTAACCCTAAAGGGTTTCCTCTTAATCGCCGTCTTTCTCCTTTTCAGTTTAGGAGTCGTTCTGCAGTTTCCTAATCGTCTTCTTGCTTTTCTGCTGAAACTGCACTTTCCTTATTTCTGTCGATCAGGATGTTTGCCGAGACGCCGTCAACAATGTTACACAAGATGTCGTAGAAGATGCTTCGACATTCTTTGTAACATGTTTCTTCAGTTCCTTTAAAATTTTGCCAATCTCTAAAACCGTCGTAACTACAATCTCCCCTTTTGGCTATTTTTAAGGGCAGCATTCTTCATCGTATTCTGCGTCGCATTTGTCGTCTCGTCGATCGGCAGTGTCGCGCGTATCCTTGCGTCTAGTGTCTTTGCGTCGTCTCTATCTTTCTTGTGTCATCGTGATCGCGCGCGTATGTCTAATTCAAACTTACTCCCCCTTCCTGTCTCAAAAAGAGCCAAAAAATAAACAAATATTGCAACAAATCCGGGAAATAAGCAAAATAAACCAAACATAACTCACACTTACTCCCAATCAGCTGTCGAGAGTAAGTGTGATACATTGTTCACCAAACATTACAAAAATAAAATTATTCAGTAGTACGAGAGTCAGAAAGTTCATGAAATTTAAATAGAGCTGCTGCTGGAACTTGCAGTCTCTTCTTCTGTTGCTTCAGTGGAGGTTTCTTGGGTAGCTTCTTCTGGATCATGAGGCAGAGAGGTTGTGTCATCATCTTCAGAGCCCGGAGGAGACATGGATTTCAGCAGGTTGGCGCAGTGAGATCGGCGCTGTGAGAGATGCTTTAGAGCTATCTTCAAATTTACAATTTCCTCGTCAAGTACAAAAATCTCTCGTTCAAGCATGACTGCATCCCTGCTGGTGGTCCTGGTTAGAGGGACGACACTTGTGGCTCGACTGGTCTTTGCCTTGGCTTCTGGCCTGAAAAGATCAGGAGCATGCTTCCCCTCAAACAACTTGTGGCTCACCACAATCAGTCCTCCTCTTTTGCCCACCTTATCCGATGTTTTCAACACTCCAGGGTGTTGATGTACAAGCAGTTCAGAGATAAGAGATGGAAAGGCAATGGGAATTTTCACAGAAAGTGATCTAGCAAGGCGAACAAGATGATCAATCACAAATTGCCCAAAGTCAAGTTTAGATCCAGTACCTATTTGGTAGATCAGTATTGCCAGCTCGGGTTTGATGGATGATGCGTGGGTCGAGGAAGCCCAATTTGCCACTCCAATCCGGAAGAGAATGGAGTACTTGGAAGTCAGATCTGATGCTGCCACAGTTCCTTTGGTCGGCCAAGTTCTGCTTTTATCTCCGGTAATCTCACGGAGGACTTTGTTTAGCTCGGGTGGTGGCATAGATCGAACCCTCTTCCTTCCCAGGAAGTCATTGATAATGTCAGAGGCGATGTCAAAGCGAATGCCTCTGACATATACCTTATCAAACTCTGGAGCATCTGGGGTACCAAACGTGGTAGGCAAATTGGCAATAAACTCCTTAACCAAGAGGGGATAGTGGTTACCAATGTTTGTGACGGTTCTCATTAATTCTGCCTTCTCTAGGAGCTGTACAATGGCCTGTAGTCCAAGCAGGTCCGACGACAGTGTCTTCTCTGGGTACGCCGTTCTTTGAAACACAAACTCCCACCTCTTTGCACCGTCTGCTGAGTGAAACGACACATTGTCGTAAGTGACACTCACGGTGTTCTTGGCCGTTTTCAGGGCCTTCTTCTTCTTTCCTTCCTCAGCAGGAAACTCTTCTACGTCATCATCAGTTGTTTCATCTATCAAACTCCTTGTCGAGATCACTTTCTTCCCTTTTTCTTTGACATACAGCTTTTTCTTTTTGTTGCTGGGACCTCCAGCATCCTTAACCTCCTTTCTTTTCCTTGTTTCTTTTAGTTTTCCAACCATAACAGCCAAACTTTCATTTTCTTCTAGAACTTTTTTCTTCGGGGACGACAGCACTGTGTGTGCCGTCTCAGCAGCTTCTTCCGTGATATCTTCTCTGGCATCCAGAGGGTTTTCTTCTGTGTTGTTGGTGGTGGCATCCTTGTTCTTCTCAACTTCTTCCAGATCGGTCTCTCCGTTCCTGGTTTCTTCTTTCTCTTCTTCTTCCTCAGCTTCTTCCGAGTCAGCGATTTCTTCCTCTCCTACAACTTTTTCAATGGCTTTCGGCATGACATCTGTTCCTTCTTCTTCTCCTCCTTCTCCTTCCGCAATGCGTTCCAACCCATGACTGACCGGGGTCAGATTCTCCTTTTCTCATTCCGGATTTATCAGTTCCTCTACCACACCTTCTTGAGGTGGGTCCTGGTTTTCCAGCAGTGATTCCAACAGATCACTGTTCCTAGTAGTATCGGTAGAGAAATCGTTACCTGGGATGTTTGTTGGTGTTGGAACTGCGACGATTTGCATGGAGGCTTCTCGTCTTTCCTGGTCAAGGTCAGTTTCCCTTTCTGGCCCAGTTAGGTCAAACATGGAAAATGCAGAGCTTCCGGTCCGAGACTTTTTGGGAACTCGAGTAAAGACTGGCATTGGGGCTTTCTCCGGTGAAGACTCCTTGGGGATTTGTTCTGGCTTCTTCAGGGTTTTTGGCCCTTTAATCCGAACTCCATGCTTGTTCGTTTTTGCTTTGCTGCTCCTGGAGCCTTTTGCTTCAGCTTTCTTTGACTTGTAGGCTTTCTTTGGGGCTACTGTGCTTCGAGTTTTCACCATTGTTGTTTGTGAGATTCGCAGAGAGTGAATTGCGAAGGAGATGAGAGCAAACACAGAAAGGGGCAGACTAGGTTTTGAAAAATGATTCAAATCTTTTTAACGTCTGAGCGTATGTTTCCTTTTCTTTTATGGGCTTTTGATATGCTTGGCCCAATGACATTCGTTGTATTTTTAGACCGGTTCATGAACAGGCACCAACTAACTCCTCTCAACCGTTTCTGCAACTTCTTACTGTTCGTTGATGGTGCACAGACCGAGTGATAATCTGAGATCCTCAAATCTGCTCGCATCTAACGCCTTTGTGAAAATATCAGCAAGTTGCTTTTCTGTACGGATGTGCTCTAGGATGATCTTCTTATCTTCGACCAATTCTCGAATGAAGTAGTGTCTGATATCAATGTGTTTGGTCTTACTGTGTTGGACAGGATTTTTGGAGATGTTGATGGCACTGACATTATCACAATATAAAGTCACGGCATCCTGTCTGACATTGTATTCGACTAACATCTGCTTCATCTATAGTAGTTGTGTGCAGCTACTCCCAGCAGCAATATACTCCGATTCGGCAGTGGAAAGGGCAACACAGTTTTGCTTCTTACTAAACCATGATATGAGGTTGTTGCCAAGGAAGAAGCATCCTCCAGATGTGCTTTTCCTATCCGATGTGTTTCCAGCCCAATCGGCATCACAATACCCCACCAAGGTAGAGGATGTGTCGAATGAGTATAATAAACCCAAGTCTGTGGTCCCAGAAATATATCTAATAATTCTTTTGGCTTGGGAGAGATGACTAACCTTAGGATTAGCTTGATATCTAGCACATACTCCTACAGAGTAGGCAATATCTTGTCGACTTGCAGTAAGGTAGAGAAGACTACCAATGATGCTTCTGTAGAGGTGTTGGTCGACGGCTTCTCCTGGATCATCTTTAGTTAGCTTGACATGTGTAGCTGCTGGTGTCCTTTTATGTGAGGCTTTTTCTAGCCCAAACTTCTTGACAATATTCTTCCCATATTTGCTCTGAGATACGAAGATGCTATCCTTTTGTTGTTTGATTTGGAAGCCTATAAAATAAGTAAGCCCTCCCACCATGCTCATCTCGAATTCTGATTGCATCTGTTGAATAAATATCTCTATCATCTTGCTTGACCTCCCTCCAAACACAATGTCATCGACATAGATTTGAGCTATCATTAAATTCCCGTCTTCATTCTTCACAAATAGGGTCTTGTCGACTCCCCCTCTAGTGTAGCCGCTTTGGTTGAGGAATTTTGTGAGCCTTTCATACCAAGCCCTTGGTGCTTGTTTCAACCCATAAAGAGCTTTCTTGAGTTTATACACATGATCAGGATAGTCCGGGTCAACAAATCCTTTGGGTTGTGACACATATACTTCTTCATTGAGGTCCCCATTCAGGAACGCAGTTTTGACATCCATCTGGTAGAGCTTTATCTGTAGATGGCATGATATCCCTAGCAGGAGGCGAATTGCTTCAAGTCTTGCCACAGGAGCAAAAGTCTCATCGAAGTCGACACCCTCAATTTGAGTATACCCTTGAGCGACTAACCTGGCTTTGTTGCGAGTGATGTTGCCAAGCTCATCGGATTTGTTCTTGAAGATCCATTTAGTGCCTATGATGTTTCCTTCACTTGGTTTGGGCACCAGTTCCCAAACTTGATTTTTCTCAAATTGGATCAGCTCTTCTTGCATAGCATTGACCCAATACTCATCATTGATGGCTTCATTGATGTTTTTGGGTTCTGTTTTTGAAACGAAGCAAATATTGCCTATCATCTCGTTGTGGTCTTCAAGAGCTTTTGATCGAGTCCGTATGCCTTCATTCAGGTCTCCCATTACTGCAGAGATAGGATGATCAGTCTGGACTCTTCGTGAGGGATACTTGTTGCTGGTTTCAGGAACTCCTTCGTCACGATCGATATTTGGACCAGCATCATCATTTTCTGGTTTGCTACTGGCATCTTCTCTGACATCAGTAATAGCATTCTTTCTGACATTGTTGGGAGGATAGACTCCGTCTTCGTCTGTCGCGTCTTCTGAGGCATCTTCGCAGTCATCATCAATAACAACATTGATTGATTCCATCATGGTTTTGGTTCGTTTGTTGAAGACTCGATATGCGCAACTATTCCTTGAGTAGCCAAGGAAGATGCCTTCATCGCTTTTTGGGTCAAGCTTTCGACGAGGCTCTCTATAAGCTAGAATATAGCAAGTGGAGCCAAAGATATGGAAGTACTTAACATTTGGTTTTCTCCCCCTCCATATTTCATAATGAGTTACTGACATACCTGGTTGAAGAGTGACTCGATTGTGGATATGGCAAGCAGTGTTAAGTGCTTCTGCCCAAAAGTGAGTTGGTAAGTCCTTAGCCAGCATCATAACTCTCGCCATCTCCTGTAGAGTCCTGTTCTTGCGCTCAACAATGCCATTCTGTTGGGGAGTGATTGGTGCTGAGAATTCATGCGCTATCCCTTCTGAGTTGCAGAAATCTGCAAACTTGCTATTTTCGAACTCTCTACCATGATCACTACGAAGGCGGATGATTTTGCCAATTGTCTCTCCTTTCTCTCGTTGGACCTGAATGCATAGATTTTTGAAGATCGAGAAGGTGTCTAATTTGTCACGAGGGAAGTCAACCCAAGTGTATCGTGAGTAATCATCTACACACACAAAGACATATCGTTTTCCTCCAAGACTTTCAACTTGCATTGGTCCCATGAGGTCAACATGTATCAGCTCAAGTACCCGAGAGGTGGTGATATGCTGAAGCTTCTTGTGTGACATCTTGGTTTGCTTTCCAATCTGACATTCCCCGCAGATCTTTCCTTCTACTATTTTCAGGTTTGGGATTCCTGTAATTGCTTGCTCTGAGATTGCCTTCTGCATACTTCTAAGATTTAGATGTCCAAGCTTTCGGTGACACAGTTTGGTTTCTTCTGCTTTGGAGACAAGGCACTTGGTTGCTTCGATATGTGTCTCGGGTGACCAGATGTAGCAATTATCTGCTGAGCGAACTCCTTGTAGAATAGTGACCTGATCGAAGTTTTTAACCATACAGGTTTCTTTAGTGAATTTCACTTCTAAATCCTGATCACAAATCTGACTGATGCTAATCAGGTTTGCCTTAAGTCCTTCTACAAGTAATG
Organism: Geranium rotundifolium; assembly: GCA_963920655.1. Taxonomy (NCBI): domain Eukaryota; kingdom Viridiplantae; phylum Streptophyta; class Magnoliopsida; order Geraniales; family Geraniaceae; genus Geranium; species Geranium rotundifolium. The sequence goes on from OY987314.1 coordinate 16,385,347, forward strand.
CTTCAGTCAGGCAAGTGGCTCCTGGATGCTTGAGCACTCCTTTTCTAATGATTCGAGCTCGAATCCCATCTCCAAACGTAACAAAGCAGTTTGTATATAATTTAAGATTGGAGAGAAACTCTGGAGTACCTGTCATGTGTCGGGAACATCCACTGTCGAGATACCAGTCCTTGTTTGTTGAAGCACTTAAGGATGTATATGCAACATTAGCTCGATAGACCAGGTTCTTAGGTCTCCATTCAAGGCAGAATGTCTTCGGAGGAGATGAGAGATGCCTTTGATATTTCTGAGCTTGCTTCCTCTTAAGAAGTTGAAGATAAAAAGGTCTGATGTGACCTGGTTGACCACAGTAATGACATATCCATTGATATTGATAAGCTGGTCTTCTGTAGCTTTGTTGTCTGCGTGGACGATGTCTTCTGACAGTTTCTTGACAAGAACAGGTTGTAGACGATGTTATGGCTTTTGTTGTAGGTCGTCCTGTAGGATGAGTTGGGCAATCCAGTAGTTTCTTGTCAGCCAAGGCTTGTTGTGGGATAAACTTTGTCACTGCTGTTGAGGGGACAGCGTGTGTGTACCCTAGTCCCGTCGTATCTTTGGACTGTTTTCCCACTGATAGAATCTTGTCAAGGCTTTGTGTGCTAGGATTCATCATCTTTACCGATTTAGTCATGAGACTAATTTCTCCATTGAGTCTGGTGATTTCTCGGTTTAGCTCCACGATCGTCTCTAGAAATCTAGACTTGTCGCTGATAAGACTAATAATCCTTTCACCTTGTTGATCAAGTATCAGAGTTTCCTTGATCCATCTGGTATGCAAGCCTTTGTATGCCCGACTAGTTGCTCTTTAGTCCAATTCTCATTTGGAGTTGGATCATTATTTATATTGGCAGCGTTATTACATTATATGCAGGAGTAGTAGTAGTGAATGCAACAAAGTTGCTTACCTCTTCAGATCCGCTATCTTCATTGTCATCATCTGATAAGGTGGCATTGTATCCACGTTTTTGTTGTCTGAGAAAATTTGGACATTCTCTACGGAGGTGGCTGAATCCTTTACATTCATGACATTGAAGTCCTTTGTTTTTGTTTTCTTCCCCACTCCTGTTTGGTCTGTCAAGACTTCCTCCAGCTTGAGCTTTTTGTGGAGCTTTGTTTCTTGCATTTGCTGTGACATTCCGTCCAACCATTCGACTAAATCTTCTCATGGCTTTGTTGTAATTTTTTGTGAGAAGGGCCATTGTAGCATCGATGTCTTCATCAGAATCGGAATCCTCGGGATCTTAAACCTAGGTCATCAGCTCATCAAATTTCAAGACCTTGAGGTCATGAACTTCCTCAATTGCTGTGATCTTCATCTTAAACCTAGGGCTCAGAGCACGCAGGGTTTTTCTTACCAATTTTTCATCAGACATTGGTTCTCCCAGAGAGTAGGATTCATTGGCTAGATCACGAATACGAACATTGAAATCTGCAATTTATTCGTCTTCTTTCATGATGAGGGCTTCAAAGTTGGTAGTCAAGTATTGAAGTTTTTGTTCTCGAACCTTAGTTGTTCCTTCATATGCAACAGCCAGGATGTCCCATGCTGATTTGGCAGTTGTGCATGTGTTGATTAGTCTGAACACGTTTTTGTCAACATCGTTGAAGATAGCATTCAGAGCTCGAGAATTTCCCAGTGATTCTTCATCTTCATCATCAGTCCAGTCTTTTTCTGGTTTTGGGCCGATAGGATTGCCATCACTGTCACTGAGTTGTGGTGCATTCCAACCATTGATTACAGCCTTCCATGTCTTGTTGTCTAGTGACTTCATGAAGGCACACATTCGAGCCTTCCAATAGCCATAGTTGCTTCCATCTAGAACAGGTGGTCGATTTATGGATCCTCCTTCTTTGGCATTGTCCATCTTTGATCAAAATATTTGTTTAGGACCTTAACCTAAAGCTATAGGTTCCTCCTCTGATACCAATTGAAATTCTGATCAGCTTGTCGTGCAAGATGTCACACACAATGTTACGCAAGATGCTATAACGTTGTGTCTGACTTCTCGCGTAGATAATGCAGGACAGTAAATATAAAGCTATAAGTAATGACACAGCAGATTGTTTACCCAACTCGGTGCAACGTCACCTACGTCTGGGAGCTCTCAGCCTAGTGGAAAGATTTCACTTATCAGTAATCCGTCAGAACATACAAGTACCTGTGATCACTCCTAGATCTATACTTTATGCTACGTCTTACAGTGCAATCTACCTCAGGGTCTCCCCCTGAATCCAAGAACGTCTTGATTCCACTCTTCGAGCAATCGCCTTGCTCTGTCGTCTTCAAGTCTTCTTCAAGCTTGTTAGTTGCGTGCAGTCAAAACTCACGACTTCAGTAAACCCTCAATCACCTAACTCTCTATAGTTAAGTGATACATAATGTCCTAAGCTCTATAAGCAATTTCTCAGCCCGCAAACCTTCACGTCTAAGAACCTTGCAAATTGTTGTTAGGAAACAAATAAAGAACCACACGATTGCTAAGGGGGTAGCCTAAGCTTTTATAGCAATCGTGGATGAGTACTAACCCTAAAGGGTTTACTCTTAATCACCGTCTTTCTCCTTTTCAGTTTAGGAGTCGTTCTGCAGTTTCCTAATCGTCTTCTTGCTTTTCTGCCGAAACTGCACTTTCCTGATTTCTGTCGATCATGATGTTTGCCGAGACGTCGTCAACAATGTTACACAAGATGTCGTAGAAGATGCTTCGACATTCTTTGTAACATGTTTCTTCAGTTCCTTTAAATTTTAGCCAATCTCTAAAACTGTCGTAACTACACTACATGATATCTTTGATCAGACTCCAGAATCCCATTCCAATAACTAATAGAACGTGAATCATAAAGAGTCGTCTTTCATACTGGTCGCTTCCTAGAAGCGTAATTTACTAGGGACCTGTCGAGTGTGAATCATCTCGACCTATGGTTCTATTTCACATGGTTGACATAGATAGAAACACACTTCGACATATTACTTGAAAACATAAGTAATATAAAGTCGCTTTATATTTATTACAAACGATGATAAAGTACAATATAGACATTTACAGATTTATTATGATTGAACTAGGGCACTAGGACTAACAATCTCCCACTTGGCCCTAGTTCCAATCTAAACCCTTGTCTATACCCATTGAGATTACATGACCCTCATGTTTTGGCTGTGAGAGAGCCTTAGTCGATGGATCAGCTATGTTATCATCTGTCGCAATGTCGGTGATCTTCTCGTCACCTCTATCTAGAAAATATCTGATGAGGTGGTAATGTTGGAGCATATGCTTGGATTTGTTATGCGATATGGGATTTTTAGCTTACGCAATGTCCCCCGAGTTGTCGCAATGTAAACTCACTGGGCTTGGACGGGTTTTTAATTACGCCCAACCCAGCCGGGAGTTCCAAATCCACACAACCTCCTTAGCTAGTTCCGAATCAGCTTGTATACTCGACATGTGCCGAAGAATTGGCTACGGTATCTTACTTTTCGCTCTTCCAGCTAAAAGCTCCGCTACTCAGCATGAATACATATCCTGACTGACTTCTAAAGTCATCAGAATCTGTCTGAAAACTAGTGTCAACATAGCCTTTGACGACTAGTTCATCATCATCTTTTCCCCCATACACCAAAAATACATCATTAGTTCTTCTCAAATACTTGAGAATTGCTTTGACTGCAATCTAGTTCTCCTCACCGGGGTTAGATTGATGTCTACTGGCAGAGCTCAAGGCATACGATGTAGGGTTTTGGAGTGTTCAAGATAATCAAAATAGCGGAAGCAATAACAATACAAACTCCAAAATCTGTCCAAGAACATAAACCATTAAATCTCAAGGAAAAAACTATTCCACAAGAGTTTACCTTTTAGTTTTGTTGAATCAAGAAAGAAGAACAAGATGATCTTCTTCTGTAGAGCAAGTCCACACCAAGAGGATGATCCTTTTTGATCCAACACACTTAGCCTACTAGAACTAGAGTGTGAAGAACAAGAGAGCAAAGGAAAGGAGAGGGAGTGGCTGGCCAAGGCTGGAAGAGAGAGAGATCAGAGCATCTAATGTTGTGTGATATTTTGTCTACTTCATCATCTACTAAAGTTGATTGATAAAGTGACAACTAATGAAGGCATGGGTTAAAATGTCAGTCATCACCTAATCCCACAAATCACTCTTCATCATAATCAACAACACCAACTAAGCATGGTGTGTGGTCCCCACACTTGGACCCACCAAGTTGCCAGCCATAACAAGCTTATTGGGCCTTGTTGGGCCTTTTTTGGGCCGGCCTAGTGACCTCATGGGCCGAGCCTAATGGGCTCGCCCATACGGTCGATTGCCGTGTCCAAAAATTATCCGATCCTTTGTCGTCACTTATCAAACAAAGTCCGACGCGATATCGACGACAAACTCACTTTTCTCGATTCGCTAATCATTCTAACAAAACCCAACCCATGGCCTAAAACCCTCATTTTTGGCCATGTCTTGCTCCTCAAGAAACGCCAATCTTTCCTTGTCTCAAGTTATCCATATTTTATGTGTGTGACCCTCTAGGCTCATTGCACCGTTGGCAGATCAGCGCAAGAGATCTCTCTTGCCCGATCCATCATAAGTGGTCTCTAGTACGACATTATGATTACCCAAGGTGCATGATGATCGATGATTCGATTTAACCTTGTGTGTACATGTCACTATCCTATTATCTCTAGACATCCTGATTGATCACAAGGCATAGAGTTGTCATCCTTGTTTAATAAATCATCGTTACATGTTCAAGGAGAGGGCTCGACTCGAAAGATTCAGGATTCTCAAGGAACTCCTTGCCTGCAAACTGTCACCAGGCAGTTCTATAGGTCCACATGTACTAAAAATGAAGGGACATCTCGACGGCCTGACCCAACTCGGCCTCATGATGGAAAAGCAGATGGCAGCCGATCTAGTTCTGCAATCCCTTCCTCATACATATGATAGCTTCGTAATGAACTATTATATGCATGATATGGACAAAACCGTTTCGGAGTTACATCAAATGCTTGTGACGGCCGAAAAGAACATCAAGGTCACTCGTGGCAAGGATGTCCTAATGGTCAATAAGGGAATTGGCTTCAAAGCTGGAGGTGATAAGGGTAGAACCCCTATGCACTTGGCATGAAAGATGAGAATGCCTTTACTTCCTTGACCTCCTAAAGTCGGGGAGGCGAAGAAGAAAAAGGAAGCATTTTGCTTCTACTGACAACAGGTCAGTGGGGCCGCGTCTTTCTCATGTATTTTTCTCTTTAGAGCTAAATCTCTCTGTTTCAGATTCATGGGTATAAGATACCGGAGTTGAATCTCATATCTGTACAAAAAAGCAGGTGTTGGAAAATAGAAGGGATTTGGGCAAGAACGAGGTGGACCTAAGAGTTGGGAACAAAGTTTGGGTTGCCGCAACTGATGTAGGATCCGTTAGACTTGTTTTGCCTAGTGGACTTGTTCTTGTACTGCATAATGTGTATTTTGAAAGGGATTCCCAAGGGTTCCAAACAAGAATTTCATGCAGCGGAGCTTAATTGAACCATGGGAATCGAGTGCAAACATGAATCTTAATAAAAAATTCAGCATATTATAAACTTTTATAATCTGAAATTTTACCTTGTTAATCGATAAAAAACACGAAGTAGTGTTTCTCTATCGAGTCTACACAAGCACAAAAACCACCGTCGGTTTTCTCTTACACACTTGCTAATGGATGAAAAGAGAATTGAACAAAATAGCTATGGAGGAATGGTAATGGGGAGGGTCGGCAATTGGAGAGGAAATAGGGGAGAGGTTGCCGAAAATATGGTCTAAAAGGGGAAGTAATATATTGTGTAATCATTGTATAATTATATCAAAAAATCTGATTTTAAAATTCAAATAAATAATTACACATATTACCCCTCTAAACTCATAATTGCACTCTTGCCCCATTCATGAATTAAAACCATAAATGGGCTTCAAGCCCGTTTAACAAAATCCAAATAAAAAGCCATATAATTGAGTTGTAATTTTGGTTTAGCTGAACCGGTTCAATTTCCCCAACTCGATTCCTTCAATCGCCTGGTTAAAAAAACATAGGCCAGAAATCACCCAAATCGTTTTTGTAAGGACCGCTCCCGGTCAATTTGGGTCAACTTTGTGAAAAATGGATAAAAATTTACAATTTCGCGATTTGACCAAATTTTGACCCGAGAGTCACCGAGGACTACTATTTGAGCCATTTTAAGATGAAATTGTAATATTATGGATATTAGGTTCATATGGAAGCTAAAATTTAGCGAAACATCACGGTTCCGACGGTTTTGAAAAACGTGTCCGTTTCGGACGATTTCGGGTCCGAAATGACAAAAGTGGCTTGTGGGACCCCCCTACTTTACACTTGGCATGTATCTAGAGGGGGGGGGGAGACTTTTGAGTGATTAAAAAATTAATTGTTTTAATTTAGATTTAAAAGAAAATGGGAAATAGGTATATTTTATTAGTTTAATGTTTAAATAATTTGATTTAAGTTATAAGAGAGGGGGAGGAAAGCCATTCTCGGCAGAACCCAAGAGAAGGAGGGAGAAAGAGAAAGAGAAAGAGAAAGAAGAAAGAAGGAAGAAGAGGAGAAAAGCTTGGGGCGATTTCCCGACGATCCGGTCGCGTGATCGACCGTTTTCTTGCGTATTCGGGTTCCTCACATCATTGGCTACGGTGAGCAACTCATTTTTTTCCATCGTGATGAGTTTGAGTTGTGGGTTGATGAGAAATGAGTGAAATGATGATGGAGTGGAGTTGTAGGGGTGTTTTGGAGCATTTTGGGACGTTTTTGGAATTTTCCGGCGGCCGGAGGGTTCGCCGGAGCTCCGGCCGGTCACCGGAGCTCCGGCCAGTGTGGAGGCGCGCCGGAGGTGGTCCGGCAGTGGCCAGCCCCTGCCTTGGCTGGCCGTGGCAGCCTATGGCGACCGCGGGCCGTTTGGGCCTCTCGGGCCGTGAGTGGCCCGGGTGGTCCCACGAGCCCGGAATTCGGGTTTGTGAGTTTCGGGAGGTCTCGGGTAACCCTCGAATCAATAGTTGACACCCTTGGTGATTTTTAGATTTAAATTACGAAAATCGAAAAAGGTGTGTCGAAACTTTAAATTGCGCGATTAAATCGCTCGGGTGTCGAAATTCGATTCCGTTAATTGCATTGGTCTTAGAATATTAAATGAGGAGTTTAGAAACAAGTTTCGTAATTTTCGGAGTCCCGAGGGTCAAAAACTCGTTTCCGGGCAGATTGGGTGTTTCGGGGAAAATGGGTCATTTCGGGCCCATTTTGGCTACTTTGATTAATTTGAAGTGTGTCCAAGTGTTAGGCACTTGTTGGAGTACACTTGTAAATTTATTGCATTCGTTTCGGAGTCTGTTTGAGTTTTTAATTATTGAATATAATTATTAGTTGATATTGACGCTCGCGGGAAAGGCAAGGCGTGAATAGCTCGAGCGGGAGGCTAGGAGCGTACGTAGAGCTTTCCTAAGGTAGGGGGACATAGCTACCTAGACTATATGGCTTGATGCCTTTGTTTGATTATATATGTGTGTATATATACGTGTGAGCATGTTTTGGCACTATGGTAGTGGCGTGAATATGCTTGGTGTGATTATATGCGAATAGTGAGATTTGCATGATAATGTTGGGTGAATTAGTTTAGTATAACTCTGAACTGATTGTATGCACGGGATTGTGCCAGGTATTATATTATTTGCTTTTCAGACGATGATTTATTCCGTCTTGCACCTAGTATGTTTTCTGCATGAGTATGGTGTGATACTTGTGTTACAGGTGGTGTGTAAGGTAAACCGAGTTGAGGGTGGATTCCCTTGATCGAGATCGGTTACCTTTATTTGTGGTAAGGGTCAACCGAGCTGAGGGTGGACTCCCTTAGTTGTGATCGGTTACCTTTATTTAGGTGTAAGGTAAACCGAGTTGAGGGTGGATTCCCTTGATCGAGATCGGTTACCTTTATCTTTGTGGGAAAGGTCAACCGAGCTGAGGGTGGACTCCCTTAGTTGTGATCGGTTACCTTTATTTAGGTGTAAGGTAAACCGAGTTGAGGGTGGATTCCCTTGATCGAGATCGGTTACCTTTATCTTTGTGGGAAAGGTCAACCGAGCTGAGGGTGGACTCCCTTAGTTGTGAACGGTTGCCTTTATTTAGGTGTAAGGTGAATCGAGTTGAGGGTGGACTCCCTTGATCGAGATCGATTACCTTTACCTAAGGGAGGGTGAAGCGAGGCAAGGGTGGATTCCCTGGGCTGAAATCGGTTACCCTAGGGTGTAGTTAATTATGTTATACAACTACTTTTGCATTGTTATCATCTTGTGTATGTGCGATGTTTGAGTCTTGGAGGTAGCGTGTTCACCCCTACAATTTGTGCAGGTTATGGATGCGTTTAGATCTTTTGACTGGGAGCTTGGGGGCGTGTTGTGTCGACGTGTCTTTGCCAGTGGTGTTTGGTCGGCGGTTGTAGACTCTGTTGAGTCGTAACTTGTTTTGTTATTGCTTTTCATTATCCGGTTTATTACTTTATTTTGTAAAACACTCGGTGAGGTGGCGTTATGCCTCACCATTATGGTATTTATTTAAGAGTTACTTGCTTCATTTTCAAAGGATGTTTTGATGGAATTGTTTTAGAACTGGTTTACTTACTTGTGCAATCACCTTTAAGTTAGGGACGCCTAAACTAAAGGTGTTGACTTTGTGCGAGTATAGTTATGATACACTCGAGGACGCTTGAGGTGTTTCATAACTATTTCGTATATGTATCTTCGTTTATGTTTTATCGATACTTGTATTTTATCGCGTGACGACTAAGATTCGGAGAACCGGATCTTGGGGCGTTACAAGTGAAGACGATCCTAAAGTACCTTAAGAGGAATAAGAATACCTTCTTGGTCTATGGGGGTAAAGAGGAGGAACTCGAGGTGACGGAATACGTCGACGCCAATTTCCAGACTGATCTGGATTATTCGCGGTCGAAGTCTGGGTACGTGTTCGTGCTCAACGGTGGGGCTTTCAGCGTGAAGAGCTTCAAGCTGCCAACTGCCGCAGATTCTACTACCGAGGCCGAGTACATAGCTGTTGGAGAAGTGGCAAAAGAGGTTATGTGAAACCGAAAGTTCATGGCAGGGTTGGACATAATGAAGAATTCGTCCGATTCGGTGAACTGGTACTGCGACAACACTTGCGCCATAGCACAAGCAAAGGAGCCCAAAACGCATGCCAGATCCAAACATGTACGATGGCGGTTTCACTTGATTCGAGAGTACATCGAACAAGGTGAAGTGAAGATTTGTAAGATTGCGATAGAAGATAATAAAGCCGACCCGTTGACAAAGGCTCTTCGCAGCCTAAACATGAAAGCCATGTAAGGTAAATGGGTTTACGTTGGGATTTAGATTGGAGCTAGGGGCAAGTGGGAGATTGTAAGAGCTTGTGCCCTAGTCTAAGTCTTTTCTATGTAATCTTCTGTTTAGCAATGAAGGGCATTTTCATTATTATTGTGTTATAGTAATGAGTAAAGCGATAATTTCATCTAAAGACATTTAGTGTGTCATCACTAATAGTGGAACCTTTAGATACTATGAAATTATGCTTGACGAATCTCTAGTCGAATACTTATCCATAAGTGACTAGCGTGAGGATGACTTAAGATCAAGTTCTTCTCATCTAGGTTATGGGATTACCCAATTCATATCATAGATATCATATGGGAGATGGTATTGGATGACGCCACTTGGAGTATGGCACATAAATTAAGTCACCAGTGCATAGATTAAGTCACCAACGCATACTCTGTCGTCGTGTGATCAATGCATTAAGACCTTGGAGCGAGTGGCTCACATACACGTCACTCCAGTAGTTTGACATGCTCCAACGCTGCCTGTAACAGGATAGTCATAACGGGCATCGTTGTCTATTGGACGGACTGTAGTGGGAGTGCACATTGCGTCCGAAGGGATTTGTTTCTCCACGGTGAGACGTAGTGAAGGGTTTGGTTCTTGGCCCCTTGATGAGCATGACTAATGTGCGGCCGCACCAATACGTATCAGTCATCTCATAACTCAAGGAACTAGATCAAATACATGAGGATGACGGCTGTATGCCTCATTCGATCTTATGCGCCTTAAAGCAAAGAAAGGGTTAGTGATACAAATGACATAGAGGAGATACCAAACTGATTAATACCTCGTTAACATTGGGTAACCACTATGTCTTACTAGAGACCACTAGTGATGGATCAGGTGAAATGAATTTTCACGCTTATCTACGAATGGGTCAGGGGCCTACAGGGTCACGCACCAAGACCAAGACCGAAGTGACTCGATAGGACTCAAGAGGTCCAAAGTTAGGTGGTTATATGAATGATTGCAGTAGGGTGGACTCCCTTAGTTGTGATCGGTTGCCTTTATTTAGGTGTAAGGTGAATCGAGTTGAGGGTGGACTCCCTTGATCGAGATCGATTACCTTTACCTAAGGGAGGGTGAACCGAGGCAAGGGTGGATTCCCTGGGCTGAAATCGGTTACCCTAGGGTGTAGTTAATTATGTTATACAACTACTTTTGCATTGTTATCATCTTGTATGTGCGATGTTCACCCCTACAATTTGTGCAGGTTATGGATGCGTTTAGATCTTTTGACTGGGAGCTTGGGGGCGTGTCGTGTCGACGTGTCTTTGCCAGTGGTGTTTGGTCGGCGGTTGTAGACTCTATTGAGTCGTAACCTGTTTTGTTATTGCTTTTTATTATCCGGTTTATTACTTTATTTTGGAAAACACTCGGTGAGGTGGCGTTATGCCTCACCATTATGGTATTTATTTATGAGTTACTTGCTTCATTTTCAAAGGATGTTTTGATGGAATTGTTTTAGAACTGGTTTACTTACTTGTGTAATCACCTTTAAGTTAGGGACGCCTAAACTAAAGGTGTTGACTTGTTATCGATACTTGTATTTTATCGCGTGACGACTAAGATTCGGAGAACCGGATCTTGGGGCGTTACAGTTTGGTATCAGAGGCTCAGGTTCAACACCTGTGTGCCTTGCGTCGACACGTCGGGTAGAGTCAGTAATAGGAGAGTATTACGTGGCTTTGGTCTTTGAGTTTTGTGGTGTTAAGTTGGTCAGTAGTGAGTTAGCCTGACAACTTATGTGCAGTTGTGTGACTGTATGACTTGAGAAATGATGGACAGGTTGTGGTACTGTGATAGTACATGAGGTTGCTTGTTAACGTGAGTATATTATTGACATGTTTGATTGATGACATGTGTTGACTGGTGGGCATGTTAGTGAGAACATAGCCGGTTAGTATTACTACGCTAGGATATTAGTACCTAGTATGATTAGTAATGGTAGAAAATCAGTGAAGTTCCATTGTCCTTTAGCGCGAAATCCGCTTGATCGTGGATCCGGATTGTGATCTCATTTCCGTGGAGTAGTGCACATGGCGCCGAAGACTAGGCGAGGAGGTACCAGGGGGCGGGGAGCGTCGAGGGCGACTTAGGGAGCTCGAGTTGCCGAGCCCGCGGAGCAGACCACTGGTGTCGAGACACAGTCCGCGGAGACTGCCACCGGCAGTGCTGGGCAGGCGGGAACTCCCATGGGGATGCCCGCTGCCCCGACGACCGCTCCCGACAGGGTCATGATGGGGGAAGAGCTGTTGAGGTCGATACAGTCCCTGACCGAGGTCATGGGGCGGAGGGCAGCTAGTGAGGCAGCACCAGTTCGGGCTGCAGTACAGCCGTCGCACGCATTGCGAGACTTCCTACGACTGCACCCACCTGCTTTCCACGAAGAGCCTGATCCCTCGATAGCCGAGCAGTGGCTACAGCAGATCACTCGGGACCTGGACACCACAGGGGTCAACGAGGGGAGCATCCGCATCACTTTAGCTGTTCACCAGCTGAAGGGCGATGCCTACTACTGGTGGGAGCGGGTGAGGGATAGCCGGCAGCAGCAGTTCCTGGAATTGCGCCAGGAGACCCTGACGGTCGCCGAGTACGAGGCCCATTTCACGGCCTTGTCGAGATTTGCTCCGGATCTGGTGAGGTCCGATGCGAGCCGTTGCAAACGGTTCGAGCGGGGGCTGAGGCCCGAAATCTTCGACCGGATCCTTGCTCTTAGGATCCGAGTGTACTCGGTGATAGTGGACACTGCCGCAGCCATCGAGGAGGGGATGGCAGAGACCCGACGTCTCCGGGCATAGAGGCCCCGACCGAGTGGCCCTTCGGAGTCTAGAGACTTCAAGAGGCCCCATCATTCGGGCTTTCTGCCACAGCAGGCTGGACGGATGGAGCAGAGGCCGCTGGCTTCGCTAGACATAGCAGCTGCCAGCTCGGCAGGATCGAGACCACCAACCACTTGCTACATGTGCGGGCAGACGGGACATCTTTGTCGGGAGTGCCCACAGAGGCATGGGACTGCGAGGCAGAGTCAGGGCGGACAACCCAGATCGCTGGCGGGAAGGCCGGGAAGTCAGGCCGGGTCTCAGGGAGGCCGAGCCAGCGCATGACCGCCCACATGCTATAGGTGCGGACGCCTCGGGCACATTGCCAAGGACTGTCCCTCCAAGGGCGCTACACCGGTACAGTCATCCGCATCACGGCAGGACTACCGGCCCAGGCAGGGAAACGCACCAGCACGGTCGGTAGGGCCGAGTACCGGGCAAGGGCAGCAGACACGGGGTAGAGTATATTCTGTTGTGGGCCAGACTGAGACGCCACAGCCTGATGACCAGAGATCAGCGCAGGGTACGTTTCTTGTTTTTAATTCGTGGGCGTCTATTCTCATAGACACAGGTGCCTCGAATTCTTTTATCTCTGCATGGTTTGCACGGTCCCTGGCATTGAGGGTCGAGTCTTTGAGTCCGGCCCTGCGTGTTGATACACCTTTGGGGAACGACACTGTTCTAGACAGGGTCTGCAAGGCATGCGAGGTGCGCGTAGCCGACCATCCCCTTGTGGGGGATCTGATTGTACTTGACATGACGACATTCGACGTCATCCTGGGTATGGACTGGTTGAGACGGTACCGAGCGATCATCGACTGTTACAAGAGGAGAGTGACAGTATCGAGCGGTGGCTCTACTATCACATGTCCATTAGGGAGTCGGAGTGGAGTCCTACTTGCAGCACTATCCATAGCAGGCAGCGGCCCGACGGGCGGAGGCCGAGGACTACCACGGGTTGTTGATGAGTTTGCGGGCGTGTTCCCAGATGATCTGAACGGTTTGCCACCAGTGCGAGAGGTGGAGTTCGCGATCGAGTTGTTGCCAGGAACGGCGCCTTGTTCTGTGGCACCCTACCGTTTCGCTCCCGCAGAACTCGAGGAGTTGAAGAGTCAACTCCAGGAGCTACAGGAAAAGGGGTTCATCCGGCCGAACACTTCGCCTTGGGGTGCTCCGGCGTTGTTCGTGAAGAAGAAGGAAGGTTCACTCCGGATGTGCATCGATTACCGGAAGCTGAACAGGGCGACAGTAAAGAACCGTTATCCGATGCCGCGGATAGACGATCTCTTCGACCAGCTCAGGGGTTCGAAATGCTTTTCCAAGATCGACCTGCGATCTGGTTATCATCAGTTGAGGGTGCGAGAGGAGGACATCCAGAAGACGGCATTCAGGACACGGTATGGCCACTTCGAGTTCTTGGTGATGCCGTTCGGTTTGACCAACGCTCCAGCAGCGTTCATGGACCTGATGACACGGATCTTCCGACCTTACCTTGACCAGTTCGTCATCGTGTTCGTAGACGACATCCTTATCTACTGTAACGCTCCAAAATCCGGTTTCCCGAATTAAAGTCGTTACCCGAAGAATTTAAAAACCTTTGAAATAACACGATGCGATATAGTTATGAAATAACTCGAGCGTCCTCAAATTACAACATAACTATTCTCGCACGAAGCCATCACATTTTGATTTAGGCGTCCCTAGTTCAAAATGGGATTGCACGAGTCAAATAAAGAAACATGTTTACAACAAATACATCGATACCATTTCTCTTTTTAAAATCTGTATTAAACCAACAAGTAACGCGTACAAAAGTGAGGCACGACATGGCCAGTCAATCAAATATTTACATCAAAATATTTTATACAAGTTGCGGTACAGAAATATACATGGCAAATGACTCAGACCAGAGTCTACAAAAGCCAACAACAACAAAAACGCAGTGCGTCGACACGACACATCCCCAAAAGCTCCCACCAAATGTGTGCTCAGAATCACCAACCTGCACAACTACAAGTAGGGGTGAACACGCTACCCAGAGACTAAAACAAACAGCAAGGATGAGGAAAAACATACATGTAAGCACAAAGAAATCAGTAAAGTACGAATCACAACACTTCCACTACTCATCCACCAACCACGTCACAACTCCCGAGGTAACCGATTACGACCGGCGAGGGGTACCACCCTTGGTCGGTTCAACCTCCGAACGGGAATCGATTATGGCCAGGAGGGGTACCGCTCCTGCCTCGATTGCCCATCCAAACACAACAACACAATTGAGGTAACCGATCACGGCCAAGGGGTACCACCCTTGACTCGGTTCAACCCCCGAATGGAAATCGATCACGGCCAGGAGGGGTACCGCTCCTGACTCGATTATCCATCCAACCACACAGCCATACAATTGAGGTAACCGATCACGGCCAAGGGGTACCACCCTTGACTCGGTTCAACCCCCGAATGGAAATCGATCACGGCCAGGAGGGGTACCGCTCCTGACTCGATTATCCATCCAACCACACAGCCTCCCATCACCTTTCCACCCTTCCACATCACAACACCCTTACCAACCACACCCAACACCCTTCGATACATTCATAGAACACAAACCAAGTGCAAGAAACTAGTTCACAGAGAGGCATTTACATCCACCCAAACAAGACAAGTGCGAGACGGAATAAGTCATCGTCTGAAAAGCAATAATATAACCATGCACAACTAGGTGCTCACAAGCAGTTCAAGTTTGATACTCAACTAATTCACAGAGAGGCATTTATATCAACACATCAACATGCTATTTAATTCACAACATCGAGCAAAAGGTGTTCAAACATTTCATTTTATCTCGACTAAATACTCAAATAAATTCAATCAATGCATCAAGAGATTGAGTCTAGGTAAGCTATGTCCCCCTACCTTAGGAAAGCTCTACGTACGCTCCTAGCCTCCCGCTCGAGCTATTCACGCCTTGCCTTTCCCGCGAGCGTCAATATCAACTAATAATTATATTCAATAATTAAAAACTCAAACAGACTCCGGAACGAATGCAATAAATTTACAAGTGTACTCCAACAAGTGCCTAACACTTGGACACACTTCAAATTAATCAAAGTAGCCAAAATGGGTCCGGAATGACCCATTTTCCCCGAAACACCCAATCTGCCCGGAAACGAGTTTTTGACCCTCGGGACTCCGAAAATTACGAAACTTGTGTCTAAATTCCTAATTATATTCGAGAGGACCAACGCAATTGACGGAATCGAATTCCGACACCCGAGCGATATAATCGCGCAAATTAAAGTTTCGACACACATTTTCCGATTTTCGTAATTTAAATCCAAAAATCACCAAGGGTGTCAACTATTGATTCGAGGGTTACCCGAGACCTCCCGAAACTCACAAACCCGAAATCCGGGCTCGTGGGACCACCCGGGCCATTTACGGCCCGAGAGGCCCAAACGGCCCGCGGCCGTCAAAGGCTGCCACGGCCAGCCAAGGCAGGGGCTGGCCACTGCCGGACCACCTCCGGCGCGCCACCACACTGGCCGGAGCTCCGGTGACCGGCCGGAGCTCCGGCGAACCCTCCGGCCGCCGGAAAATCTCAAAAACGTCCCAAAATGCTCCAAAACACCCCTACAACTCCACTCCATCATCATTTCACTCATTTCTCATCAACCCACAACTCAAACTCATCACGATGGGAAAAAAATGAGTTGCTCACCGTAGCCAATGATGTGAGGAACCCGAATACGCAAGAAAATGGTCGATCACGCGGCCGGATCGTCGGGAAATCGCCCAAGTTCTTCTCCTCTTCTTCCTTCTTTCTTCTTTCTCTTTCTCTTTCCCTTTCCTTCTCTTTGGTTCTGCCGTGAATGGCCTCCCCTTCCCTCTTTTATCACATAAATCCCATTATTTAAACACTAAACTAATAAAATAAACCTATTTTCCATTTTCTTTTAAATCTAAATTAAAACAATTAATTTTTTAATCACTCAAAAGTCTCCCCCCCCCCCTCTAGATACATGACAAGTGTAAAGTAGAGGGGTCCCACAAGCCACTTTTGTCATTTCGGACCCGAAATCGTCCGAAACGGACACGTTTTTCGAAACCGTCGGAACCGTGATGTTTCGCTAAATTTTAGCTTCCATATGAACCTAATATCCATAATATTACAATTTCATCTTAAAATGGCTCAAATAGTAGTCCTCGGTGACTCTCGGGTCAAAATTTGGTCAAATCGCGAATTTTTAAATTTTCATCCATTTTTCACAAAATTGACCCAAATTGTCCGGGAGCGGTCCTTACATCTACTCTCCGGACGAGAGGACTCACGAGGCACATCTGAGGATCGTGCTTCAGCTACTCCTATCGCACCAGCTTTACGCGAAGTTGGAGAAGTGTGAGTTCTGGCTCACTGAGGTGAGGTTCCTCGGGCATGTAGTGTCCAGTGACGGTATCTTTGTTGACCCGGTGAAGATTGAGGCAGTCTCGAGATGGGCACAGCCGACGAGCGTGTTCGAGATTCGTAGTTTCCTGGGGTTAGCAGGTTATTACAGAAGGTTTGTGAAGGATTTCTCACGACTGGCAGCACCGATGACTCACCTTACACGGAAGGGAGTTAAGTTTGAGTGGGACGAGTCCTGTGAGAACTCATTCTTGGAGCTGAAGACTCTGTTGACCACGGCTCCAGTGCTGATAGTACCAGAGCGAGGCATAGGCTACGACATTTACTGTGACGCGTCCGGCGAGGGACTGGGTATTGTGCTGATGCAACTGGGGAAGGTGGTAACGTTCGGGTCCCGACAGTTGAGAGTGCACGAGAAGAACTATCCGACGCACGACCTGGAACTTGCGGCAATCGTATTTGCACTGAAGTTATGGCGTCACTACCTTTATGGCGAGAAATTTCAGGTCTTCTCTGATCACAAAAGCCTGAAGTACCTCTTTTCTCAGAAGGACCTCAACATGAGACAGCGGCGCTGGATGGAGCTGATTGAGGACTACGACTTTGACCTGCTTTACCACCCGGGCAAGGCAAATGTTGTTGCCGACGCCCTCAGCAGGAAGTCACTCCACAGTCTCGTTTCCGTAGCATTACGGGAATGGAAGATGCTGGGAGAACTCGGCGAGTTCAAGATGGAGCTAGAAGAAGTCACAGGGCAGGTGGCTCTGTGTTCCTTAGTAGCGCAGCCAGATTTGATCAGCAGGGTACTCGAGGCGCAGATCGAGGATGCGGAATCAGTGACATTCCGAGAAAGGTTGACTAGCGGAAGTAAGTCCGAAGGATGGTCACTGGGCAACGATCAGGGTCTTCGCTTCCAGAGCAGACTGTTCGTGCCCCAGAGTCTCCGCGAGGCGGTACTACGTGAGTCGCACAGCTCGCGACTCACAGTACATCCCGGGGGGACTAAGATGTACCACGACATCAGACGCCACTTCTGGTGGAGCGGGATGAAGCGCGAGATAGCGGAATTTGTGGCGAGATGCCTTACTTGTCAGCAGGTGAAGATCGAGCACCAGAGACCAGCAGGTCCGCTACAGCCACTAGAGATCGCTGAGTGGAAATGGGAGCATATCACCATGGACTTCGTGTACGGCTTGCAGAGGTCTACGAGGGGCAATGATGCTGTTTGGGTAGTGATTGACAGACTGACGAAGTCCGCTCACTTCCTGCCTATGAAGATGACGGACCCAGTGGACAAGCTGAGCAGGCTGTATGTGCGCGAGATAGTCAGACTACACGGGGTGCCGGTGTCGATAGTGTCAGACCGAGACCCTCGCTTTACATCGCGATTCTGGGACAGCCTTCAGGGCGCTATGGGGACGAATATTCGGATGAGTACCACTTACCACCCGCAGACTGATGGTCAGTCAGAGCGAGTGATCCAGATCCTGGAGGACATGCTCCGGGCATGTATTCTGGACTTCCATGGAGCGTGGGAGGATCACTTGCCACAAGCAGAGTTCGCCTACAACAACAGCTACCAGGCCAGCATTCAGATGGCACCATTTAAGGCGCTGTATGGTAGGCCGTGTCGTTCACCCGTCTGTTGGGCGGAGGTGGGCGACAAGAGCCTGTTAGGACCTGATCTGGTTAGGGAGACTACCGAGAAGGTAGCCCTGATCCGAGAACGGTTGAAGACGGCGCAGAGCAGACAGAAGTGTTACGCGGACAGGAGGCGTCGACCGCTTGAGTTCGAAATGGGCGACCATGTCTTCTTGAAGGTTAGTCCGAAGAAGGGGCTGATCAGGTTCAAGAAGCCAAGGAGCGATGGGAAGTTGTCGCCGAGGTACATTGGGCCCTTCCAGATCATTTCCAGAGTGGGATCAGTGGCTTACCGGCTTGCTTTGCCACCATCCCTTGCGGCTGTGCATAACGTTTTCCATGTATCCATGCTGAGGAAGTACCACCACGACCCGTCACACGTGATAGCTTGGGCTGAGCTATAGTTGACTCCGGATGCGACTTATGAGGAACGACCAGTTCGGATCTTGGACTCTCGCGATCAGGTGCTGAGAGGCAAGACCATAACGTTAGTGCGAGTGCTGTGGCAGCATCACGGGGAGGGGGAGTCGACATGGGAGCGGGCGGACGAGATTCGCACCAAGTATCCCCGACTCTTCGAGAATTGAGGTACGTCCTTAACGTTTTAAATTTCGCGGACGAAATTCTTTAAGGAGGGAAGGTTGTAAGGACCGCTCCCGGTCATTTTGGGTCAACTTTGTGAAAAATGGATAAAAATTTACAATTTCGCGATTTGACCAAATTTTGACCCGAGAGTCACCGAGGACTACTATTTGAGCCATTTTAAGATGAAATTTTAATATTATGGATATTAGGTTCATATGGAAGCTAAAATTTAGCGAAACATCACGGTTCCGACGGTTTCGAAAAACGCGTCCGTTTCGGACGATTTCGGGTCCGAAATGACAAAAGTGGCTTGTGGGACCCCCCTACTTTACACTTGGCATGTATCTAGAGGGGGGGAGACTTTTGAGTGATTAAAAAATTAATTGTTTTAATTTAGATTTAAAAGAAAATGGGAAATAGGTATATTTTATTAGTTTAATGTTTAAATAATTTGATTTAAGTTATAAGAGAGGGGGAGGAAAGCCATTCTCGGCAGAACCCAAGAGAAGGAGGGAGAAAGAGAAAGAGAAAGAGAAAGAAAAAAGAAGGAAGAAGAGGAGAAAAGCTTGGGGCGATTTCCCGACGATCCGGTCGCGTGATCGACCGTTTTCTTGCGTATTCGGGTTCCTCACATCATTGGCTACGGTGAGCAACTCATTTTTTTTCCATCGTGATGAGTGTGAGTTGTGGGTTGATGAGAAATGAGTGAAATGATGATGGAGTGGAGTTGTAGGGGTGTTTTGGAGCATTTTGGGACGTTTTTGGAATTTTCCGGCGGCCGGAGGGTTCGCCGGAGCTCTGGCCAGTGTGGAGGCGCGCCGGAGGTGGTCCGGCAGTGGCCAGCCCCTGCCTTGGTTGGCCGTGGCAGCCTATGGCGACCGCGGGCCGTTTGGGCCTCTCGGGCCGTGAGTGGTCCCACGAGCCCGGAATTCGGGTTTGTGAGTTTCGGGAGGTCTCGGGTAACCCTCGAATCAATAGTTGACACCCTTGGTGATTTTTAGATTTAAATTACGAAAATCGGAAAAGGTGTGTCGAAACTTTAAATTGCGCGATTAAATCGCTCGGGTGTCGGAATTCGATTCCGTTAATTGCATTGGTCTTAGAATATTAAATGAGGAGTTTAGAAACAAGTTTCGTAATTTTCGGAGTCCCGAGGGTCAAAAACTCGTTTCCGGGCAGATTGGGTGTTTCGGGGAAAATGGGTCATTTCGGGCCCATTTTGGCTACTTTGATTAATTTGAAGTGTGTCCAAGTGTTAGGCACTTGTTGGAGTACACTTTATTTGTTGCCTTTATTTAGGTGTAAGGTGAATCGAGTTGAGGGTGGACTCCCTTGATCGAGATCGATTACCTTTACCTAAGGGAGGGTGAACCGAGGCAAGGGTGGATTCCCTGGGCTGAAATCGGTTACCCTAGGGTGTAGTTAATTATGTTATACAACTACTTTTGCATTGTTATCATCTTGTGTATGTGCGATGTTTGAGTCTTGGAGGTAGTATGTTCACCCCTACAATTTGTGCAGGTTATGGATGCGTTTAGATCTTTTGACTGGGAGCTTGGGGGCGTGTCGTGTCGACGTGTCTTTGCCAGTGGTGTTTGGTCGGCGGTTGTAGACTCTGTTGAGTCGTAACCTGTTTTGTTATTGCTTTTCATTATCCGGTTTATTACTTTATTTTGTAAAACACTCGGTGAGGTGGCGTTATGCCTCACCATTATGGTATTTATTTATGAGTTACTTGCTTCATTTTCAAAGGATGTTTTGATGGAATTGTTTTAGAACTAGTTTACTTACTTGTGCAATCACCTTTAAGTTAGGGACGCCTAAACTAAAGGTGTTGACTTTGTGCGAGTATAGTTATGATACACTCGAGGACGCTTGAGGTGTTTCATAACTATTTCGTATATGTATCTTCGTTTATGTTTTATCGATACTTGTATTTTATCGCGTGACGACTAAGATTCGGAGAACCGGATCTTGGGGCGTTACAGTTTTCAATTTCCATCCATGCTTATTTGTCACGTATTGTGCTTAATGCGTGTGACCCTCTAGGCTCACGACATGTTGGCAGACTGGTAAAATTACTATTTTACCCTTTCCATCATAAGTGGTCTCTAGCAAGACATTATGATTAACCAATGTTCGTGATTATCGATTATTCGACTTAACCTGTTATCGTACATGTAACTGTCCTTTTATCAATATGATATCCAGATGATTGAAATCTTAGTATCAGATGACTGAAATCTGATACTAAGGTATCACCTGCACGGCCGTGCTATTCCTTTAGTCATACTCATTAAGTTACCTAAATGGATATCTTTCTCATACTGGAGTATGAGTGAAAAATCCCTCAGACACCTTTCGAATTCACAAATGCAATTAATATCCAAGCCAATCAAAGCCGTTATAGCTACCCTTTTACAGGTAACGTTAGACTAAGTCAAACTTAGGTATTCGTTATACAGTGTACACAAAGACTCTTTGGTCTTAGGATATAATGACAAGCTACGATCTGTGAGTATCTCATGACTGGATCTATGTAGCATACTCACAATTGGGTTGTCCGATATCATCGACCTTATGGTATCTATGATATAACTCTGGCAAGCACTTTGCCATGATCAGTAGAGCATGATCACAAGGAGTTAGTCTCATACTAATCGCTTCAGAAGAAACTTAGCTGATAAGGGACTTATCGAATGCAATTCTTTCTAATCTATAGTTCTACTATAAGTGGTTATACACATAATGATATTGATCAAATCACATTAGATATACTACTACAACACATTAGTAATATAACGACTTTTATTATATCGAAAAAATGATGTCTGTTACAATATAGATTGAGGAATTACATTGGACTAGGGCATAATCCTAACATATTTTGTATTTACTTTCAGCAGAAACATTATATCTATTTCCTTACTAGATAAGGAAGGATTTTCTTTTGTAATTGAAAATGGAAGCTTTAATATAAACGCGATGACATACATTATGCAAGTGCAAGTACAGTTGGTGGTTTATATGTATTAACTATGGAAAGCTCCAATTCTAATAAGCTCTATAACGTTAATACGAAAAGATTTAAGTTCGATGATTTGAACCAAACTCTAATATGGCACTGTCGTCTAGGCGACATAAATGAGAGGCGCTTCTCAGCACTTCACAAGTGTGGACTGTTAAGTCCATTCGAATTCAATTCGATTGAGAGATGCGAGGCTTGTTTGATGGGCAAGATGACTAGAGCGCCCTTCATCGGGAGAGGTAAAAGGGCGGGTGACCTATTGGCCCTAATACACACGGATTTGTGTGGACCTTCATCACTTTTACTGACGATTACAGTAGATTTGGTTATGTCTATTTAATGACACATAAGTTTGATGCTTTTGATAAATTCAAAGAGTTTAAGACTGAAGTGCAGAACCAGCTCGGGATAAAGAATAAAATCACTTCGTTCGAATTGAGGTGGAGAATATTTATCCCAAGAGTTTCTCGATCATCTTGTGGAAAGTGGGATATTATAAGAGTTGACTCCATCAGGAACACCTCAGTTAAATGGAGTGTCTGAGCGAAGGAATCAAACATTGTTGGATATAGTTCGATCCATGTGTAGGGATTTGGAGCGTTCAAGATCATCGAGATATCGAAGCATAAACAATAAGAACTCCATAAAATGTTCAAGAACATGAACCATTAAATCTCAAGGCAAAATCTATTCCACAAGAGTTTACATTTTAGTTTTGTTGAATCAAGAAAGAAGAGCAAGATGATCTTCTTCTCTAAAGACAATCTACACAAAGAGGATGATCCTTATGATCCCACACCCTTAGCCTACTAGAACTAAAGTGCGAAGAACAAGAGAGAAAAGGGAGAGAGGAGGAGGGAGTGGCCGGCCACCAATGTGAGGGAGAGAGAGAGTTATTTTTCTTGTTGTGATTTTTGTCTACTTCCTCAACTCATAAAGCATGATTGATTAAAGTAACAAATGATGAAGGCATAGGTTAAAGGCAAGTCATCACCTAACCCCCCCAAATCACTCTTCTCTTAATCAACAACACCAACTAAGCATGGTGTGTGGCCCCCACACTTTGACCCACCAAGTGGCCGGCCACATCTAACTTATTAGGCCTTGTTGGCCCGGCTTGGTGACCTCATGGGCCGAGCCCAATGGGCTCGCCCATGCGGTCACGTGCCGTGTCAAAAATTATCCGACCCGTTTGTCGTCACTTATCAAACCAAGTCCGACGCGACATCGACGAAAAAACTCAGTTTTCTCGATTCGCTAATCATTCTCACAAAACCGAACCCAAGGCCTAAAACCCTCAGTTTTGGCCATGTCCTGCTCCTCAAGAAACGCCAACGTTTCCTTGTCCCGAGTTATCCATATTGTATGTGTGTGACCCTCTAGGCTCATGCCACCGTTGGCAGATTGGCGCAAGAGATCTCTCTTGCCCGATCCATCATAAGTGGTCTCTAGTAAGCCATTATGATTACCCAAGGTGCATGATGATCGATGATTCAATTTAACCTTGTGCGTACAAGTCACTATCCTATTATCTCTAGACATCCTGATTGATCACATGGCATAGAGTCGTCATCCTTGTTTAATCAATCATCGTTACTTGATATGCGAGACGACTGAGAACAGATAACTCGTATCACTGGGATGGCCATGCTCTTTCTCTCAGTCACTCTCGATCAAGCGGCCTAAACATATATCTTTCCCATACCGTAGTACGAGGGATAAATCCCTTAGCCATCTTTCGTGTCATTCATGCAATCCGTTCTGCCACCCAATCATGCCCATTACTGCAATTATGTTATGGAAAGCGTTAGGCGCAAGTCAAAGCCGTATGTCGACCACATAGCCATCACAAAGACTCCTTGCTCTAAGGATATTGTGACAAGCTATCGCATTTGAATATGTTCATGGCTTAATCTATGAAACACTATTCAAATCGGGTCGTCCGATATCAATCACCACATGATATCTATGATATGATTTCGGGATCCTACATCCCTATGATAAGCAGAACTACATCATTGAGAACCATCCTCATACTTGTCGCTTCAATTGAAGCGCATATTGACCAGGGACTTGTTAAGTGTGATCCGTACAGATTTATGGTTCTACTACTTTAGTGGTCAGAAATTAGATCATGCTCAAGATATTACTTCAACACATAAGTAATACAAAGCCGTTTTATTTATTACAAACGATGATTAATATACATAGACATTTATAGAATACTAGCAATTGGACTAGGGCACAAAATTGATATTGATACAATATTCCTGCTGAAAGCAGGTACGCAAAACACATCTAGAAGTTCTATTACAAGCCCAATGGGCAAAATAAGATCAACTTAACCCACAGCAGTTGCCGCAACACGCACGTTGTTCCGAACTCTTAGGTCCACCTCGTTTTCGCCCACATCTCTTCTACTACGCAGTACCTGCACATTCGCACAAACATGAGACTCAGCTCCAGTGTCCATTACCCAAGTATTTATAGTAGAAAGATTTAGCTCTAATGGAATACCTGACGAAGTAGTGGCCCCACTACCCTTCTTCTGATCTTCCTTCCGCTGCTAACAGTCCTTTTTCCAATGACCAGGCTTTTGACAGTAGAAACAGACCGACTCCTTTACCTTCCCCTTGCCCTTCATGGGCTTGGAAGGTTTAGGAATAAAAGGTCGTCTGTTCTTTCCTGCCAGGTGCATTTGGCCTTTACCCTTATCACCACCAGCTTTAAAGCTAGATCCCTTCTTCACCATAAGAACACCTTGCACTGCCCCTTATGCTCTTCTTGGCAGTCACTAACATGCTGTGCAACTCCGATGCGGTCTTGTCCATGTCATGCATGTGATAATTCATGATGAATCCACCATATGCATGAAGAAGGGATTGCAGAATGAAATCTGCAGCCATCTCCTTTTCCATAGTCATTCTGAGACTAGTTAGATGATCGAGATGTCCCTTAATTCGTAGGACTTGTGGACCTACGGAGCTGCCTATTGACATTTTGCAGGCAATAAGTTCTCCGAGAACAATGTATTTTTCTTGATCATATCTTTGATTTGTGCAAACATAGCAAGAGGATCATAGGATAGCTCCATAAACTGTTTCTGGAGGTCCGCCTCCATACAGCCTAGCATGACACACGCAACGTCGATAGAGTCGCTAAGGTGTTTCTAGTACACATCCTTAACTACCCTCGTTGCGTTGGCAGCTGGCTCCACCGGGATAGCCTTGTCTAGGACGTACTCTATGCGTTCCAACTTTAACACAAGTCTTAAATTTCCGTCCCAGTCTAGATAATTTGTTCCATTGAGCTTACACTTATCAAGTATAGCCCTCTATGACAAATTTTGTTGAATTACTAGCCTTTTTCTACACGAAGAAAGTAAATTTAATCAGAAAAGTTGAATAAATTTACGAAGATCCAAATTAAACACCAACCATCTGATACTAATGATTATAATCTTTAAACCAATGTCCCTGATTTCTCAATTGAAGTACCCTAAGGCGCATCGCTCCAATTTCCCCATTTGGGTAGGACGTTCATCCAATTACAACCTGTGAATTCTTGGTCAGGGTATGTGTAAAAGCACACGGCTTACCCTTCTGATGCCCCAACTCAACCTCAGGCCGAGAATCGTGGTCGAGTCAACCAACCTTCACATATGCATCAGTTTTGTGCAGATGCTCCGCTAAGGAGCACGACATCCCACAAGGTTGACCATTCCATAGAGAACCCATTCTATCGGTGCTCCGCTAAGGCGCACAACACCGAGAGAATGTTTCTACATGGGTGTGAATTTGGGTGGCATCTCACATGACTCAAATTATGTTGTGATTGGTTGTGTTTAATAATTCGAAAGTATTTTGGTAGAATTACGAACCCGTCATTAACAACCCGTGTTGTGACGTTTCTAATTGTATCACATACTATCTTCTTTTGAAGCCGTCATTTGCAACCCGTGCAAATACGTTTCAAATTGAGCTCATCCATCACAACCCGTGCGATGATGGTTCACAACACTTTAAACATGCAAATAAATTAAAATCGTTTTCAATCTTTGCATGTGAGGTGATGGCTTATAATCTCATAAGCTAAGCATGCAAGCATCTAAATTATCATCTAATAATTCAAGCAAGCATTTTAAAGCGTTTAAATATGCATCAATAGCCCATCCTATCTTTACAATTGTACGAGACATAACATCTTCTCGTCTTCCCCATTCGTGCTCCCACTAGCTCTTAGAATTCCTCCAAGACCGTCATTATGCTCGATTTTCCATCCTTCTCGACTTTGAGTATAAATTACAATTAATACTCGGTTCGTAAACCGGATAAAAAATAATTAAAAACCGTGAAACCATGAAAGCAATTAATACAATTTGATGACAAACCGTGAAAGCGATAAAATTCTAATGGGATATTAATGCATCATACATTTCATCACATCATCCAACATGTTATCACACAAATATGTCATCAAATAATATGCAATATTCTGGTTTTAATTTTGCCAAGTTGCTTGGTCGGGTTTATCGAAACTAGACCTTTTCGAAAAACGGTTTATCGAAACCGATCAAATTTGAAAGTTTTCTAAATATTGGATCGCTTGTTCGTGCCACGGATCAAAAATCACCGTGCACGAACCATGTCGGGCCCAAGCCCAATGGGACCAAGCCCATTGGGCCGAGCCCAAGCCCACGGCTCGGTTTGGGCTTTGGAAAGCCCAAACCCGGACTTGCCTCCTCTCTCGGCCTCGGCTAAGAGGGGGGACGGCTCTGGTCTCCTCCGGTCAACCACAGCCTCCGGTGACCTCCGTCCGGTATCTCCAATTCCGCTCCCTGAGAGTCCCGTCTCGGACCCGACAAATCCAATAAAAATCCTAAAAAATTTAAAATTCAATATATTTTCCAAAAATAACATAATTCATGCAATTAACCCAAACATCATTAAAATCATGTTATCAACAAATATGGAATGTAAATCATTATAAAACCGAAACAAATTCAACCACCCTCTGATACCACTGTAGGGATTTGGAGCGTTGAAGATCATCGAGATAGTAGAAGCATAAACAATAAGAACTCCAAAAACTGTCCAATAACATGAACCATTAAATCTCAAGACAAAATCTATTCCACAAGAGTTTACCTTTTAGTGTTGTTGAATCAAGAAAGAAGAACAAGATGATCTTCTTCTCTAGAGCTAGTCCACACCAAGAGGATGATTCTTATGATCCAACACACTTAGCCAACTAGAGCTAAAGTGTGAAGAACAAGAGAGCAAAGGGAGAGAGGAGGAGGGAGTGGTTGACCACCAATGTGAGGGAGAGAGAGAGTTATTTTTCTTGTTGTGATTTTTGTCTACTTCCTCAACTCATAAAGGATGATTCATTAAAGTAACAAATGATGAAGGCATGGGTTAAAGGCAAGTCATCACCTCACCCCCACAAATCACACTTATCTTAATCAACAACACCAACTAAGTATGGTGTGTGGCCCCCACACTTGGACCCACCAAGTGGCCGGCCACATCTAGCTTATTGGGCCTTGTTGGGACTTTGTTGGGCCGGCTTGGTGACCTCATGGGCCGAGCCCAATGGGCTCGCCCATGCGGCCGCGTGCCGCGTCAAAAATTATCCGACCCTTTTGTCGTCACTTATCAAACAAAGTCTGACGCGACATTGACGAAAAAACTCAGTTTTCTCGATTCGCTAATCATTCTCACAAAACCGAACCCATGGCCTAAAACCCTTAGTTTTGGCCATGTCTTGCTCCTCAAGAAACGCCAATGTTTCCTTGTCTTAAGTTATCCATATTGTATGTGTGTGACCCTCTAGGCTCATGCCACCGTTGGCAGATCGGCGCAAGAGATCTCTCTTGCCCGATCCATCATAAGTGGTCTCTAGTAAGACATTATGATTACACAAGGTGCATGATGATTGATGATTCGATTTAACCTTATGCGTACAAGTCACTATCCTATTATCTCTAGACATCCTGATTGATCACAAGGCATAGAGTCGTAAACCTTGTCTAATCAATCATCGTTACTTGATATGCGAGACGACTGAGAACTAATAACTCGTATCACTGGCATGGCCATGCTTTTTCTCTCAGTCACTCTCGATCAAGCGGTCTAAACAGATATCTTTCCCATACCGTAGTACGAGGGATAAATCCCCTAGCCGTCTTTTGTGTCACTCATGCAATCCGTTCCGCCACCCAGTCATGCCCATTATTGCAATCCTATTACGGAAAGCGTTAGGCGCAAGTCAAAGCCGTACGTTGACCGCATAGCGATCACAAAGACTCCTTGGTCTAAGGATATTGTGACAAGCTATCGCATTTGAATATGTTCATGGCTTAATCTATGAAACACTATTCAAAGCGGGTCGTCCGATATCAATCACCTCATTATATTTATGATATGATTCCGGGAACCCACATCCCTATGATAAGCAGAACTACATCATTGAGAACCATCCTCATACTGGTCGCTTCAATTGAAGCGCATATTGACCAGGGACTTGTTAAGTGTGATCCATACAGATTTATGGTTCTACTACTTTAGTGGTCATAAATCAGATCATGCTCAACATATTACTTCAACACATAAGTAATACAAAGTCGTTTTGATTATTATAAACGATGATTAATATACATAGACATTTATAGACTACTAGCAGTTGGACTAGGGCACAAAAATGCTATCACCATGATGAGTCACGCTGATTTGCCAATATCCTTATGGGGTTATGCTCTTGAAACTGGCGTATTCATATTCAATAGGGCTCTAATAAAGACAGTGGAATGTACACCTTTTCAGCAATGGTATGAGAAGAAGCCCGTTTTGTCCTTCCTCAAGATTTGGGTTGCGAGGCTTTTGTGAAGTGTATGCTATCAAACAAGCTCGAACCAAAATCAGACAAATGCATCTTTGTTGGGTATCCCAAAGAAACAAGGGGATACTACTTCTATAAACCGAGCGAGAACAAAGTTTTCGTTGCTCGCGGTGGGGTATTTTTGGAAATGAAGTTCATTTCCATTACAGACAGTGGGAAAACTATAGATCTGGACGAAATTCTGGAGGATGTAGCTTCTCAGGAACCACCAGAAATCCCAATAGAAGATATGGAGCCAGAGCATGTAGTAGAGCAGGATCCGATCACTGCAGTTCTTCAGGACGGTCCAAGGCGGTCTGAAAGGACCAGTCATCCACCTGTGAGATACAGATTCTATGTGACTCAAGGTGATGAGCTTGTATTGGTCGATCAAGATAATGAACCCACCACCTTTCGAGAAGCCGTGGACGGTACCGACTCCGAGAAATGGCTTGGAGCCATGAAGGAGGAAATGCAATCCATGTACGATAATCAAGTCTGGAGCTTGATTGATCCAATCGTTGGTATTAAACCATTGGTTGTAAATGGGTCTTCAAGAAGAAGACAGACATGGATGGAAATCCTCAGACCTATAAAGCACGTCATGTAGCAAAAGGTTAGAGACAAATTCAAGGGATTGACTATGAGGAAACCTTTTCTCCAGTAGCTTTGGTCAAATCTATCCGAATTCTTCTTGTCATCAAATCTATCTGAAGGTTTTGTAAATCCAAAGAATAAGGGAAAGATTTGTAAGTTGCTCAAATCCATTTATGGATTAAAGAAAGCTTCGAGAAGTTGGAATCAACGTTTTGATCAAGCTGTGAAACAGTTTAGCTTTATCAAGAACGATGATGAACCTTGCGTTTACAAAAGGGAGGATGGAAGTAAGATAGTCTTTTTGGTGATATATGTCGACGACATATTAGTCATTGGACATGACATCCCAACCTTTCACTCAACAAAGGCTTGGTTAGGCGAGTGTTTCGCAATGAAAGACTTAGGCGAAGTCTATTACATCTTGGGTCTTAAGATATGGAGAGATCGCACCAAGTGGGTCTTGGGTTTAAGTCAGAGCACCTACATAGACAAAGTATTGAGGAGATTCTCAATGCTTGATGCCACGAAAGGATTCTTACCCATCCGTCATGGCATAAGACTAAGCAAGACTCAGCGTCTGGTGACTACTAATGAGCTGAAAAGAATGAGTGGAATTCCATACGCTTCGGTTATTGGATCCATCATGTATGCCATGATATGTATGAGACCGGACATCTCTTTGCCTTAAGCTGTACTAGTAGGCATCAATCCAACCCCGGTGAGGAATATTGGATTACGGTCAAGGCAATTCTCAAAAACTTGAGGAGAACCAAGGACACTTTTCTTGTTTATGGGGGGAGAGAAGATGATGAACTAGTCGTCAAAGGTTATGTTGACGCTAGTTTCCAGACGGATCCTGATGACTATAAAAGTCAGTCTGGATATGTGTTCATGTTGAATGGAGGAGCTTTTAGCTGGAAGAGCAAGAAGCAGGATTCCACTGCTTATTCTACAACGGAATCTGAGTACATTGCTGCCTCGGAAGCAGCGAAGGAGGCTGTATGGATCAGGAGCTTCCTAACTAGATTAGGTGTAATACCTAACGCGTCTAATCCAGTAAGCTTATTTTGTGACAACACAGGTGCAATTGCGCTAGCTAAAGAACCGCGAGCACATAACAGATCCAAACATGTACCTAGAAAATATCACCTAATACGAGAAATTATCGAGAAGGGTTATGTGAAGATCACTTACATAGCAATAGATGATAAAAGAGCCGACCCTTTGGCCAAGGCTCTTCCTCAACCTAAGCACGAAAAGCATGTAAGGTCAATGGGTATAGACTGGGGTTTAGATTGGAACTAGGGACAAGTGGGAGATTGTAAGCATTTTTGTGCCCTAGTCCAATTGTATTAGTCTATAAATGTCTGTATATATTAATCATCGTTTGCAATATATAAAATCGGCATTACATTACTTATGTATTGAAGTAATAGGTTAAGTATGATCTAATATATGTCCATCAAAGTAGTAGAACCATATATATGTACGGATCACACTTAACGAGTCCCTGGTCAAATATGTTTCATTGAAGCGACCTTGTATGAGGATGATTCTTTATGGTATAGTTCTATTTACCATTGGGAAGGAGTCCCGGAATCAGATCATAGATATCACTCGGGTGAGTGATATTGGACGACCCGCACTAAATTGTGTTGCATGGATACAGTTATGAACACATTCAATTGTAGTAGTTTGTCGTCGTATCCTTAGACCAAGGACTCTTTGTGATCGTTATACAGTACAGAACCGCGTTTGACTTGCTCCTAACGTTGTCCGTAACAAGACAACCATAACGGACATGATTGACACGGAGACAGATTGTATGAGTGATACAAAAGAGGACTAAGGGATTTATCCCTCATATTACGGTATGAGAAAGGTATCTGTTTAGGCCACTCGATAGAGATTAACTGAAGGGAGAGCATGGCCATTCTAATGATACGGGTTATCATTATTCACTAATGTCACAGATCGAGAAAATGAGATTGATTAAATAAGGGTGACGTCTCTATGCCTTATGATCAATCTAGATACCGGCCGATAAAGGGATAGCAACATATACTACATGAGGTTGAATTGAATCATCGATCATCATGCATGTCGGGTAATCATAACTCCTTACTAGAGAACACTTATGATGGATCGGGTAAAATGGAATTTTACGTCGATCCGCCGACGTCGGCATGAACCTAGAGGGTCACACACATAGGATATGGATTATGAGAGACAAGGAAATGTCGGCTATACTCGAGAGAGAGGCATGGAAAAAACTAGACGTTTTGGGCCATGGATATGTGTAATTGAATGTGACACGCGAATCAAGAAAGACTAAGTCTTTCGTCGATGTCGCGTCGGACTTTGTACGATAAGTTCAGGGGGTAAGTTGGACGCGGCACGGGACCTCATGGCTGAAGCATTTGGCTTCGTGCCACGAGGTCCTAGTGGCCGGCCCAACCAAGGCCCAATAGTGGAGCAAAGGGTGGGTCCCTTTCTCCACTAACTTTGGTTAAGTGGATGATGACTAGATACACACTATCCTAATCTTGTTGTGTAAGTGTGATTAAAGGAGGCCACCCAATGACCATCAACATTACCCTTAACCCAACACACATTAACCCACACAACTCCTACGATTACAAAATATCATAACATTTTGGTGGCGTTCTCTCTCCCTCAAGAAGCTCTCGGCCGAGCACCTCTTCCCTCCCCTCTCTTGCTCTCTCTTCTATTCTAGTAAGGGAGAAGAGTGTAGGATCCCTAAGTGATTATTCTCTCCGTGTGGACTTGGCTAGAGCTGATGATCCGAAACGTTCTTAAATACCGATTCGAACAAACCGAGGTAAACTTGTGATTTCGGTTTTGCTTTGGGATTTAATGGTTTAATGTTCTTGGAAAATTTTTGGGGTTTATATATTCTTGCTTCCGCTGCCATGGTGTTCTTGGTAGCCCCAAAGTTCCTACACTTTCCATTGCCTTTGTTGGAGCCCGATTCAGAATGAATGCGGCTGTTTCCAGGACATAACCCTAGAAAGAGATCAGGAGATCAATCTCACTCATCATGAACTGAACCATGTCCAGTAGAGTTCGGTTTCTCCGTTCAGACACACCATTTAATTGTGGTGTTCCCGACGGATTCCATTCAGAAACGATTCTACAATCTTCTAGATGATCCATAAAATCTTCTGTGAAGTACTCGCCGGCCCTCGATCAGAGACCGAAGTGCCTTGATGTTTTTCCTATGTTTGTTCTGTACTTCATTCTTGAAGGCTTTGAATTTATCAAAGGCTTCTGACTTGTGTTTTATAAGATACACATAGCCATATCTACTGAAATCATCGGTATATGTTATGAAGTAGTTGAACCCTCTTCTGGCTTGAGTACTCACAGATCCACACGCGTCGAAATGTATTAGACTCAACAAGTCTCCCGCCCTTTCACCAAAACCCGTGAAAGGTGCCTTTTTCATTTTGCCAATGAGACAAGATTCGCATCTTTCAATTGAAGTGAATTCAAATGGACTTAGAAGTCCACACTTGTGAAGTGTTGAAATGTGTTTCTCTCCTATGTGCCCTAAACGACAATGCTAGATAAGAGTATGGTTTAAATCTCCAGATTTAAGCCTCTTTGTATATACATTATAGGGATAATGACAGTTGGCTACAGCCAACTATGTCGCGTTTCAAATTTAATACCCCAACTTCCAGTTTTTCGAATAACATACCTCAAGTTTAAATAAGCGACACATAGCCCAACGTCTGTTAAATCTAACTGATTTAGTCTGTCAAAAAGTCTAAAATGCCCTCAATGGTTTTGGTCTGTTAAACTGGTCTGATTGGTTCAATTGGTATGATTATGAAATGACTATATTACCCCTAATTGAACAACTAACTTAACCATGGCTTGAGGGCAAATTGGACATTTTAATTACACAAATTTAATAATCATAATTATTTAATAATTAAATTCATAACTTATTATTAATTGATTAATGTTAATATAATTAATC
Source organism: Geranium rotundifolium (assembly GCA_963920655.1). NCBI lineage: Eukaryota > Viridiplantae > Streptophyta > Magnoliopsida > Geraniales > Geraniaceae > Geranium > Geranium rotundifolium. Next base: position 16,418,778 of record OY987314.1, read on the forward strand.
ATACATATATTAATTAAACATTTCCCTAAACCCTAATATCAACAAACATATATGTGGCAATTTGATCTTGCCGGAGGTGAAGGAGTCCACGGCCATAGCGCGGAGGCTGAGCCAGCGGCGTCCTGGGCGGAGGTTGAGGAGGGTCGGGGAGGAGGCGGAGGGTCGGCGTCGAAGGAGCTCCGGCGATGGCGGAGGCTGGGCTGTAGGAGGTGGGCGGAGGAGGGAGGAGAGTCGGGGAGGAGGCGGAGGGTCGGGGAGGAGGCGGAGGAGGGTCGGGGTAGAGGCGGAGGAGGGAGGAGGGTCGGGGAAGAGGCGGAGGAGGGTCGAGGAGGAGGCGGAGGGTTAGGGAGGAGGCGGAGGAGGGAGGAGGATCGGGGAGGAGGCGGAGGAGGGAGGAGGCGGTTGACGGAGGAGGGAGGAGGGTCGGGGAGGAGCTCGATCTGCTCAACCCAGATCGAACTAGAGTTTGAGCAGATCTGCTCGAACTCGAGTTTGATATGGGTTGAGCAGATCGAGCTCCTCCCCGACCCTCCTCCCTCCTCCATCTCCTCCCCGACCCTCCTCCGCCTCCTCCCTGACTCTCCTCCCACCTCCGACTGCCACCGCAACACCTCGAGGGGAAGAGAAAGACCCGAGACAGAGATCTAGAACACGAGGGAGGCTCGATCTGGAACGTGAGGTGGTGCTCCTCGCCGGTTGGAGTCGCGGCCGGAGACGGTGGTGATTGGCGGAGGTGTTGCGGTGATGGTGGTGAAAGTATTGAAGAAGATGAACCAACTATATTAATTATTAAAAAATATATATAATATTAATAATAATATTAATAATAATATATATATATATTTAATTATTAAAAAATATAATTATTATTTGGGTAAGTGAAAAGTCATATTTGCCCTCAACTAATTAATTAGATTGAGTATTCAATCAGGGGCAAAATAGTCATTTCATATTTATATCAATTGAACCAATAACTGGTTTAACAGACCAAAACCATTGAGGGCATTTTAGACTTTTTGACAGACCAAATCAGTTAGATTTAACAGACGTTGGGCTATGTGTCGCTTATTTAAACTTGAGGTATGTTATTCGAAAAACTGGAAGTTGGGGTATTAAATTTGAAACGCGACATAGTTGGCTGTAGCCAACTGTCATTATCCCTACATTATATATAGAGGTTGTGTTAGTGTCTTGAGAGTTTAAAACATATAGACCACCAACCAATGATGCATTGCCATACCAAATATTATTCTTGAAAATATTGAATGTTCCACCCAAAATAGAAAAACAATATCCCTCCCTATCATAAAGGGAAACCGATATAATATTCCTACAAAATGTAGGTACACAATGAACATTATTTAAAGTGTCCCTTGGAGTTCTGTCACTGATTTGTCCATGTCGTGCATATTGTAGTTAACTCAGAAGTCACTATATGCGTCAGGAGGTGAGTGCAGCACAAAGTCTGCAACCATTTCCTTTTCAACTTCATAACCAAGCCTGGTTAGATGCTCAAGAAGACGTTTCATCTTCAAGACATGTGGACTGACAGGAGCTCCAGCCTTGAGCTTGCAGGAAACCAGTTCTGTGAAAGTATCATATCTTTCGACACGAGCTTTCTCCTTCAACATGTCCTTGATTTCGACAATTAAGGCTCGAGGATCAACAGAGATGTCCATGAACTATTTCTGCAGCTCTGGCACCATACTGCCCATAATAATGCATGACACGTCAATATGGTAACAAAGGAATTTTCGGTAAGCCTCCCTTAGTGGCCTAGCGGCGTTCAGTGCTAATCTCAAGTTTCTATCGTAATCGGCGAAGTTCATGCCATTGAGCTTGTCCTGTTTGACTAAGACCCTTCCATTTTGTGTTGTATTTTCCATTTTATATCTTCACGAAGAAACGAAATCTAATCAGTATTGCTTAAATTTAAGTTTGGAGATCAAGATTTAAAACAACAGTTTGATTCAAAACTTTCATAATCATAACCAGGATCCTTGCATACACTCGATTGAAGTGAAGAGGCTCACTGCTCCAACCGAGCTACCAAAGTAGGATAACTCATCCAATTACATTCGATGTAATTCCTGGCTGGGGTTTGTGCATTGATGTACACGACATACCCTATCTGATACCCTAAGTCAGCCCTAACTGACAATCGTAGACAAGTCTACGAAGGTTCGACTATGACCCAGAACTGATGTGGTTACTACATGGAGGCGTACGCACCCACATGAAATTGTCCAACTCATCTGTCATTCTTCCCATGAATGCTCCGCGGAGGCGCACACACTCATAGGTTGAAGTCTTTCTCAGTGTCGAGACTTGGATGGTATCTCGCTTGACTGATTATTATTTGCGATTCTGTGTTTAAAATTCTGATTGAGTTTGACCCAATCTTAATTTGGAGTCATCGATTACATTCGATGCAAGGACAACTCCAAGTCCGTACTACATGCATGGGTGATTAATTTCTGATTTTAATCCTCGCATGTGGGTGATAGTCTAAATTACATTCGATGTATTTAAACTGACCATACATTAATATATTCATGCATTCATTCATTCATTCATTCATAAATATATAAATGTAAATAATATGCCTAGCTAAGCCTATCCTATAGGATCCTAGGATACTAGCAACACAACAAATTCTTCAAGACTAATTCTTCAAGATCTTTTCTTGTTTGCTCCTTGTGGACTGCCACTCGCTTCAAGCCTTCTTAGGAACTCCCACCATCTTCATTATTCGTTATTTGGATAATATAAATAAAACAAATCACGACACGTAGGTCGTATTTAATTACAATCCCAAAATTAGCAACTCGCAGGCTGTAAAAACATGTAATTAAACATTCACATCTAAAGGGCTTTAGCTACACATCACGTGGCAACCAACATGTTGTCAAACATCATGTTATCAAACAACAATATTAATCCAGTTTTATCTTGTTTAATCATGGAAAAATTATCCGGTTTATCGAAACCGAATGGTTTAAATTGATTTTGAAATTAAACCGATTTTTTCTGGTTTACTGGAACTGAACCAGATCTAAAATTGAAAATTAGGATTTTAAAATTTCTCGCGAACCGTCAAGGAATTGACCGGTTCAAGCCCAAGACCGGTCGGACCGCAACGGCTCGACCACGAATCGCCCGTAGGCGATTGTGGTCACCCGTGCGGGCCGACGCGGTCTTCCTGGAAATGGCCCGCGGCCAACCCGGGGTTGCGATGGAAGTCCCCATGGCTCGACCTGGTCTAACCAGGTGTCACCCATGGACAGCCCGCGAGCCATTCCATAGTCAACCCTGGGGCAAACCCTGGTCGCCTGCGAGGGCTGCCACGGTCGCCCGTGGCGCGACCTGGTCGACCTTCGGCGTCGGCCATGTTCAGCCCTAGGGCTTTCCATGGTGACCCAAGGGACTCGACCTAGGGCTGATCTAGGCTCGGCCCGATCAACACCGAACCCTAATTATTTCAGAAAAATTAATTTCCAAAATCCAAAATTTAATTATTGCAATTCCATGTGATTAGTTCCCAAAGAGATAAATAAATTATCTAGCAATCTAATCATACAATATTTTCATGTAATTCATGCTCGAAAAGAATCATGAATACAACCAGGCTCTAATACCACTGAAGGAATTCCACGGGGTCCAATCGATTAATTTCATGCAGCAGAAGCATAATTAAACCATGGATCCTTGTAATTTAAGATCTTCATACAGATTGATTCGGTATAAAATCAAACATCAATTAAATATTACCTTGGTGTTTTCGAATCTTGACAAGAAAAACCAAAAGCATGTTTTCTCTATCAAGTCCACACAAGCGATGCGATGATCTCGGGATCAAGACCTTCAAGCAAGATTTACTAGTTCTTACTTGAAAGAGGCAAGAGAGAAGAAGAAGAGAGAGAGGGGCGGGGGGGGGGGGTGTTTGGTCTGCTAGGGTAGATTAGGGGGAGAGTGGGGTGGTTTAGGGTATATTATAATATTCCCTAATCCTAATCATTTCCCCTTTAGTATTTGTTTTTAATTTTAATTGTAATTAAAATTATTAGACCATAAAGCCCTCAAGCCCAATCACTTAAGCCAATTTAATTAAATCTTGTAAAGTCCAATAAGACTTATGATTTCAATTAAATGGCTTAATTTAGATTAACCCATAATTCATTTAGACCAATTTTCTTAACCGCCCGTCTTACCACCTAGACCAGAAATTGTCTAATCCGTTCCAGTTCAATCTAAACTGTTCCGGTCTAACTAAAACAGGAAAGTGAATTTTTTGCTAATTCTCTTATCTCTCATATTTTCCATACTTATCGCTTAAAGTGTGTGATCCTGTAGGATCACGACACGTAGGCAGATCGACGCAAATTACCAGTTTTCCGTTTCCATCATAAGTGGCCTCTAGTTAGACATTAAGATTACCCAACGTTCGTGATTATCGATGATTCGATTGAACCTCATATTGTCTATGTCACTATCCCTTTATCACATGATATCCAGATTGATCACTAGGCATAGAGCTGTCATCCTTGTTTATCAATCACCGTTTCTTGATCTGTGAGAGGACTGAAAGCCTGAATACTACGTATCTCCTTGCATGGCCATGCGTTTCCTTTCAGTCATACTCATCAAGTGGCCCAAACAGATGTTAGATCTAGTGCCCTAGTCCAAGTCTTTTCTATGAAATCTAGTTCTGTTTATCAATACCATCTGGAGGATGATATTGGATGACCTGCGGTGGAGTATGGCACATAGATTAAGTCACCAACGCATACTCCGTCATTGTGTGATCACTGCCTTAATACATTGGAGCGAGTGGCTCACATGCACGTCACTCCATTAGTTTGAAATGTTCTAACGCTGCCTGTAACAGGGTAGCCATAATGAACATCGTTGGTTCTTGGACGGGCTGTAGTGGGAGCGCACATTGCGTCCGAAGGGATTTGTTTCCCCATGATGTGACGAGGTGAAGGGTATGGTTCTGGGCCCCTTGATGAGCATGGTTGATGAAAGTGTACAGCCGCAACAGTTACGTATCACTCATCTCTAGATCAAGGAATTGGATCGGATATATGAGAATGACGACTCTATGTCCCATTCCGATCTCATACGCCTTAAAGCAAACAAATGGTTAGTGATACAGATGACAGACATGTGATATCGAACCAATCGATATACTCGTTGACATTGGGTAATCACTACGTCTTACTAGAGGCCACTGTTGATGGATCAGGTGAGATGAGTGTTAGGATTATGCCCTAGTCCAATGTAATTCCTCAATCTATATTGTGATGTACATCATTTTTTTGATCTAATAAAAGACATTATATTACTAATGTGTTGTAGTAGTATATCGAATGTAATTTTATCTATGTCATTATGTGTATAACCACTTATAGTCCACTTATAGATCAGAAAGAATTGCATTCGATGAGTCCCTGATCAGCTAAGCTTCTTCAGAAGCGATCAATATGAGACCAACTCCTTGTGATCATGCTCTACTGATCATGGCAAAGTATGTGTTGGAGTTATATCATAGATATCATCAGGTCGATGATATCGGACAACCCGATTGTGAGTATGCAACATAGATCCTGTCATGAGATACTCACAGATTGTAGCTTGTCATTATATCCTAAGACCAAAGAGTCTTTTTGTGCACTGTTTAACGAATACCTGAGTTTGACCTAGTCTAACCTTACCTGTAAAAGGGTAGCTATAACGGCTTGGATTGACTTGGTTATTGATTGCATTAGTGAACTCGAAAGGCGTCTGAGGGATTTATCACTCATACTCCGGTATGAGAAAGATATTCGTTTAGGCCACTTGAAGAGTATGACTGAAAGAATAGCACGGCCATGCATGTGATACCTTAGTATCAGTTTTCAGTCATCTCAGATATCAAGAAACACAGATTGATAAATTAGGGTTCTATGCCTACTGATCAATCTGGATATCGGTTTGATAAAAGGACAGTGACATGTACGATAGTAGGATATCGGTTTATCAAAGGACAGTGATATGTATGATTACCTAATGTTCGTGATTATCGACTACTCGTCTTAACCTGTTATCGTACATGTCACTGTCCTTTTATAAAACCGATATCTTGATTGATCAATAGGCATAGAACCATCATCCTTATTTATCAATCACTGTTTCTTGATATCTGAGATGACTGAAAACTGATTCAAAGGTATCACCTGCATGGTCATGCTATTCCTTCAGTCATACTTATCAAGTGGCCTAACCGGATATCTTTCTCGTACTGGAGTATGAGTGATAAATCCCTCAGACGTCTTTCGAGTTCACTAATGTAATTCATAATCAAGCCAATTAGAGCCGTTATGGCTACCCTTTTACAGGTAACGTTAGACTAGGTGAAACTTAGAGATTCATTACACAATGCACACAAAGACTCCTTGGTCTTAGGATTCAATTACAAGCTACGATCTGTGAGTATCTCATGACAGTATCTATGATGCATACTAACAATCGGGTCGTCCGATATTATCGACCTAATGATATCTATGACATAACTCCAGCACATACTTTGCCATGATTAGTAGAGAGTGATCACAAAGAGTTGGTCTCACACTGGTCGCTTATTAAAGAAGCTTAGCTGATCAGGGACTCATCAAATGTAATTCTTTTGGATCTACAGTTCTACTATTAGTGATTATACACATAATGATATAGATCAAATTACATTCGATATATTACTACAACACGTTAGTAATATATGCCGATTTATTTATTCGAAAATATGATAAAACATTACATCTGTAGATCACTTTTATATTGGACTGGGGCATAACTCTAACAATCTCCCACTTGCCGCTGGTTGCAATTTAAGTTCTGATCTATTCCCATAGACCTTGCATTTTCCTCATGCCTAGGCTGCGGCTGAGCCTTTGTCAAGGGATCGGCCATATTATGATTAGTCGAATAATGTTTAATCTCCACATCACCTCTATCTGTGATAACTCTGATGAGGTGATGCCTGCTGAGTATATGTTTAGATCTGCTGTGGAATCTGGGCTCTTGAGCAATAGCTACGCCACCTATGTTGTCCCACAACAAGCTTATCGGATCAGACACTCGCGGCGTTGCATCTAATCCGATCAGAAAGCTTCTAATTCATACGACCTCTATAGCTGCTTTTAGTCGCAGCTATATACTCATCCTTCGTTGTAGAGTTGGCAATTTTGGCTTGCTTAAAGCTTATCTGAGCTGAAAGCGCCACCACTCAACACAAAATATATCCTGACTCAGTTTTGAAGTCATCTGGATATGCTTGAAAACTAGCATTGACCTGTCCTTTGACTGCTAGTTCTCTATCTACACCCACATACACTAGGAATGAATCCTTGGTCCTCCTCAAATATTTGAGGATGGCCTTTGATATCAATACAGTGTAATTGGCCGGGGTTAGATTGGAATCTGCTGGTACAACTCAGTGCGAACGAGACTTCCAGTCTCGTGCATATCCTGGCATACATGATGGATCCCACAGCCGAAGCATAAGGGATCTTACTCATCATGCTCAGCTTATCAGGATTACTAGGACTCTCTAGCTTGCTGAGCTTAAGGCCATGACGCATGGGTATGTATCATTTCATAGAATCTAGCATTGAGAGTCTTTTCAACACTTTATCTATGTACATGTTCTGACTTAGAAACATGTTCTGATTTAGGCCCAAAACCCTCTTGGAATGATCTGTAGAGATCCTGATGCCTACAATAAATGTAGCATCACCTAAGTCCTTCATCGATAAGCACTTCCCTAACCAAGCTTTGGTGGCAAGTTTGGGATGTCATTCCCGATGAATAAGTACCAGGAATACAATATTACCCCCACTCGCTTTCTTATAAACGCAAGGCTCACTTTCGTTCTTAATGAAGTCGAATTCTCTTACAGCTTCATTAAAGCGAATGTTCCAACTCCGTGAAGCTTGCTTCAATCCATAAATGGATCTAAGTAGCATACAAATCTTTCCGAGATTCTCTGGATCAACAAAACCCACAGGCCGTGTGATATACACACCCTCTTGTAAGTTCCTCCTAAGCAGGGGTTTTGACATCCATCAGCCATAGCTATGGCTAAGAATAATCTGGATTGATCTGACCATTGCTACTGGTGAAAATTTATCATTATAATCCATACATTGAATGTAACGATAACCTTTTACAACTATCTTAGCCTTATTGATCTGAGGATTTTCATCCATGTCAGTCTTGATCCTACATACCCACTCATAACCGATGGGTTTTATCCCAAGGGTTTGATCAACCAAGCTCCAGACTTGGTTGTCATACATGGATTTCATTTCCTCACTCATGGTGTTCTGCCATTTTTCAGAATATGGACTGGTCAAAGCTTGTCTGAAGGCTTCTGGATCAGTCTGATCCACCAATATCAAGTCATTTCCCTCAGTGGCTGTGAAGCCATATCTGTCTGGAACATGATGAGATATTTCAAACCTCCTTGGACCATCTGGAATTTCTGTAAGGATTGATTCTTCATCTACAACCATCTTAGGCTCCACTACTTCTACATCTTGCATAGCATGCTCCTGAATTGTTTCAGGTTGTTCCGTACCCTCTCGAATTTCTTCGAGGTGCACGGGACTCCCACTAGCTGTTTTGGAAATAAATTCTTTCTCCAAAAATACCCCTCTTTAAGCAACAAAGACTTTGTTCTAGCTGGGTATGTAGAAGTTGTTTCTCTTAGTTTCTTAAGGATACCTTACGAAGACACACTTGTCTAATTTGAATGCCAGCACCTCTGCTACCCAAATCTTTAAGAAAAACATACTAGGATGGTTCCCACACCATATATGACTATGGTCCATTTCTTATTTGGCTACTACGCGAAGGCGCACGCATCCAAATAGAACCGATCATCTTATCCCGCTCCCATCCCAATGAATACTACGCGAAGGCGCACGCATCCACGGTAACGGGATTCGTAATGAGTGTCATGTGGTGTACCTTTTGTGACTCTGGTCCAGCTCTGATTTGGCTACTACGCGGAGGCGCACGCATCTAAATAAAGCTGATTACCTCATTCATCTCGCATCCCAATGAATACTACGCGGAGGTTCACGCATCCACATTAATGGGAGATAGATTGACCATCACAAGGTGTACTATCGTTGTCTTCAACGGAACCCAATTCAAAATGAATGCGGCCGTTTCAAGAGTCAAATATTAATTGAACCCTCTTCTGGCCTGAGTACTCAGAGGTCCAAATACGTCGGAATGTATTAGATATAACAAGCCATTCGCCTTTCACATAAACCTGTGAAAGGTGCTTTTGTCATTATGCCCATTAGGCAAGACTTGTATCTTTCAGTTTGAGTGAATTCAAACGGACTTAAAAGTCCACACTTGTGAAGTGTTGAAATGCCTTTCTCGCTCATTTGGTAAGACTTGCATCTTTCAGTTTGAGTGAATTCAAACGGACTTTAAAAGTCCACATTTGTGAAGTATTGAAATGCCTTTCTCGCCTATGTGCCTTAAATGACAATGCCAGATTATAATTTGGTTTAAATTATCAGATTTAACCCTTTTCTTATTTACGCTATATCGATTAAGCTCAACAACGTAAATATCTGATTCTCAAGACGTGGATACCCACTCTTCTTCACATGATCCTTGTATTTCTTATAATCCCTTATTCTTATGTCCTGGCTCATTGTAGTGATAGCAGAACTCCTCCATTTTGTCCTTAGCTTTCACAGTAGCTTTGGGAGCTGCTTGAACCTCTAGACCCTTGGGGTGTCTGATTTGCCCTACAAGGTGCTCAGGAGCCTTACCCTTACCCTGATCAGGTTTCTTGAAGCTGACCTTCTTATTGACCATAAGGAACTCCTTGGTCTTGCCCTTCAGGTTCTTTTCAGCGGTCACAAGTATCCCATGAAGCTCTGTCAAGGACTTGTCCATGTTATGCATATTGTAATTTACTGTGAAATCACTATATGTATCTGGAAGTGACTGCAACATAAAATCCGCAGCCATTTTCACCTGATCATCAAAACTGAGTCTTGTTTGATATTCCTGAAGACATTTCATCTTCGTGACATGGGGACTAACAAGGCTCCAACCTTAAGCTTGCAGGAGTTAAATTCTCTGAAAGTATCATATCTTTCTACACGAACTTTCTCCTTGAACATTTCCTTGACCTCTACCTTACAGGTATGAGGGCCATCTGAAACGTTCTAGAACTGCTTCTGCAACTATGGCATCCTACTGCCCACCAACATGACACGTCGATTTGGTCACTAAGGTATTTTGATAAGTATCCTTAGTGCCCTAGCGGCGTTCAGCGGTTGCTCAACAGGTGGTTCCTTGGTAAGGATATACTACTTGTGTTCATGCTAGAGTACAAGCCTCAAGTTTCTACCCCAATATGAGTAATTCATGCCCTTGAGTCTGTCCTTCTCAATTTGGACTGTCAATGCGCTATTACTCCTTTGTGTTGTGTTTGCCATTTAGTTTTACATGGTAAAATTAAACGGTAATTCATGTTAGTAACCCAACTTTGCCTCATTTTTAAATCAGTACCAAAAGTTTGAAAAGTTTTTTGTCGATACCCTAAGTTTAATTAGTTGCAGATAAGTACCTAATATGTTAAATTTAACAGAATTCAGATGTGAAAAGACCAAAATGCCCCTAATACTTATAATAATTAATATTACATTGAAACTTTCGAATTTAATAACTGTCTCATACGACCTCCATTTCGGTCTCATAGTATATGAAATCGAAGAGAATCAGAATATAAACAACTTTGAAGAGTATTAATAATTAAATAAATTTTTTTAATTATTCATAATTAAATAATATTTATAATTCATAGTAAAATAATATTAATTATTATTTTAATTTAATTATTAATATTTTTTTTCAAAGTTGTTTATCTTCCGATTCTCTTCGATTTGATATTTTATGAGACCAAAACGAAGGTCGTATGAGAGAGTTATTCCAATCAAAAGTTTCTATATAACATTCGTTATTATAAGTAGGGGAAATTGGAGGTCATTACCATGTACTATGCAACTTTTGCATGTCAGTACCCTCTACTTTTTTTAGTTGCATGTCACTGCTGTAAGGTTTCATTTAGTTGCACCGCCCATCACAGAGTTAAGTTTGATGTAAAAAGTCCATAATACCCCTATATTAAAAAAATATCTTTTGAACATTTTTTTAAAAAAAATATTTTTTATCAGATAAATAATAAAACACTAATTTCAAAATTATTTTTTTAAAAAAATGGTTTTTTCAAAAAAATATCAAAAATAAAAAACCACTTTTTACAACGTTTTTATTTTAAATATATATATTTTAAATTATTATTTTCTTAAAAATTAATATTCAAATTAGTTTTTTATTATTTATTCCATAAACTTTTTTTAAATAAATAAGTTAAGCAGATGAAATTTTTTTTATTTTTTAAATATAAGGGTATTTTAGTCATTTAATAAAATTTGAAACTGAAATATTTAATTGACTAAAATACCCTTGTATTTAAAAAATTAAAAAAATTAAAAAAAATCATTTGTTTAACTTATTTTTTTTAAAAAAAATTATGGAATAAATAATAAAAAAGTGATTTGAATATTATTTTTTGAAGAATATAATAATTTTAAAAATATATATATTAAAATTAAAAAACGTTGTTAAAAGTGGTTTTTTATTTTTAATATTTTTTTTAAAAAAAAATTTTTAAATCAGTGTTTTATTATTTATCTGATAAAAAATATTTTTTTAAAAAAAATTGTTCAAAAGATATTTTTGTTGAATTTTTGAAACTTTTTAATAAAGGGGTATTATGGACTTTTTACATCAAACTTAACTTTGTGATGGACGGTGCAACTAAATGAAACCTTATAGTGGTGACATGCAACTAAAAAGAGTAGAGGGTAGTGACATGCAAAAATTGCATAGTATAGGGTAGTGACCTGCAATTTCCCCTTATAAGTGTTAGGGGTATTTTGGTGTTTTCGCATCCAAATTCTGTTAGATTTAACAGATTAGGTACTTATCTGCATGTAATTAAACTTAGGGTATCGGAAAAAAACTTTTCAAACTTGGGGTACTGATTTGAAAATGAGGCAAAGTTTGGGTACTGACATGAAATTACCCCTAAAATTAAATAAAATTCAAGTTGGAGATTCAGTTATAAAACACTTGTCTAATTATAACATTAGAATCTGAACCAGGATCCTATCATACCCTCAATTGAAGTGAACGGAGGCTCACTGCTCTAATTTGAGAGCATCAAGGTAGGAATACATCCATTTACAAAGCCATGTAATTCCTAGCTAAGGTCTGTACTAAAAGTACACGGCATACCCTATTTTGATACCCTAGGTCAGCCCTAGGTGACAATCGTAGACAAGTCTATCAAGCTTGAACTATGGACATAACTAATGTGGCTAAACGGAGGCGCACGCACCGACATAGAACTGCCCATCTCATCCAGACTTTTCCTTTATGAATGTTACGTGGAGGCATACCGACATCCATAGACTCAAAGATCTTTTGAGTGCCAAAACTTGGATGGTATCACACTTGACTTGTAATTATTTGCGATTAAGTGAATTATTAGAGTCTGATTGTATATCGATATAATCTTAATCTGGAATCATCAATTGCAAATCCATGCAAAGATGATCCTTTATCAGGTTACATGCAAGTTTGATTAAATACCAGTTTTTAATCTTTGCATGTGGGTGATATCTAAACATACATAACCTTGTATATAAAAACTATCCATACATTCATACATCTTAAACATACAAATGTAACTGTACAACATGCATAGCTAATCCCACCCTATGGTTCTTAGGATTCTAGAAAAACGACTTGGTCTTCAAGATATCGAGTCTCCTCCAGATATCGATTCTCCCTCTTGACTTGTATCTTATGTCGGTCTTTATGTGGAAAACAACATGTTGTCAAAGATCATGTGATCACTCATCATGCTTATCAAACAACAATTTTTTTCCAAATTCTATCTTTCTTAAGTGTGGAAAAATTTTTGTTTATCGAAACCGGACGGTTTAAATTAATTAATTGAATTTTAACTGGTTCACGCTGGTTTATCGAAACCGAACCAAATCTGAAAATTAAAAATTTTAGGGCTTCAAAATATTCTTGCGAACCGGCCGGTTCAACTAAAATCTGGTAGAGCCGAACCGGCCCAACCTAGGTCGCCCGCGGAGGCAACCAAGGTCGCCCGCGGGAATGACCGTGGTCGCCCACGGGAGAAACCATGGTGGCCCGCGAGGGCTGCCATGGTCGTCCATAAGCGACCTGGTCGGCCCTAGGGCTTTCCAAAGTCCACCAAGGGTCTCTCGACCCTAGTTAGCCATGGGTTGGCCATGGCTAATCCTAAACAGCCCAAAAATAATTTTTTTTTCAATTTTTCAAGTCAATTAAAATCTAATTTTTTTAAATTTTCATGCATATTCAAAACACATGAACAAATGAAAAATTAAAGATATAAATAAGATCTAAACATGCTCAAATCAAACACAAAACAACCATGCTCTGATGCTACTCAAGGATTTCCATGGGTTCCAAAGTAAATAGTTTCATGCAGCGGACTGAAATTAACCATATAAATCGAAATTGCATTGATCTTATTGCGAAAATTTCTGCATTCAAATAAAATATTAGATCTGAATTTTTTACCTTGTAAATTAATTAAACACAAAGGATATGTGTTTCTCTAGGTAGTCCACACAAGCACAACACATTGGCTAAGGTTTCTACACAAAAACTTGCTAATGTTGTGTGTAGAATCGAACAAGAACAATCAATGGAGGTAGAGAGAGGGAGGGTCGGTCAAGAGAGAGAGAAGAGAGAGGGAGTGCCGAAATATTAGGGTTTTAGGAATAAAATAATGTGATTTAAAAATCTGATTTTTAATCTTTATTAAAATCACAAAAATAAAACCCTTATTTGCACTTCAGCCCCATTCTTAATTTAAAAACAAGAATTGGCTTTAAGCCCACTTTAGCTAAAACCTAATTAAAACCCAATTAATTGAGTTCTAATTATATGGTATAGCTAAACTGGTCCAATCTCTCTAATTTTATTTCTTCAACCGTCTGGTTAATAAACCTAAGCCAGAAATCAACCAAATCGTTTTCAATTTGACTAAATTGAATAGCGGATTCTCCCAAATACCATCCAAGCTTGTTTTGTCACATATTGTACTTAAAGTGTGTGACCCTCTAGGCTCACGACCCGTTGGCAGACTGGTCAAATTACTATTTTACCCTTTCCATCATAAGTGACCTCTGGCAAGACATTATGATTACCCAACGTTCGTGATTATCAACTACTCGACTTAACCTATTATCGTACATGTCACTGTCCTTTTATCAAACCGATATCCAGATTGATCAATAGTTATAGAACCGTCATCCTAATTTATCTATCACTGTTTCTTGAAATCTGAGATGACTAAAAACTGATAGAAAGGTATCACCTGCATGGCCATGCTATTTCTTCAGTCATACTCATCAAGTGGCCTAAACGGATATCTTTCTCATACCAGAGTATGAGTGATAAATCCTTCAGACGTCTTTCGAGTCCACTAATGTAATTCATAACCAAACCAATCAAAGCCGTTATGGCTACCATTTTACAAGTAAGGTTAGACTAGGTCAAACTTAGAGATTCATTACACAATGCACATAAAGACTAGTCTTAGGATATAATGACAAGCTACGATCTGTGAGTATCTCATGACAGTATCTATGATGCATACTCACAATCGGGTCGTCCGATATCATCGACCTTATGAATCTATTATATAACTCCGGCACATACTTTGCCATGATCAGTAGAGCTTGATCACATGGAGTTGGTCTCATACTGATCGCTTCTTAAAGAAGCTTAGTTGATCAGGGACTCATCAAATGTAATTTTTTCTAATCTACAATTCTACTTTTAGTGCTTATACACATAATGACATAGATCAAATTACATTCGGTATATTACTACAATGCATTAGTAATATATGTCGATTTATTTATTTGAAAAAATGATAAAACATTACATCTGTAGATCACTTTTATATTGGACTGGGGCATAACCCTAACACCAACAGGTCGTGAGCCTAGAGGGTCACACACTTTAAGTACAATATGTGACAAACAAGCATGGATGGTAATTGGGAGAATCTGCTTTTCAATTTAGTCAAATTGAAAACGATTCGGTTGATTTCTTGCCTAGGTTTATTAACCAGACGGTTGAAGGAATCGAATTAGGGAGATTGGACCGGTTTAGCTAAACAATAATTAGAACTCAATTAAATGAGTTTTAATTTGAATTTGGCTAAATGGGCTTAAGGGTTTTAAGTTATGAAAGGGGCTTAATTTTGATTATGAGATAAATGGGGTATATTATGTAATTACCAAAAAGATATTCAAAATCAGATTTTTTGTTAAATACACAATATTTTTCCCAAAATATCTCTATGATTTTCGGCAAACATCACTCCTCTCTCCCAAATTGGTCGACCCTCCCTCTTTCCCATTCACTTGTGTTTTACATCGATTAAAAGGTATAATTTTCAGATTCAAAAAACTATATGCTGTAGGGTTTTGGAGCGTTCTAGATCGTCATCGTGATAGCGGAAGAAATAAAAAGATAATCTACTCCAAACCTTGTCCAAGAACATTTAAACCATTAAATCCCAAAGCAAAATCTATTCCACAAGATGTTTACCTTTAAGTCTTGTTTGAATCGATAAAGAAGAACGTTCGGATCTTCTTCTCTAAAGCAAGTCCACACTAAGAGGATGATCTTCAAGATCCTTCACTTAATTGCCTACTAGAACAATTAAATGAAGAACAAGAGAGCAAGATGGAGGAGAAGAACAAGGGGTGGCCGGCCACACTAGAGAGAGAGAGAAGTTTTGTGAGTGTTTTGTGATTAAATGATTAATGAATCAAAGTCTTGCATTTAATCCATCATCCAACTCACAATTATGGGTTTAAAGTGATTGGTATGGTCTTAAAGGTGCTTTAACCCATACCCCTTAAATCACTCACCTCTTAATCCACAACCACCAACTAAGCATGGTGTTGTGTGGCCCCCACAATGGCCCCACCAAGTGGGCCGGCCATATGGCCTTATTGGGCCCTTATTGGGCCGCCCATGAAGCTTCATGGGCCGAGCCCAATGGGCCCTCCCGTGTTGTCTCATGCCGCGTCCAAAAGTTTCCCGACCTTTTTGTCGTTACTTATCAAACAAAGTCCGACGCGATATCGATGAAAAACTCAATTTTTCTCGATTCGCTAATTATTCTCTCAAACCGAACCTATGGCACAAAACCTCCAGTTTTGTCCATATACTTCTCCTTAAGAAACATCCATGTTTCCTTGTCTCAAGTTATCCGTCTTGTATGTGTGTGACCCTCTAGGCTCATGCCACCGTTGGCAGATCGGCGCAAGACTCGCTCTTGCCCGATCCATCATAAGTGGTCTCTAGTAAAACATTATGATTACCCAAGGTGCACGATGATCGATGATTCGACTTAACCTTTGTGCGTACAAGTCACCATCCTTTTATCTCTAGATATCCCGATTGATCTCAAGGCATAGAGTCGTCTCCCTTGTTCAATCAATCATTGTTACTTGATAAGCGAGATGACTGAGGACTGATAACCCGTATCATTTGCATGGCCATGCTTTTCCTCTCAGTCAGTCTCCATCAAGAGGCCTTCTAACGGATATCTTTCCCATACCGTAGTATGAGGGATAAATCCCTTAGCCGTCTTTCGTGTCACTCATGCAACCCGTTCCGCCACCCAATCATGCCCTTCATAGCAATCCTTTTACAGAAAGCGTTTGGCGCAAGTTAAAGCCGTACGTTCATTGCACATTGATCACAAAGACTCCTTGGTCTAAGGACGTCGTGACAAGCTATCGCATCTGAATATGTTTATGGCTTAATCTATGAAAACACTATTCAATGCGGGTCGTCCGATATCAATCACCTCATGATATCTATGATATGGTTCCAGGATCCCACATCCTTATGATAAGTAGAACTACGTCATTAAGAACCATCCTCATACTGGTCGCTTTCAAGGAAGCATAGGTTGACCAGGGACTCGTTAAGTGTGATCCGTACAGATTTATGGTTCTACTACTTTAGTGGTCATAAATCAGATCATGCTTAACATATTACTTCAACACATAAGTAATATAAAGCCGTTTATATTTATACATTACAAACGATGACATTTGTACATAGACGTTTACAGGCTAATACCAATTGGACTAGGGCACAAATGCTATCAATCTCCCACTTGCCCTTAGTTCCAATCTAAGTCCTAGTCTATACCCATTGACCTAACATGTTTTTCATGTTTATCTTGAGGAAGAGCCTTGGTCAATGGGTCGGCTGTGTTATCATCAGTTGCAACGTATTGGATCTTCACGTCACCTCTAGCAACTATGTCGCGGATGATGTGATACTTTCTGAGTACATGTTTGGATCTGTTATGTGCCCTGGGTTCCTTAGCTTGCGCAATAGCCCCGGTGTTGTCACAATATAAGTCTACTAGGTTAGACGGGTTTTTAATCACACCTAACCCAGCCATGAAACTCCTGATCCATACAGCCTCTTTCGCCGCCTCACATGCGGCAATGTACTCAGCTTCCGTTGTAGAGTCGGCAATGGTATCTTGCTTCTTGCTTTTCCAGCTGAATGCTCCACCGTTCAACATAAACACATATCCCAACTGACTCTTAAAGTCATCGGGGTCTGTCTGGAAACTAGCGTCGACATATCCTTTGACGACGAGATCATCATTTCTGCCCCCGTATACAAGAAAGGCGTCCTTGGTTTTTCACAAATATTTGAGAATCGCCTTGACAGCGATCCAGTGTGCCTCACCGGGTTTGGATTGATGTCTACTGGTATAGCTTAGGGCAAACGAGACATCCGGTCTCGTGCATATCATGGCATACATTATGGACCCTATAGCCGAAGCATATGGGATCTCATTCATTCTTGCTAGCTCTGCAGGTGTCTCAGCACCCTGCTTCTTGCTAAGCTTTACGCCATGACGCATGGGCAGCAATCCTTTCTTTGAATCTTGCATTGAGAATCGTCTCAACACCTTGTCTATATAAGTGCTTTGACTTAAGCCCAAGACCCGCTTGGCACGGTCTCTATATATCTTGATTCCCAAGATGTAAGAGGCCTCGCCTAAGTCCTTCATTGCGAAACACTCACCTAACCAAGTCTTCGTTAAGAGCAAGGTAGGAACGTCGTTTCCAATGAGCAGTATGTCATCAACATAAAGCACTAAAAAGATTATATTGCTCCCACTTGCCTTTTTATATACGCAAGGTTCATCATCGTTCTTGACGAAGCCAAACCGTTTCACTACTTCATCAAAACGCTGATTCCAACTCCGAGATGCTTGCTTCAAACCGTAGATTGATTTGAGCAACTTGCAAATCTTTCCCTTATTCTTTGGATCCTCAAAACCCTCAGGCTGAGACATATAAACGTCCTCAGCTAACCTCCCGTTGAGGAAGGCGGTTTTGACATCCATTTGCCATATCTCATAGTTGTGATATGCTGCTATGGCAAGAAGAATGCGGATAGATTTGACCATAGCTACTGGAGAAAAGGTCTCTTCATAGTCAATTCCGTGGACTTGTCTATAACCTTTTGCTACCAGTCTCGCTTTATAGGTCTGAGGTTTGCCATCCATGTCAATCTTTATTTTAAAGATCCATTTACACCCTATGACCTTAACATCAGGGGTATGATCTACCAAGTCCCACACTTGATTATCTGACATGGATTGCATTTCTTCCCTCATGGCTTCCAGCCATTTCTCAGAGTCGGTTCCGTCCAAAGCCTCTCGAAAGGTAGCTGGATCATTGTCCACTAGTACTAAACCATCACCTTCAGTTACTAAGAAACCGTATCTGACAGGTGCATGACTTATCCTTTCAGAGCGCCTCGGACCGTCCTCATTAACTGTAGCTATTGGTTCTTGCTCAATGACCACTTCTGGCTCTACCAGTTCTAGTGGGTCTTCTCGTGGTTCCCGAGTGACCATCTCATCTAGAACTTCATCAAGATGAATAGCCCTCCCACTGACAAAAACTTTATTTTCGCTCGGTTTGTAGAAGTAGTATCCTTTTGTTTCTTTTGGATATCCGACGAAAGTGCATTTATCTGATCTTTTTTCGAGCTTGGTTGCAAGCAACCTTTTAACATAAGCCTCGCAACCCCAGATTTTAAGGAAGGACAAAACGGGTTCCTTCCCGTACCATTTTTCAAATGATGTCCCTTCCACTGCTTTCGGCGGAGCCTTATTTATTATGAAAGCGGCCGTTTGCAGAGCATAACCCCAGAAGGAGATCGGGAGATCAGTGAGACTTAACATTGATCGAACCATATCTAACAATGTTCGATTCCTCCGTTCGGACACACCATTAAGTTGCGGTGTTCCTGGCGGAGTCCACTGAGATAGTATTCCACCTTCAGTAAGATAACTAAGAAACTCCTCGGATAAGTATTCTCCACCCCGATCAGAACGTAGTGCCTTGATACTCTTTCCGAGTTGGTTTTCTACTTCAGTCCTAAACTCTTTGAATTTATCAAAAGCTTCGGACTTATGTCTCATGAGATAGACATAACCATATCTACTGAAATCGTCAGTAAATGTGATAAAGTAGCCTAAACCACCTCTGGCATGCGTACTCATTGGTCCACATACGTCTGAATGTATTAGACCCAACAAGTCACCTGCCCTCTCACCTAAACCAGTGAAGGGCGCTTTAGTCATCTTGCCCATCAAACAAGCTTCGCATCTTTCAATCGCTTGGAATTCGAATTGACTTAGAAGTCCGCGCTTATGAAGCGCTGAGATGCGTTTCTCATTTATGTGACCTAGACGACAATGCCAGATAAGAGTTTGGTCTAAATCATTAGTTTTAAACCTCTTAGCATTTACATTATAGAGCATGTTGGATTTCGAGTTTTGCATATTCAATATGTATAATCCTCCAACAGTGCGAGCATTGCCATAATATATGTTGTTGCGCATAATATCAAAAAACCCGTTCTTAATATTGAAATAATAACCTTCTTTCTCAAGAAGAGAAATTTAGATAATATTCCTGCTGAAAGCAGGTACGCAAAAAACATCATTAAGTTCAATTACAAGCCCACTGGGCAAAGCAAGGTTCACAGAACCCACGGCAGTTGCGGCAACTCTGGTATTGTTCCCAACTCTTAGGTCCACCTCGCTTTCCCCCATATCTCTTCTACTGTGTAACACCTGCACATTGGCACAGATATGAGACTCAGCTCCAGTATCTAGTACCCAGGTATTTATTGTAGAAAGATATAGCTCTAATGGGATACCTGATGAAGTGGCGGCCCCACCGCCCTTCTTCTGATCCTCCTTCAGCTGCTGACAGTCTTTCTTCCAATGACCAGGCTTTTGACAGTAGAAACAGACCGACTCCTTTGCCTTCCCTTTGCCTTGTACGGGCATGTGAGGTCTAGGAATAAATGGTCGTCTGTTCCTCCCTGCGAGGTGTCTTGGGCCTTTACCCTTGCCACGAACAGCTTTGAAGCTGGGTCCCTTCTTGACCATGAAGACATTTTTGGACGAACTGCCCCTTATGCTCTTCTCGGCAGTTACTAGCATGCTGTGCAACTCTGACACGGTCTTGTCCATATCATGCATGTGATAGTTCATGACGAACCCACCATATGCATGAGGAAGGGATTGCAGAACAAAATCCGCAGCCATTTCCTTTTCCATAGACATACCGATACTAGTCATATGGTCAAAATTCCCCTTCATCTGTAGGACGTGAGGACCTACGGAGCTGCCTGCTGACATCTTGCAGGCTATGAGTTCTCGGAGAACAGTGTATTTTTCAATACGTACTTTCTCCTTGAACATATCCTTGATCTGTGCAAACATTGCAAACGGATCATGGGATAGCTCCATAAACTGCTTTTGGAGGTCTGCCTCCATGCAGCCCAGCATGACACACGCAACGTCGATAGAGTCGCTAAGGTGTTTCTGGTACGCATCCTTAACGACCCTCGTTGCGTTGGCAGCTGGCTCCTCAGGGATAGCCTTATCAAGGACGTACTCCCTGCGTTCCATTTTTAACACAAGTCGTAAATTTCTGTCCCAGTTTAGATAATTTGTCCCGTTGAGTTTACACTTCTCGAGTATAGTCCTCAATGACAAATTAGACGAGTTTGTTGAATTACTAGCCATTTCTACACGAAGAAAGTAAATTTAATCAGAATTGTTGAATAAATTTACGAAGATCCGAATTAAACACCAACCATTAGATTCTAAAATTTAGAATCTTTAAACCAAGATCCCTTATTCGTCATTTGAAGTGCGCTAAGGCGCACCGCTCCAATTGACTTATTTAGGTAGGACATCCTGTCCAATTACAACCCATGTAACTCTTAGTCAGGGTATGTGTAAAACACACGGCTTACCCTTCCGATGCCCCAGCTAGACCTCAGGCCAAGAATCGTGGTTGAGTCAACCAACTTTCACTAACGAGTTAACTTTGTGCAGATGCTCCGCTAAGGCGCACGACATCCCACAAAGTTTACCATTCCCATCTAGAACCCATTCGATCGATGCTCCGCTAAGGCGCACGACACCGATAAAATGTTTCTACATGGGTGTGAATTTGGGTGACATCTCACTTGACTCAAATTAACTTGTAATTTGGTTGTGCTTAATAATTCGAAAGTATTTGGCACAATTACGAACCCATCATCAACAACCCGTGTTGTGACGTTTCTAATTGTATCACATACTATCTTCATTTGAATTCGTCATTTGCAACCCGTGCAAACACGTTTCAAATTTGAACTCATCCATCACAACCCGTGTGATGATAGTTCACAACGCTTTAAACATGCAAACAATTAAAGTTGATTTTAATCTTTGCATGTGAGGTGATCGCTTATAAACTTATAAACTAATCATGCAAGCATGCAATTAATTAAATAATTCAAGCTCGCATCCATAAAGCGTTAAATATGCATTTTATAGCCCATCGTAATCTTAGGATTCTACGAGTCTTCATATCTTCTCGTCTTTCTCATTCGGGCTCCCACTAGCTCTTGGACTTCCTCCAAGACCGTCATCGTGCTTGATTTTCCATCCTTCTTGTCTTTGAGTAATAATTACAATTAATACTCGGTTCGTAGACCGGATAAAAAATAATTACACTTTATGGGCTCGAATAAAAGAATAATTACACGTTAACACTAACGGTATGCAAACCGTGAAAGCGATAAATCTAATGGGCTACTAATGCATCATATATTTCATCACATCATCCAACATGTTATCACACAAACATGTTATCAAATAATATGCAATAATTCCAGTTTTAATTTTGCCAAGTTGCTTGGTCGGGTTTATCGAAACTAGACCTTTTCGAAAAACGGTTTATCGAAACCGATCAAATTTTAAAAGTTTTCGAAATATTGGATCGCGGGTTCGTGACATGGATCAAACACCACACACAAACCAAGTCGGGCCAAGCCAATGGGCCGAGCCCAACTATGCACGGCCCGGTTTAGGCCTTGGAAGGCCCAAACCCGGCTTCCCGCCACTCTCGGCCTCGGCCAAGAGTGGGGACGGGCCCGGTCACCGCCGGCCTCACCGGCCTCCGGTGACCTCCGTCCGGTACCTCCGATCCGGCTCCCCGAGAGTCTCTTCTCGGACCCGACAAATCCAATAATTTTTGAAAAATTCCAAATTTAATATATTTTTCAAAAATAACATATTTCACGCAAATTAACCAAAAAGCATTAAAATCATGTTATCAACATTTGGCATGCATATAATCACAAAACCGAAATAAATTCAACAAGACAAAGATTAAGAGGGTAACCAACCCTCTGATACCACTGTAGGGTTTTGGAGCGTTCTAGATCGTCATCGTGATAGCGGAAGCAATAAAAAGATAATCTACTCCAAACCTTGTCCAAGAACATTTAAACCATTAAATCCCAAAGCAAAATCTATTCCACAAGATATTTACCTTTAAGTCTTGTTTGAATCGATAAAGAAGAACGTTCGGATCTTCTTCTCTAAAGCTAGTCCACACCAAGAGGATGATCTTCACGATCCTTCACTTAATTGCCTACTAGAACAATTAAATGAAGAACAAGAGAGCAAGATGATGAAGAGGAGAGGGGTGGCCGGCCACAATGAGAGAGAGAGAGGATTTTTGGGTGTTTTGTGACTTAATGAATTAATGAATTAAAGTCTTGCATTATAATTCATCACTCAACTCACAAGTATGGGTTAAAAGTGATTGGTATGGGCTTAAAGGTGCTTTAACCCATACCCCTTAAATCACTCACCTCTTAATCCACAATCACCAACTAAGCATGGCATTGTGTGGCCCCCACAATGGCCCCACCAAGTGGGCCGGCCATATGGCCTTATTGGGCCCTTATTGGGCCGGCCATGAGGCTTCATGGGCCGAGCCCAATGGGCCCTCCCGTGTTGTCTCATGCCGCGTCCAAAAGTTGCCCGACCTTTTTGTCGTTACTTATCAAACAAAGTCCGACGCGATATCGACGAAAAACTCAATTTCTCTCGATTCGCTAATTATTCTCTCAAACCGAACCTATGGCACAAAACCTCCAGTTTTGTCCATATACTTCTCCTTAAGAAACATCCATGTTTCCTTGTCTCAAGTTATCCGTCTTGTATGTGTGTGACCCTCTAGGCTCATGCCACCGTTAGCAGATCGGCGCAAGACTCGCTCTTGCCCGATCCATCATAAGTGGTCTCTAGTAAAACATTATGATTACCCAAGGTGCACGATGATCGATGATTCGACTTAACCTTTGTGCGTACAAGTCACCATCCTTTTATCTCTAGATATCCCGATTGATCTCAAGGCATAGAGTCGTCTCCCTTGTTCAATCAATCATTGTTACTTGATATGCCAGATGACTGAGGACTGATAACCCGTATCATTTGCATGGCCATGCTTTTCCTCTCAGTCAGTCTCCATCAAGAGGCCTTCTAACGGATATCTTTCCCATACCGTAGTATGAGGGATAAATCCCTTAGCCGTCTTTCGTGTCACTCATGCAACCCGTTCCGCCACCCAATCATGCCCTTCATAGCAATCCTTTTACAGAAAGCGTTTGGCGCAAGTTAAAGCCGTACGTTCATTGCACAGTGATCACAAAGAGTCCTTGGTCTAAGGACGTCGTGACAAGCTATCGCATCTGAATATGTTTATGGCTTAATCTATGAAAACACTATTCAATGCGGGTCGTCCGATATCAATCACCTCATGATATCTATGATATGGTTCCAGGATCCCACATCCTTATGACAAGTAGAACTACGTCATTAAGAACCATCCTCATACTGGTCGCTTTCAAGGAAGCATAGGTTGACCAGGGACTCGTTAAGTGTGATCCGTACAGATTTATGGTTCTACTACTTTAGTGGTCATAAATCAGATCATGCTTAACATATTACTTCAACATATAAGTAATATAAAGCCGTTTATATTTATACATTACAAACGATGACATTTGTACATAGACGTATACAGGCTAATACCAATTGGACTAGGGCACAAATGCTATCATATGCATGCTGAATTTCTCAATAAGATCCCTATGTTTTTCTTTGATTTCCATAGTTAATTCATTCCGCTGCATGAAATTAATCTATAAACCCATGGGAATCCCTTTCAGTGGTATCAGAGCATGAGTTATTTTGTGTTTAATTCAAATACATGATCTGATTTTTAATTTTTATGTTCATATGTTCTTCGGTTGAATATGCATGAAATTGAAAAAAATCAGATTTAATTGTTTTTTGAATTACTCAAGGTCTGCCCAAGAGACGACCATGGCAGCCCTCGCGGGCCACCAATGTTGCCTCGCGAGCAACCAAGGTGTGCCCAAGGGGTGACTATGGCAGCCCTCGCGGGCCACCATGGTTGCTCCCGTGGGCGACCACGGTCAGTCCCGCGGGTGACCATGGCAGCCCTCGCGGACAACCATGGTTGCCTCCGCGGGCGACCTTGGTTGGACCGGTTCGGCTCGACCAGCCGGTTCGCGAGAATATTTAAAGCCATAAAAATTTTGATTTTTAGATTTGGTTCGGTTTCGATAAACCAGCATGAACCAGTTCAAAATTCAATTAATTAATTAAACCGTCCAGTTTCGATATACCGGAATTTTTTCACTTAAGAAAGATAAAATTTGGGAAAATTTGTTGTTTGATAAGCATGATGAGTGATCACATGATCTTTGATAACATGATGTTTTCCACATGATGTATAGCTAAGCCCTCTAGACTTGTATAATTTTATTTCGGTTTTGCAACTTGCGTGTTGCTAAGTTTTGGGTTGTAGTAAATACGACCTAGGTGCCGTGATTTGTAATTTATTTATTTTATTTAAATTTGTAATCAGGAAGACCGGCGTGAGATACAAGTCAAGAGGAAGACTCGAAGTTTGGAGAAGCCTCGAAACTAGTGGGAGTCTACAAGAATGGAGCAAGTCTAGATCTTGAAGACCAAGTTTTTATGATCAGTTTTGCTAGATTCTTAGGAGCCAAGATGGGCTTAGTTATGCATAATTTACCGTTACATTTGTATGTTGTGAATGTATGAATGTATGATAGTTTTAATATACAAGTTTATGTATGATTAGCTATCACCCTCATGCAAAGATTAAAAACTGGTATTTAATCAGACTTGCATGTAACCTGCTAAGGGATCATCTTTGGATGAATTTGCAATTGATGATTCCAGATTAAGATTGTATCGATATACAATCAGACTGTTATAATTCACTTAAACGCAAATAATTACAAGTCAAGCGTGATACCATCCAAGTTTAGGCACTCAAAAGGGCTTTGAACCTATGGATGTCGGTACGCCTCCGCGTAACATTCATAGAGGAGAAGTATGGATGAGATGAGTAGTTTTTTTGTGGGTGTGTGCGCCTTCCGCGTAGTAGCCACATTAGTTCCATCCATAGTTAAAGCTTGGTAGACTTGTCTACGATTGTCAGCTAGGGCTGACCTAGGGTATCAGTATAGGGTATGCCACGTACTTACAGTACAAACCTTAGCCAGGAACTACATGGTCTTGTAGATGGATGTGTTCCTACCTTGATGCTCTCAATTGGAGCAGTGAGCCTTCGTTCACTTCAATTGAGAGTATGATAGGATCCTGGTTCAGATTCTAATGTTAGAATCAGTACCACTGAAAGGGATTCCCTTGGGTTCCATAGATTAATTTCATGCAGCGGAATGAATTAACCATGGAAATCAAAGAAAAGCATATGGATCTTATTGAGAAATTCAGCATGCATATAGTTTTTCGAATCTGAAAATTATACCTTTTAATCGATGTAAAACATAAGTGTAGTGTTTCTCTCTCAAGTCCACACAAGCACAATACCTTAGGAGGTATCTTTACTCCCTCTTGCTAATGAAAATTATGAAGAATTGGACAAAAGCCACTCGCTTTATTATGTACGCAAGGCTCACTTTCGTTTGTGATGAAGCCGAGTTCCCTTACAACTTTATCAAACTGAAGGTTCCAACTCCCTCAAGCTTGCTTCAATCCATAAATGGATCTTTGTAGCTTACATATCTTTCAAGGATTCTTTGGATCTACAAAACCCACAGGCCATGTGATACACACACCCTCTAGTAAGTTCCTGCTAAGGAAGGGGTTTTGACATCCATCTGCCATAATTATGGCTAAGAATAATCCGGATCAAACTGACTATTGCTATTGGTGAAAAGGTGTCATCATAATCCATGCAATGAATCTGACGATAACCTTTTACAACCATCCTAGCTTTATTGGTCTGAGGATTTCCATCCATGTCGATCTTGATCCTACAGACCCACTCAGAACCAATGGGTTTTATCCCAGGGGTTTGATCAACCAAGCAAAGGAATCGGTTGTCACACATGGACTTCATTTCCTCATTCATGGCGTTCTGCCATTTTTCGGAGTCGTGACTGGTTAAAGCTTGTCTGAAGGTTTCTGGATCATCCTGATACACCAATATCAAGTCATTCCCTCATTGGCTATGAAGCCATATCTGTTTGGAACATGACGTGATCTTTTAGACCTCCTTAGACCATCTGGAATTTCTGTAGGGACTGATTCTTCATCTACGACCATCTGAGGCTCTAGTACTTCTACATCTTGCATAGCAGGCTCCTGAATTGCTTCAGGTTGTTCCGTATCTTCTCGAATTTCTTCGAGATGTACGGGACTCCCACTAGCTGTTTTGGAAATAAAATATTTCTCCAAAAATACCCCTCCTCGAGCAACAAAGACTTTGTACTCGCTGGGTATGTAGAAGTTGTATCTCTTAATTTCTTAACGATACCTTCCTTACGAAGACACATTTGTCTGATTTGGATCCCTGCATCTCTGCTACCCAAATCTTTTTGGAAAAACATACTAGGATGTTTCCCACACCATATATGACTGGTCCATTTCTTATTTGTCTACTACGCGAAGGCGCACACATCCAAATAGAACTGACCATCTTATCCCGCTCCCATCCCAATGAATACTACGCGGAGGTGCATGCATGCACAGTAACGGGAGACGTAATGAGTGTCATATGGTGTACCTTCTGTGACTCTGGTCCAGCTCTTATTTGGCTACTACGCGGAGGTGAACACATCCAAATAAAACTGATTACCTTACTCAGCTCGCATCCTAATGAATACTACGCGGAGGCGCACGCATCCACAGTAATGGGAGACAGAATGACTGTCATAAGGTATATTATCGTTGTCTTCATCGGAGCCTGATTTAAAATGAATGCGGCCGTTTCCCGAGTCAAGTATAAGTTGAACTCTCTTCTGGCCTGAGTACTCATAGGTCCACATACGTCAGAATTTATTAGACTTAACAAATCACTCGCCTTTCACATAAACTTGTGAAAGGTGCCTTGTTATTTTTCCCATTAGGCGAGACTTGCATCTTTCAGTTTGAGTGAATTCAAACAGACTTAAAAAGTCCACACTTGTGAAGTGTTGAAATGCGTTTCTCGCTCATCAGGCAAGACTTGCATCTTTCAGTTTGAGTGAATTCAAACAGACTTAAAGTCCACACTTGTGAAGTGTTGAAATGCGTTTCTCGCCTATGTGCCGTAAATGACAATGCCAGATTATAAATTGGTTTAAATCATCAGATTTAAGCCTTTTCTTATTTACGTTATAGCGATTAAGTTTAGCAACGTAAATATCTGATCGTAAAGACGTGGATACCCACTCTTCTTCACATGATCCTTGTATTGCTTACAATCCCTTATTCATGTGTCCTGTCTCATTGCAGTGATACAGATTTCCTCCAATTTTTCCTTAGAATATATAGCAGCTTTGGGAGCTGCTTGAACCTTTGGACACTTGGGGTGTCTAATCTACCCTGCAAGGTGCTCAGGAGCCTTACCCTTACCCTGATCAGCTTTCTTGAAGCTGACCTTCTTGTTGACCATAAGGACCTCCTTCGTCTTGCCCTTGAGGTTCTTTTCAGCGGTCACACGCATCCCATGAAGCTCTGTTAAGGACTTGACCATGTCATGCAGATTGTAATTTACTATGAAATCACTATATGTATTTGGAAGTGACTGCAACATAAAATCCACAGACATTTCCACCTGATCATCAAAACTGAGTCTGGTTAGATGTTCCTGAAGACATTAAATCTTCGTGACATGGGACTAACAGGGCTCCAGCCTTAAGCTTGTAGAAGTTAAGTTCTATGAAAGAATCATATCTTTCGATACGAGCTTTCTCTTTGAACATTTCCTTGGCCTCTCTACCTTACAGGTGTGAGGGTCATCTGAAACGTTCCTGAACTGCTTCTCCAACTATGGCATCCTACTGCCCACCATAATGCATGACACATCGATTTGGTTACTAAGGAACTTTGATAAGTATCCTTAGTGCCCTAGCGGCGTTCAGCGGTGGCTCAACAGGAGGTTCCTTGGTAAGGATATACTACTTGCGTTCATGCTTTAGTACAAACCTCAAGTTTCTATTCCAATCTGAGTAATTCACGCTCTTGAGTCTGTCCTCAATCTGGACTCTCAGTGCGCTATTACTCCTTTGTGTTGTGTTTTCCTTTTATTCTACATAGTAAAATTATTTAAAATTCAAGTTGGAGATTTAGTTATAAAACACTTTCTGATTCTAACTTTAGAATCTGAACCAGGATCCCATCATACTATCAATTGAAGTAAACGAAGGCTCACTGCTCCAATTGAGAGCATCAAGGTAGGAATACATCCATCTACAAGACCATGTAGTTCCGGGCTAGGGTCTATACTTGTAAGTACGTGGCATACCCTATACTGATACCCTAGGTCAGCCCTAGCTGACATTGTAGATAAGTCTACCAAGCTTGATTTATGAAAAGAACTAATGTGGCTACTTCGCGGAGGCGTACGCACCCACATAGAACTGCCCATCTCATCCAAACTTCTCCTCTATGAATGTTACGCGGAGGCGTACCGACATCCATAGGCTCAAAGCCCTTTTGAGTGCCCAAACTTGGATGGTATCACGCTTGACTTGTAATTGCTTGCGTTTAAGTGAATTATAGTAGTCTGATTGTATATTGATACAATCTTAATCTGGAATCATCAATAGCAAATTCATGCAAGGATGATCCCTTAGCAGGTTACATGCGAGTCTGATTAAATACCGGATTTTAATCTTTGCATGTGGGTGATAGCAAATCATATATGAACTTGTATATTTAAATTATCATACATTCATACATTCAAACGTACAAATGTAACTGTAAATTTATGCATAACTAAACCCATCTTAAGTTCTTAAGAATCTAGCAATACTGATCCTAAACAGAAATTAAAATGCAAGTCTAGAGGGTTTAGTTATGCATCATGTGGAAATTATCATGTTATCAAAGGTCATGTGAACACTCAACATGCTTACCAAACAACACAATTTTCAAAATTTTATCTTTCTTAAGAGTGAAAAATTCCGGTTTATCGAAACTGGACGGTGTAATTTATTAATTGAATTTTGAACCGGTTCTTGCTGGTTTATTGAAACCGAACAAAATCTGAAAATTAAATTTATAGGGCTTCAAATTATTCTCGCGAACCGCCCGGTTCAGCTCGAATCTGGTCGAGCCGAACCGGCCCAACCGAGGTCACCCGCGGAGGCAACCAAGGTCGCCCGCGAGGGCTGCCATGGTTGCCCCTAGGGTGGACCCTGGTCGCCCGCGAGGCAACCATGGTGGCCCGCGAGGGCTGCCATGGTCGCCCGCAACGACTCCCATGGTCACTCGTAGGCGACCCTTGTCGGCCCTTGGTGCCGACCATGGTCTGCCTTAGGGAATTTCATGGTCCACCACGGGTCTCGACCCTGGTCCGCCATGGCTCGACCATGGCTAGCCCGAAACACCAAAAAAAAAATTATTTTCCAACTTTTCCAAAATCAATTAAATCTGAATTTTTTTTTCAATTACATGCATACTAAGGTGATGAACACATAAACAAAATAAAATTCAGAATTAAACATGTTGAATAAAGTTCATAACAACCACGCTCTAATACCACTGAAAGAGATCACCATGGGTTCCAAACGTTAATTTCATGCAGCGGAGCCTTATGTAACCATGGTGATCGAAAGAAATGAGTATCTTAATAAAAAATTCAGCATGTTCTTAACCTTTTCAAATCTGAAAATTACCTTTGTCAATCGATGAAAACACAATGTAGTGTTTCTCTATTGAGTCCACACAAGCACAACAACCAAAAACCGGTTTTCTCTCACACTTTTGCTATGAATGTATTTTGAGAAACTTGACAAAACAAAAATGGAGGAAGAAGAGAGTGAGAGGTTCGGCCAAGTGAGGGAGAGAATGAGGGGGGAGGTTGCCAAATAGTTAGAGAAAAATAAGGGAGATATCTTGCAATTTAATTTGAAATTAAAAAATCTTAATTGAATTTCAAATCAATTAATTGCATATCTAACCCTCTTAAACTCCTATTTGCACTTTTCCCCATTCATCACTTAAATCCCTAAATGGGCTTTAAGCTCGTTTAACTAAAACCGAAATTAAACCCATTAAATTGAGTTCTAATTTCGGTTTAGACAAAACGGTTTAATTTCCTCGAATTGATTTCTTCAACCGTCTGGTTAAAACCTTAGACCAGAAAACTACCAAATCGTTTTCAATTTCCATCCATAATTATTTTTCATGTATCGTGCTTAATGCGTATGGCCCTCTAGGCTCACGAACAGTTGGTAGACTGGTAAAATTACTATTTTACCCTTTCCATCATAAGAGGTCTCTAGCAAGACATTATGATTATCCAACGTTCGTGATTATCGATTATTTGACTTAACCTGTTATTGTACATGTCACTGTCCTTTTATCAAACCGATATCCAGATTGATCAATAGGCATAGAATGGTCATCCTAATTTCGTAATCACTATTTCCTGATATCTGAGATGACTGAAAACTAATACTAAGATATCACCTGCACGGTCGTGCTATTCCTTCAGTCATACTCATCAAGTGGCCTAAACGAATATCTTTCTCATACCAGAGTATGAGTGATAAATCCCTCAGACGTCTTTCGAGTTCACCAATGTAATTCATAATCAAGCCAATCAGAGCCGTTATGGCTACCCTTTTATAGGTAACTTTAGACTAGGTCAAACTAGGAGATTCATTACACAGTTCACACAAAGACTCCTTGGTCTTAGGATATAATGACAAGCTACGGTCTGTGAGTATCTCATGACGGTATCTATGTTGCATACTCACAATCGAGTTGTCCAATATCATCGACCTGATGATATAAATGATATAACTCCAGCACATACTTTGCCATGATCAGTAGAGCGTGATCACAAAGAGTTGGTCTCATACTGATCGCTTCATAAAGAAGCTTAGATGATCAGGGACTCATCAAATGTAATTCTTTCTGATCTATAGTTTTACTATTAATTGTTACACACGTAATGACATTGATCAAATTACATTCGATATATTACTACAACACATTAGTAATATATGCCGATTTATTTATTCGGAAAGAGGATAAAACATTACATCTGTAGATCACTTTTATATTGGACTGGGGCATAACTCTAACAACAACACGCTAATGTGGCATGCGTAGGGTGAGAGAAAAGTCGAAAGAAGGAGTGAATACCGGCCTGAGGACCAATTAAAGAGTGAAAAGGAGGTAAAAAGACGAAGGAGGCTAGTAGGCGAGTCCCATAAGAATCGGCTACCATACTAGGGACTCGACTGACTTATTAAAAAAATGGACAGAGCGCTTATAGAAAGTAGCTAAGTCCCTTAACCGAGTCCCTAGGACTCGGCTACCACAACAGAAACTCAGCAAGTGGCGGATCCAGAGGGGGCACCTGCCCCCTTGGCCCGAGAATTCGGTAAAAAATATATTAAGATTTTCTCGAAAATTGGATTTTCCCCCTTAATTTTTGGTACATAAACAAATGTTGGGTAGTATAAAAATAAAAGTTATGTAGT
This sequence comes from Geranium rotundifolium, assembly GCA_963920655.1. Classification (NCBI taxonomy): domain Eukaryota; kingdom Viridiplantae; phylum Streptophyta; class Magnoliopsida; order Geraniales; family Geraniaceae; genus Geranium; species Geranium rotundifolium. Next base: position 16,451,415 of record OY987314.1, read on the forward strand.
TTAGTGGTAAATGTGTAGTATTTTATCCACTGTATACTAGAATTTTTAATTCTAACTTTATTGGCTAGTTTATACTTACTTTTTACTAATCATTGTATTAGTATAAATTAAATTTTTTCATTTTTCATTAAATTTTTTTGTTTCATCCATTATAATTTAGTTAAATTATGTATTAATTATTGAAAATTTGTGAAATTTCTAATCAAAGTTATGGTGAGATTAAGTCTAAATGTGTTTCGTTTGATAAATGAATCAAACTCGAGCCCAACCTATTAGAATTTGTAATAAGTCACAAACCGACTTGCTTCGTATTTAGATATACCTGAAAGTTAAATTCAGAATCAACTACAAATAAATAATCAAGATCAAGTTAGTATTTTTTTATATGTATTTAGTAATTATTTTATTATTAATTAATAAAATTAAAATAAATTTTTAGTATGAATGTTTGTTCTCTTAAAAAAATTTTTAGATCCACAGCAAACTTGGTCAACTTATTTGAAAATGTTCAACCGATGGACAGTAATCACTAAGAGAAATCTTCCTCTTTACTTTGGATTGTGGGTTTGAGCACTAATATCCATTTTTCCAATAAAGCACTAATTTATTTAACATAGCTTCTCATTAATTTAATTGAATAAACATGTAAAGAAGGGAAAATACGAAATATTAATAACTAAGTGGCTTTCTTTTCAAAAAATAAATAAATAACTAAGTGGCTTTATTTAGTGGTTCGTGGACATAAATACTTGCATATTATAGTGTTTGGTGATATAGTTAAAGAAAGATATTCTAGTAGAAACTTTACATTCAAAAGGAAAAGAGGAACAAATTCCAGCCGTTAGATGAGATGAGCAAGGGTGAAGATTGACGCGGTGGCATATAGGTGTAAATAAGTTGAAGTTGTAATTTATTTTGGTCTTTTTCCTATTTCGCTAACTTGGCTCGTGATAGCATTTTGTGCCCTAGTCCAATTGCTAGTAGTCTATAAATGTCTATGTATATTTATCATCGTTTGTAATAAATAAAACGACTTTGTATTACTTATGTGTTGAAGTAATATGTTAAACATGATCTGATTTATGACCACTAAAGTTGTAGAACAATAAATCTGTACGGATCACACTTAATGAATCCCTGGTCAATATACGCTTCAATCGAAGCGACCAGTTTGAGGATGGTTCTCAATGATGTAGTTCTGCTTATCATAGGGATGTGGGATCCCGGAATCATATCATATATATCATGAGATGATTGATATTGGACGACCCGCTTTGAATAGTGTTTCATTGATTAAGCCATGAACATATTCAAATGCGATAGCTTGTCATGATATCCTTAGACCAAGGAGTTTTTGTGATCGCTATGCGGTCGACGTACGGCTTTAACTTGCGCCTAACGCTTTCCGTAACAGGATTGCAATAATGGGCATGATTGGGTGGCGGAACGGATTGCATGAGTGACACGAAAGACGGCTAAGGGATTTATCCCTCGTACTACGGTATGGGAAAGATATCCGTTAAGGCCGCTTGATCGAGAGTGACTAAGAGAAAGAGCATGGCCATGCCAGTGATACGGGTTATCAGTTCTCAGCCATCTCACATATCAAGTAACAATGATTGATTAAACAAGGATGATGATTCTATGCCTTGTGATCAATCGGGATGTCTAGAGATAATAGGATAGTGACTTGTACGCACAAGGTTAAATCGAATCATCGATCATCATGCACCTTGGGTAATCATAATGTCTTACTAGAGACCACTTATGATGGATCGGGCAAGAGAGATCTCTTGCGCCGATCTGCCAACGGTAGCATGAGCCTGGAGGGTCACACACGTACAATATGGATTACTTGAGACAAGGAAACGTTAATGTTTCTTGAGGAGCAAGACATGGACAAAACTGAAGGTTCTGGGCCATGGGTTCGGTTTGTGAGAATAATTAGTGAATCGAGAAAACTGAGATTTTCGTCGATGTCGCGTCGGACTTTTTTTGATAAGTAACGACAAAAGGGTCGGATAACTTTTGGGCACGGCACGCGACCACACGGGCGAGCCCATTGGGCTCGGCCCATGAGGTCACCTAGCCGGCCCAACAAGGGCCCAAATAAGGCCCAATAAGCCTACATGGCCGGCCACCTTGGTGGGTCCAAGTGTGGGGGCCACACACCATGCTTAGTCGGTGTTGTTGACTAAGAGGAGAGTGATTTAAGGGGATTAGGTGATGACTTGCCTTTAACCCATGCTTTCATCATTTGTTACTTTAATGACCCATCCCTCCCTCACATTCTCTCACGGTGGCCGGCCACCTCCCCTTTCTCCTCTCTCTTTGCTCTCTTGTTCTTCACACATAAGTTCTAGTAGACTTTTTGTGAAGGATCTTAAGGATCATCCTCTTGGTGTGGACTTGCTCTAGAGAAGAAGATCATATAGTTCTTCTTTCTTGATTCAACAAAGATTAAAAGGTAAATTTCTTGTGGAATAAATTTTGCCTTGAGATTTAATGGTTTATGTTCTTGGACAGTTTTTGGAGTTCCTTTTGTTTATGCTTCCGCTATCTCGATGATCTTGAACGCTCCAAATCCCTACAGCCCAGGGATAGTATAGTCATTTCAACCCATTAACTGTTGAGATATGTGAGAGAGTAGATTTGCAGAGAGGCGATTCGCAATTCCAATTGGGGTTTGCTTCAATTTTGGTTCAAAAATCTTGAATCAAAGAACATGAATTGACCAACACGAATCGAGCAAAATAAATTGAAGAACACGAGTTGAAGAACACGAATCGACCAAGACAAATCGAAGAACACGAACCGAATAAGTCGAATTGAACAAGACGAATCGAAGAAGATAAATTGAAGAAGATGCATTATCATCAAGTTCTTGAAAAAAAATAGCAAACAATAGAATACGCAAGAAAGTGTAGAGTGTTTTAAAAAAGAAGACTAAGTAACTGTCTGAACTGTTTTAGAATGTATTTCTAATTAATGGAACTTGCTAGTTTGTATGGAATCTCTGTAAATAATTTGTTGTCAATTGTTTCTCTATTAATATGTACAAAGAAGAATTATTTTGGACGTGTCTTCATAAATTCTTGGTTATTTAGAAGAATTGTACTCCTATCTTTATAGGTTCTCAGTTACTGTTAGGAAGGTGTTTCAGACCACTCAAACTCTCTGATTTGTGTGAAATTTTTGTAACATAAATTTATGTCAATTGCTTCTCTATACTGATATGTGCTTCATTTGTTAAAATTGTCTCTCCAAAACATGTTTCAATGTTCTTTTCTCATAAATTTACAGGTTCTCAATCACTGTTAGGAAAGTGTTTCAGACTGCTCAAACTCTCTAATTTTTGTGTCATTTTTGTAAATAGACTAATTTTAGTTGTTTTCTTCTGTTGATATGTGCTCATTTTGGTGAAATTCTGTATCCAAAACCTGTTTCAGTGTCCTTATCTCATGGATTAATAGGTTCTCAATTACATTAGGAAGGTGTTTTAGACAATTCAAACTTTATGATTTTTGTGGAATTTCTATAAATAGACTAATGTTAATTTCTTTCTTCTGTTGTTATGTTCTCATTTTGGTGAAATGGACTCTACAAAACCTGTTTTAGTGTTCTTTTCTCATGAGCTTATAAGTTATCAGTTACTGGTATGAAGGTGTTTTAAACCAATAAAAGTCTATGATTTTTGTGGAATTTATATAAATAAACTGATGTCATTTGCTTTTTTATGTTGATATTTGGTTATTTTGGTGAAATGGTCTCTCCAAAACCTGTTTTAGTGACCTTAGCTCATGAATTAATAATTTCTCAATTAATGTTAGGAAGGTGTTTCGTACCACTCAAAATGTTAGGAACATGTTTCAGACATCACCTTGTTACACTCGGGGAACCCTCGTTACACCTTTTCCCAGACAGGATTCACCTTTCCCCATGTAGGGTATATCATGGAATCTGGTCCCCGCGTTACAGTCAAGGAACCCTCGTTACACCTTCCCCTGATAGGGTTCACCTTTCCCCACCTAGGGTATAGCATGGAACCCAGTCCCCCCGTTACAGTCCAGGAACCCTCGTTAAATCTTTTCCCCGAAAGGGTTCACTTTTCCCTCTAGGGTATAGTATGGAACTCGACCCCCTCATTACACGCAGGGAACCCTCGTTACATCTTTTCCTTGATAGGGTTCACTTCTCCCCCCTAGGGTATAGAATGGAACCCGGTCCCCTCGTTACACCCCGGGAGCCCCTCGTTACACATTTTCCCCGACATGGTTCACTTATAGGGTATAGTAAGGAACCCATCCCTCTCATTACTTATAACATTTTTGTGCCCTAGTCCAATTGCTAGTAGTCTATAAATGTCTATGTATGTTAACCATCGTTTGTAATAAATAAAACGGCTTTGTATTACTTATGTGTTCAAGTAATATATTAAGCATGATCTGATTTATGACCACTAAAGTAGTAGAACCATAAATCTGTACGGATCACACTTAACGAGTCCCTGATCAATATATGCTTCAATCGAAGCGACCAGTATGAGGATGATTCTCAATGATGTAGGTCTTCTTATCATGGGGATGTGGGATCCCGAAATCATATCATAGATATCATGAGGTGCTTGATATCGGACAACCCGCTTTGAATGGTGTTTCATAGATTAAGCCATGAACATATTCAAATGTGATAGCTTGTCACGATATCCTTAGACCAAGGAGTCTTTGTGATCGCTATGCGGTCGACGTACGACTTTGACTTGCACCTAACGCTTTTCGTAACAGGATTGCAATAAAGGGCATGATTGGGTGGCGGAACGGATTGCATGAGAGACACGAAAGACGGCTAAGGGATTTATCCCTCGTACTACGATATGGGAAAGATATCCGTTTGGACTGCTTGATCGAGAGTGACTGGGAGAGAGAGCGTGGCCATGCCAGTGATACGGGTTATCAGTTCTCAGTCATCTCGCATATCAAGTAACAATGATTGATTAAACAAGGATGACGACTCTATGCCTTGTGATCAATTGGGATGTCTAGAGATAATAGGATAGTGACTTGTACGTACAAGGTTAAATCGAATCATCGATCATCATGCACCTTGGGTAATCATAATGTCTTACTGGAGACCACATATGGTGGATCGGGGAAGAGAGATATCTTGCGCCGATCTGCCAAAGGTGGCATAAGCCTGGAGGGTCACACACATAAAATATGGATAACTTGAGACAAGGAAACATTGGCGATTCTTAAGGAGCAAGACATGGCCAAAACTGAGGGTTTTAGGCCATGGGTTAGTTTTTTCTGAGAATGATTAGGGAATCGAGAAAACTGAGTTTTTCGTCGATATCGCGTCGGACTTTGTTTGATAAGTAACGACAAAAGGGTCGAATAATTTTTGGACACTGCACGCGACCGCATGGGCGAGCCCATTGGGCTCGGCCCATGAGGTCACCAAGCCGGCCCAACAAAGGCCCACCAATGCCCAATAAGCCTCTTATGGCCGGCCACATTGGTGGGTCGAAGTGTGGGGCCACACACCATGCTTAGTTTGTGTTGTTGATTAAGAGGAGAGTGATTTAAGGGGATTAGGTGATGAATTACTTTTAACCCATGCCTTCATCATTTGTTACTTTTATCAACCATGCCTTGTGAGTTGAAGAGCTAGACAAATATCTAATTGATTCAGTCACACTCTCTCTCTCACAAGCTTGGCCGGCCACCTCTCTCTCTCTCTCCTTTCTTCGCTCTCTTGTTCTTCACACATTAGTTCTAGTAGGCTAAGTGTGTAGGATCATAAGGATCATCCTCTTGGTGTGGACTTGCTCTAGAGAAGAAGATCCATCTAGTTCTTCTTTTTGATTCAACAAAGACTAAAAGGTAAACTCTTGTGGAATAGATTTTGCCTTGAGATTTAATGGTTAATGTTCTTGGACAGTTTTTGGAGTTCTTATTGTTTATTCTTCCGCTAACTCGATGATCTTGGACCCTCAAAACCTTACAGTGGTATCAGAGCGTGGTTAACCCTTTTAATATTCGTATTGTTGAACTTGTTTCGGTTTTATAACGATTTGTATGCCATATTTGTTGATAACATGTTTTAATGCTTTTTGGGTAAATTGCATGAAATATGTTATTTTTGGAAAATATATTGAGTTTGGAATTTTTCGGATTTTTATTGGATTTGTCGGCTCCGAGAAGGGACTCTCGGGGAGCCGGATTGGAGGTACCAGACGAAGGTCACTAGAGGCCAGAGAAGGCCGGCGGTGACCGGGGCCGTCCCTCTTCTTGGCCGAGGTCGAGAAGGGAGACAAGCTCGGGTTTGGGCTTTACAAAGCCCAAACCGAGCTGTGATGTTGGGCTCGGCCTAATGGGCTTCGGCCCATTGTGCTTGGGCCCGACTTGGTTCGTTCATGGTGATCGGGGCAGTCACCCCTCTCGGCCGAGGGTGAGTGGGGAGGCAAGCTCGGGTTTGGGCTTTCCGAAGCCCAAACCGGGCCGTGGGCTTGGGCTCAGCCCAATGGGCTTCGGCCCATTGGGCTTCGGCCCGACATGGTTCGTGGACGGTGATTTTTGATCTGTGGCACGAACCCGCGATCCAATATTTCGAAAACTTTCAAATTTGATCGGTTTCGATAAACCATTTTTCGAAAAGGTCTAGTTTCGATAAACCTGACCAAGCAACTTGGCAAAATTAAAACCGGAATATTGCATATTATTTGATGACATGTTTGTGTGATAACATGTTGGATTATGTGATGTAAATATATGATGCATTAACAGCCAATTAGAATTTTATCGCTTTCACGGTTTGCACACTGTTAGTGTTAGCGTGTAATTATTCTTTCATTCGATCCCTTAAAGTGTAATTATTTTTATCCGGTGTACGAACCGAGTATTAATTGTAATTTCTACTCAAAGTCGAGAAGGATGGAAAATCGAGCACAATGACGGTCTTGGAGGAAGTCCAAGAGCTAGCGGGAGCCTGAATGTTGAAGACGAGAAGATGTTATGTCTCGTAGAATCTTAAGGATATGATGGGCTATTGATGCATATTTAAACGCTTTAAACTGCTTGCTTGAATTATTAGATGATAATTTATATGCTTGCATGCTTAGCTTATGAGATTATAAGCCATCACCTTATATGTAAAGATTAAAAACGATTTTAATTTATTTGCATGTTTACAGCGTTGTGAACCATCATCGCACGGGTTGTGATGGATGAGTTCAATTTGAAACGTGTTTGCATGGGTTGCAAATGACGGCTTCAAAAGAAGATAGTATGTGATACAATTAGAAACGTCACAACACTGGTTGTTAATGACGGGTTCGTAATTGTACCAAAATACTTTCGAATTATTAAACACAACCAATCACAACATAATTTGAGTCATGTGATATGCCACCCAAATTCACACCCATGTAGAAACATTCTCTCGGTGTCGTGCGCCTTAGCGGAGCACCGATCGGATGAGTTCTATATGGAATGGTCAACCTTGTGGGATGTTCTGCGCCTTAGCGGAGCATCTGCAGAAAACTGATGCATATGTGAAGGTTGGTTGACTCGACCACGATTCTCGGCCTGAGGTCGAGCTGGGGCATCAAAAGGGTAAGCCGTGTGCTTTTGCACATACCATGAACAAGAATTACACAAGTTGTAATTGGATGGACGTCCTACTCAAATGGGTCAATTGGAGCGGTGCACCTTAGCGTACTTCAATTGACAAATCAGGGATCTTTGTTTAAAGATTCTAAACCTTAGAATCGGATGGTTGGTATTTAATTCGGATCTTTGTAAATTTATTCAACTTTTCTGATTAAATTTACTTTGTAGGTCCACACGTCCTACGCATGAAGGGACATCTAGATCATCTAACTAGTCTCGGAATGACTATGGAAAAGAAGATGGCTGCAGAATTCATTCTGCAATCCCTTCCTCATGCATATGGTGGATTCGTCATGAACTATCACATGCATGACATGGACAAGACCGTATCAGAGTTGCACAGCATGTTAGTGACTGCCGAGAAGAGCATAAGGGGCAGTAAGCCCACAGATGTTCTTATGGTGAAGAAGGGATCCGGTTTCAAAGCTAAAGGCCCAATGCACCTGGCAGGGAAGAACATACGACCTTTTGTTCCTAAACCTTCCATGCCTATGAAGGGCAAGGGGAAGGTAAAGAAGTCGGTTTGTTTCTACTGACAAAAGCCTAGTCATTGGAAAAAGGACTATCAGCAGCTGAAGGAAGATCAGAAGAAGGGCGGTGGGGCTGCTACTTCGTCAGGTATTCCATTAGAGATAATATTTCTACTATAAATGCTTGGGTACTAGACACTGGAGCTGAGTCTCATGTATGTGCGGATGTGTAGGTACTGCGTAATAGAAGAAATGTGGGCGAAAACGAGGTGGACATAAGAGTTGGGAACAACGTGCGTGTTGCCGCAACTGCTGTGGGTTCGATTGATCTTGTTTTGCCTAGTGGGCTTGTAATAGAACTCCTAGATGTGTTTTGCGTAGCTGCTTTCAGCAGGAATATTTTATCAATATCTCTTCTTGAAAAAGAAGGTTATTATTTTGATATTAAGAACGGGTTTTTTAATATTATGCGCAATAACATGTATTATGGAAATTCTCACACAGTTGGAGGTTTATACATATTAAATATGCAAAACTCGAGATCCAACATGCTCTATAATGTTAATGCTAAGAGGTTTAAAACTGATGATTTAGACCAAACTCTTATCCGGCATTGTTGTCTAGGTCACATAAATGAGAAACGCATCTCAGAGCTTCATAAGCGCGGACTTTTAAGTCAATTCAAATTCCAAACAATTGAAAGGTGCGAGGCTTGCTTAATGGGCAAGATGACTAAAGCGCCCTTCACCGGTACGGGTGAGAGGGCAGGTGATCTATTGGGTCTAATACATTCAGACGTATGTGGACCAATGAGTACACTAGACATAGAAGGTTTAGGCTACTTTATCACATTTACTAATGATTTCAGTAGATATGGTTATGTCTATCTCATGAGACATAATTCCAAAGCTTTTGATAAATTCAAGGAGTTTAGGACTGAAGTAGAAAACCAACTCGGAAAATGTATTAAGGCACTTTGTTCTGATCGGGGTGGGGAATACTTATCCGATGAGTTTCTTAGTCAACTTACAGAATGTGGAATACTATCTTAGTGGACTCCGCCAGGAACACCACTACTTAATGGTGTGTCCGAGCGTAGGAATCGAACATTGTTGGATATGGTTCGATCGATGTTAAGTCACACTGATCTCCCGATCTCCTTCTGGGGTTACGCTCTACAAACGGCCGCGTTCATAATAAATAGGGCTCCGTCGAAAGCAGTGGAAGGGACATCATTCGAGAAATGGTACGGGTGGGAACCCGTTTTGTCTTTCCCTCGAAAATCTGGGGTTGCAAGGCTTTTCTAAAACGGTTGCTTGCAACCAAGCTCGAACCAAGGTCTAGATAAGTGCACTTTTGTGGGATATCCCAAAGAAACAAAGGGATACTACTTCTATAAACCAAGCAAAAACAAAGTATTCGTCGCCCGAGGTGGGATATTCTTGGAAAAGAAATCTATTTCCAAGACAGTTAGTGGGAGGACTATTCATCTTGATGAAATTCTGGATAAGATAGTCGCTCAGGAACCGCTAGACGACCCGTTAGAAGAACTAGAGCAAGAAGTGGTCGTTGAGCAAGAACCAATAGCTACAGTTAATGAGGACGGTCCAAGGCGGTCTGAAAGGACCAGTCATGCACCTATCAGATACGGTTTTCTAGTAACTGAAGGTGATGATTTAGTGTTAGTGGACAATGATCCAGCTACCTTTCGAGAAGCCATGGACGGAACCGATTCTGAGAAATGGCTGGAAGCCATGAGGGAAGAAATGCAATCCATGTTAGATAATCAAGTGTGGGACTTTTTGGATCAAACTCCTGGCTTAAAAGTCATTGGGTGTAAATGGATCTTTAAGATAAAGATAGACATGGATGGTAAACCTCAAACATATAAAGCACGACTTGTAGCAAAAGGTTACGTTGAACGGTGGAGCATTGAGTTGGAAAAGCAAGAATCAGGACACCATCGCCGACTCTATAACGGAAGCTGAGTATATTGCTGCATTGGAAGCAACATGGGAGGCTGTATGGATCAGGAGTTTCATGGCTGGGTTAGGTGTAATTAAAAACCCATCTAACCCAGTAGACTTATATTGTGACAACATCGGGGCCATTGCACAAGCTAAGGAACAAAGGGCACATGACAGATCCAAGCATGTACTCAGGAAGTATTACATCATCGGGGACATAGTTGCTAGAGGTGACGTGAAGATCCACTACGTTGCATCTGATGATAACACAGCCGACCCCTTGACCAAGGCTCTTCCTCAAGCAAAACATGATACACATGATAGGTCAATGTGGATAGACTGGGACTTAGATTAAAACTAGGGGAAAGTGGGAGATTGATAGCATTTTTGTGCTATAGTCCAATTGCCAGTAGTCTATAAATGTCTATGTATGGTAATCATCGTTTGTAATAAATAAAACGGCTTTGTATTACTTATGTGTTGAAGTAATATGTTAAGCATGATCTAATTTATGACCACTAAAGTAGTAGAACCATAAATCTGTACGGATCACACTTAAGGAGTCCCTGGTCAATATACTCTTCAATCGAATCGACCAGTATGAGGATGGTTCTCAATGATGTAGTTCTGCTTATCATAGGGATGTGGGATCCCGGAATCATATAATAGATATCATGAGGTGATTGATATCGGACGACCCGCTTTGAATAGTGTTTTATAGATTAAGCCATGAACATATTCAAATGTGATAGTTTGTCACGATATCCTAAGACCAATGAGTCTTTGTGATCTCTATGCGGTTGACGTGCGACTTTGACTTGCGCCTATCACTTTCCGTAACAGGATTGCAAAAACGGGCATGATTGGGTGGCGGAACGGATTGCATGAGTGACACGAAAGACGGCTAAGGAATATATCCCTCGTACTACGGTATGGGAAAGATATCCGTTAAGGCCGCTTGATCGAGAGTGACTAAGAGAAAGAGCATGGCCATGCCAGTGATATGGGTTATCAGTTCTCAGCCATCTCACATATCAAGTAACAATGATTGATTAAACAAGGTTGACGACTCTATGCCTTGTGATCAATCGGGATGTCTAGAGATAATAGGATAGTGACTTGTACACACAAGGTTAAATCGAATCATCGATCATCATGCACCTTGGGTAATCATAGCGTCTTACTAGAGACCACTTATGATGGATGAGGCAAGAGAGATATCTTGTGCCGATCTGCCAACGGTGGCATGAGCTTGGAGGGTCACACACATACAATATGGATAACTTGAGACAAGGAAGCATTGGCGTTTCTTGAGGAGCAAGACATGACCAAAATTGAGGGTTTTAGGCCATGGATAACTGAGTTTTTTGTCGATATCACGTCGGATTTTGTTTGATCAGTAACGACAAAAGGGTCGGATAATTTTTGGACACTGCACGCAGCCGCATGGGCGAGTCCATTGGGCTCGGCTCATGAGGTTACCAAGCCGGCCCAACAAAGGCCCAACAAGGCCCAATAAGGCTCTTATGGTCGGCCACATTTGTGGGTCCAAGTGTGGGGGCCACACACCATGCTTAGTTGGTGTTGTTGATTAAGAGGAGAGTGATTTAAAGGGATTTGGTGATGACTTGCCTTTAACCCATGCCTTCATCATTTGTTACTTTAATCAACCATGCCTTATGTGTTAGGATTGTGCCCTAGTCCAATGTAATTCCTTAATCTATATTGTAACAGACATCATTCTTCTGCATAATAAAAGGAATAATATTACTAATGTGTTGTAGTAATATATCTAATGTAATTTGATCTATGTCATAATTTGTGTAACCACTTATAGTAGAACTATAGATTAGAAAGAATTGCATTGGATAAAGTCCCTGATAAGCTAAGCTTCTTCTGAAGCGATCAGTATGAGACTAACTCCTTGTGATAATGCTCTACTGATCATGGCAAAGTGCGTGCCGGAGATATATCATAAATACCATCAGGCCGATGATATCGGACAACCCGATTGTGAGTATGCTGCATATATACAGTCATGAGATACTCACATATCGTAGCTTGTCATTATATCCTAAGACCAAGTAGTCTTTGTGTGCACTATGTAATGAATACCTAAGTTTGACCTAGTCTAACGTTAGCTGTAAAAGGGTAACTATAACAGCTTCGATTGGCTTGGATATTTATTACATTAGTGAACTCGAAAGGCGTCTGAGGGATTTATCACTCATACTTCGTTATGAGAAAGATATCCGTTTAGGCCACTTGATGAGTATGACTGAAGGAATAGCACGGCCATGCAGGTGATATCTTAGTACCCGTTTTCAGTCATCTTAGATATCAAGAAACAGTGATTGATAAATTAGGATGACCATTCTATGCCTATTGATCAATCTGGATATCGGTTTGATAAAAGGACATTGACATGTACATTAACAGGTTAAGTCGAATAATCGATAATCAAGAACGTTGGGTAATCATAATGTCTTGCTAGAGACCACTTATGATGGAAAGGGTAAAATAGTAATTTTACCAGCCTCCCAACTATTTGGAGCTTAGAGGATCACACGCATTAAGCACGGTACATGATAAATAACTATGGATGGAAATTGGAAACGATTCGGTAGTTTCGTGGCCTAAGGTTTTAACCAGACGGTTGAAGAAATCAAATCGAGGAAATTAAACCGTTTTGTCTAAACCGAAATTAGAACTCAATATAATGGGTTTAATTTGGGTTTTAGTTAAACGGGCTTAAAGCCCATTTGCGGATTTCAGTGATGAATGAGGAATAGTGCAAATAGGAGTTTAAGAATGTTAAATATGCAATTAATTTTATTTGAAATTCAATTTTTATTTCAAATTAAAATTGCAAAATATCTTCCTCAATTTTCTCTAACTATTTGGCAAACCACTCTCCCTCATTTTCTCCCTCACTTGGCCGAACTCGCTTTCCTCTTCCTCCATCATTTTTGTCCAAAATTCTCAATATTCATTCATAGCAAAAGTGTGAGAGAAAACCTTTTTGGTTGGTGTGCTTGTGTGGACCTAATAGAGAAACACTACATTGTGTTTTCATCGATATATAAAGGTAATTTTTAGATTTCAAAAAGTTAAGAACATGCTGAATTTTTCACCATGGTTACTTATGTATCCGCTGCATGTAATTTAACGTTTGAAACCCATGGTGATCTCTTTCAGTGGTATCAGAGCTGGTTGTTATGAACTTTGTTCAACACGTTTAATTCTGAATTTTATTTTGTTTATGTATTCATCACCTTAGCATGCATGTAATAGAAAAAAAATTAGATTTAATTGATTTTGGAAAAGTTGGAAAATAATTTTATTGGTGTTTCGGGTTAGCTATGGCTGACCAGGGTCGAGACCCTTGGTGGACCATCGAATGCCCTAGGGCAGACCATGGTCGGCACAACCGGCCGACAAGGGTCGCCTACGGGCGACCATGGCATCCCTCGCGGGCGACCATGATCGCTGCCGCGAGCGACCACGGTCTTGTAGGGTTTTGGAGCGTTCTAGATAGTCGAGATAGCGGAAGAAATAAAAGATAATCTACTCCAAACCTTGTCCAAGAACATTTAAACCATTAAATCCCAAAGCAAAATCTATTCCACAAGATGTTTACCTTTAAGTCTTGTTTGAATCGATAAAGAAGAACGTTCGGATCTTCTTCTCTAAAGCAAGTCCACACCAAGAGGATGATCTTCAAGATCCTTCACTTAATTGCCTACTAGAACAATTAAATGAAGAACAAGAGAGCAAGATGGAGGAGAAAGAGAGGGGTGGCCGGCCACTTGAGAGAGAGAGGTTTTTGTGTGAGTTTTGTGATTAAATGATTAATGAATTAAAGTCTTGCATTTAATCCATCATCCAACTCACAAGTATGGGTTAAAAGTGATTGGTATGGGCTTAAAGGTGCTTTAACCCATACCCCTTAAATCACTCACCTCTTAATCCACAACCACCAACTAAGCATGGTGTTGTGTGGCCCCCACAATGGCCCCACCAAGTGGGCCGGCCATGAGGCTTCATGGGCCGAGGCCAATGGGCCCTCCCGTGTTGTCTCATGCCACGTCCAAAAGTTGCCCGACCCTTTTGTCGTTACTTATCAAACAAAGTCCGACGCGATATCGACGAAAAACTCAATTTTTCTTGATTCGCTAATTATTCTCTCAAACCGAACCTATGGCACAAAACCTCCAGTTTTGTCCACATACTTCTCCATAAGAAACATCAATGTTTCCTTGTCTCATGTTATCCGTCTTGTATGTGTGTGACCCTCTAGGCTCATGCCACCGTTGGCAGATCGGCGCAAGACTCGCTCTTGCCCGATCCATCATAAGTGGTCTCTAGTAAAACATTATGATTTCCCAAGGTGCACGATGATCGATGATTCGACTTAACCTTTGAGCGTACAAGTCACCATCCTTTTATCTCTAGATATCCCGATTGATCTCAAGGCATAGAGTCGTCTCCCTTGTTCAATCAATCATTGTTACTTGATATGCGAGATGACTGAGGACTGATAACCCGTATCATTTGCATGGCCATGCTTTTCCTCTCAGTCAGTCTCCATCAAGAGGCCTTCTAACGGATATCTTTCCCATACCGTAGTATGAGGGATATATCCCTTAGCCGTCTTTCGTGTCACTCATGCAACCCGTTCCGCCACCCAATCATGCCCTTCATAGCAATCCTTTTACAGAAAGCGTTTGGCGCAAGTTAAAGCCGTACGTTCATTGCATAGTGATCACAAAGACTCCTTGGTCTAAGGACGTCGTGACAAGCTATCGCATCTGAATATGTTTATGGCTTAATCTATGAAAACACTATTCAATACGGGTCGTCCGATATCAATCACCTCATGATATCTATGATATGGTTCCAGGATCCCACATCCCTATGACAAGTAGAACTACATCATTAAGAACCATCCTCATACTGGTCGCTTTCAAGGAAGCATACGTTGACCAGGGACTCGTTAAGTGTGATCCGTACAGATTTATGGTTCTACTACTTTAGTGGTCATAAATCAGATCATGCTTAACATATTACTTCAACACATAAGTAATATAAAGCCGTTTATATTTATACATTGCAAACGATGATATTTGTACATAGACGTTTACAGACTAATGCCAATTGGACTAGGGCACAGGTCTACCCATGCGTGCGACCATGGCAGCCCTCGCGGGCCACCATGGTTGCCTCGCAGGCGACCAGGTCTGCCCTAGGGGCAACAATGGCAGCCCTCGCGGGCTACCATGGTCAGCCCCGCGAGCGACCTCGGCAGCCCTCGCGGGCCACCGTGGTTGCTTCTGCGGGCGACCTCGGTTGGGCCGGTTCGGCTCGACAAGATTCAAGCTGAACCGGCCGGCTCGCGAGAATAATTTGAAACCCTAAAAATTTAATTTTCAAATTTAGTTCGGTTTCGAAAAACCAGCGAGAACCGGTTCAAAATTCAATTAATTAATTAAACCGTCTGGTTTCGATAAACCGGAATTTTTCCACACTTAAGAAAGATAAAATTTGGAAAATTTATTTGTTTGATAAGCATGTTGAGTGTGCACATGATCTTTGATAACATGATGTTTTCCACATGATGCTAGCTAAGCCCTCTAGACTTGCATTTTAATTTCGGTTTTGCAACATGCGTGTTGCTTATTTTTGGGTTGTAGTAAATACGGCCTGCGTGTCGTGATTTATATTTCATTTTATTTATTTAAATTCATAATCACGAAGACCGAACTAAGAAGCAAGTCAACAAGAAGACTCGGATTGGATGAGGCTCGAAGCTGAAAGAGATCATCACGGGTTCCAAAGATTGAAAATCATGCAGGGGACAATATGTAACCGTGGTGATCGTAAAAACTTGATCTTAATGCTATTTGAACATGTTATAAACATAATTAAAATCTGATATTTACCTCTTGAAATCGACAAGAACACAAGCGTAGTGTCCTCTCTATCAAGTCCACACAAGCACACAACCGAAATGGTTTTTCTCTCTAATTTTTGCTAGAAAATTGAAAAGGAAAAATGTGCAATAATGGAGGTTGAGGGGGGAGAGTGGGTTCGGAAATGAGGGAGAGAGAGAGGGAGTTGGTTGCTGAAAAATTCCAAGGATAAGATAATTAAAAAATTATGTGATTTTTAATTTGAAATTAAATTGAATTTCAAAATAAAAATTGCACTATCCATCCTTTTAATCCTTCTTATTTGCATTTAACCCCTCTCTTATCTTAAACCCTAAATGGGCTTTAAGCCCATTTAACTAAAACCCAAATTAAACCCATTAACTTGAGTTCTAATTTCGGTTTAGTCAAAACGGCTCAATTTCCTCGAATTGATTTCTTCAACCGTCTGGTTAAAACCTTAGGCCAGAAAACTACCGAATTGTTCTCAACTCTCATCCATAATTATTGTCATGTATCGTGCTTAATGCGTGTGACCCTCTAGGCTCACGAATAATTGGCAGACTGGTAAAATTACCATTTTACCCTTTCCATCATAAGTGGCCTCTAGCAAGACATTATGATTATCCAATATTCGTGATTATCGATTATTTGACTTAACCTGTTATCGTACATGTCACTGTCCTTTTAACAAACCGATATCCAGATTGATCAATAGGCATAGAACGGTCATCCTAATTTATCAATCACTGTTTCTTGATATCTGAGATGACTGAAAACTGATACTAAAGTATCACCTGCATGGCCATGCTATTTCTTCAGTCATACTCATCAAGTGGCCTAAACGGATATCTTTCTCATACCGAAGTATAAGTGATAAATCCCTCAGACGCCTTTCGAGTTCACTAGTGCAATAAATGCCAAAGCCAATCGAAGCCGTTATAGCTACCCTTTTACAGATAACGTTAGACTAGGTCAAACTTAGGTATTTGTTACATAGTGTACACAAAGACTCCTTGGTCTTAGGATATAATGACAAGTTACGATATGTGAGTATCTCATGACTGGATCTATGCAGCATACTCACAATCGGGTTGTCCGATATCATCCACCTGATGATATCTATGATATAACTCCGGCACATCTTTGCCATGATCAGTAGAGCGTGATCATAAGGAGTTAGTCTCATACTGATCGCTTCAGAAGAAGCTTAGCTGATCAGGGACTCTATCGAATGCAACTCTTTTTGATCTATAGTTCTACTATAAGTGATTACACACATTATGACATAGATCAAATCACATTAGATATATTACTACAAAACGTTAGTAATATTATGCCTTTTATTATGTAGAATAATGATGTCCGTTACAACATAGATTGAGGAATTATTTTGGACTAGGGCACAAACCTAACAGAAGCCAGTGGGAGTTCACAAGAATGGAGCAAGTTTGGATCTTGAAGACCAAGTCCTTAAGATCATTATTGCTAGATTCTTAGGAACTTAAGATGGGCTTAGCTATGCATATATTTACCGTTACATTTATATGTTTGAATGTATGAATGTATGATAGTTTAAATATACAAGTTCATGTATGATTTGCTATCACCCACATGCAAATATTAAAATCGGAATTTAATCAAACTCGCATGTAACCTGCTAAGGGATCATCTTTGCATGAATTTGCAATTGATGATTCCAGATTAAAATTGTATCGATATACAATCAGACTTTTATAATTCACTTAAACGCAAATAATTAATGGTCAAGCGTGATACCATCCAAGTTTGGGCACTCAAAAGGGCTTTGACCCTATGGATGTCGGTATGCCTCCGCGTAACATTCATAAAGAAAAGGTCTGGATGAGATGGGTAGTTCTGTGTGGGTGTGTGCGCCTCCGCGTAGTAGCCACATTAGTTATTTCCATAGTTCAAGCTTGGTAGACTTGTCTACGATTGTCAGCTAGGGCTGACCCAGGGTATCAGTATAGGGTATGCCACGTACTTACAAGTACAGACCCTATCCAGGAACTACATGGTCATTTAGATGGATGTATTCCTACCTTGATGCTCTCAATTGGAGCAGTGAGCCTCCGTTCTCTTAAATTGAGAGTTGGAATCAGAAAGTTGGAATCAGAAAGTGTTTTATAACTTAATCTCCAACTTCAATTTTAATTAATACTGATTAAAATTTGTTTACTGTGTAGATATAAAATGGCAAACATGAATCATTCTGGTAACAGCGCGCTTAGGTCACTAATCGAGCATGATAAGCTTAACGGCGTAAACTTCCTCGATTGGGACCAAACTTGAGACTCGTTCTCAAGCATGAACATAAGGATTATACCCTTACCCAGGAACCATCTACTGAACCAGCATTGAACGGCACAAGGGCGCAAAGGGATGCCTACCAGAAATTCCTTAGCGACCGGATCGACGTGCAGTGCATCATGATGGGCAGTATGGTGCCTGACTTGCAAAAACAGTTCTTGGACATTTCTGATGATCCTAAAGCCTGTATGGCAGAGATCGAGAAAATGTTCAAAGAGAAAGCGCGTGTCGAAAGATACGACACTTACAGTGAACTGATGTCTTGCAAGCTGAAGGTTGGAGCTCCTGTAAGTCCCCATGTCCTTAAGATGAAACGTCTTTTAGAACACTTGACCAGACTCGGTCATCCTGTGGATAAGGAAATGTCTGCAGACTTTGTGCTCCATTCACTTCCAGAGACATATCGTGATTTCGTTGGAAATTACAATATGCATGACATGGATAAGACTGTGACAGAGCTTCATGGTATGCTCGTGACTGCAAGAACCTCCAGGGCAAGACCAATGAGGTTCTAATGATCAACATGATAGCATTTGTGCCCTAGTCTAATTGCTATTAGCCTGTAAACGTTTATGTACATCATCATCGTTTGCAATATATATATAAAATGGCTTTGTATTACTTATGTGTTGAAGTAATATGTTAAGCATGATCTGATTTATGACAAATAAAGTAGTAGAACCATAAATCTGTACGGATCACACTTAACGAGTCCCTGGTCAAAATATGCTTCCTTAGAAGCGACCAGTATGAGGATGGTTCTTAATGACGAAGTTCTACTTGTCATAGGGATGAGGGATCCCGAAATCATATCATAGATATCATGAGGTGATTGATATCGGACGACCCGCTTTGAATAGTGTTTTCATAGATTAAGCCATGAACATATTCAAATGCAATAGCGTGTCACGATATCCTTAGACCGAGGAGTCTTTGTGATCACTATGCAATGAACGCGGCTTTAACTTGTGCCTAACGCTTTCTGTAACATGATTGCAATAACAGGTATGATTGGGTGGCGAAACGGGTTGCATGAGTGACATGAAAGACGGCTATGGGATTTATCCCTCATACTACGGTATGGGAAAGATATTCGTTAAAAGGCCTCTTGATCGAGACTGACTGAGAGTAAGAGCATGGCCATGCTGGTGATACGGGTTATCAGTTCTAAGCCATCTCACATATCAAGTAACAATGATTGATTAAACAAGGGTGACGACTCTATGCCTTGTGATCAACCGGGATATCTAGAGATAATAGGATAGTGACTTGTACGCACAAGGTTAAGTTGAATCATCGATCGTCATGCACCTTGGGTAATCATGACGTCTTACTAGAGACCACTTATGATGGATCGGGCAAGAGCGATCTTTTGCGCCGACAAGGAAACCTTAACGTTTCTTGAGGAGCAATACATGGAAAAAACTGGAGGTTTTGTGCCATGGGTTCGGTTTGAGAGAATAATTAGCGAATCGAGAAAACTGAGTATTTTCGTCGATGTCGCGTCGGACTTTGTTTGATAAGTAACGACAAAAAGGGTCGAGCGACTTTTGGACACGGCACGAGACCACACGGGCGAGCCCATTGGGCTCGGCCCATGAGGTCTCATGGCCGACCCAAACAAGGGCCCATTAAGGGCCCAATAAGCCCTCTTGCCGGCCCACATGGTTGGTCCATGTGTGGGGGCCACACAACACCATGCTTAGTTGGTGATTGTGGATTACGAGGTGAGTGATTTAAGGGGTATGGGTTAAAGCACCTTTAAGCCCATACAAATCACTTTTGACCCATGCTTATTAGTTGAATGATGAATTGAAATACAAGAGATTAATTCATTATTCAAACAATCACAAAAACACACAAAAACTCTCTCTCTCTTCGTGTGGTCGGCCACCTTGCTCCTCTTCCTCATCTTGTTCTCTTGTTCTTCATTTAATTGTTCTAGTAGGCAATTAAGTGAAGGATCTTCAAGATCATCCCCTTGGTGTGGACTTGCTTTAGAGAAGAAGATCCAAAAGTTCTTCTTTAATCGATTCAACAAAGACTTAAAGGTAAACATCTTGTGGAATAGATTTTGCTTTGGGATTTAATGGTTTATGTTCCTGGACAAGGTTTGGAGTAGATTTTCTTATTATGCTTCCGCTATCTCGACGATCTAGAACGCTCCAAATCCCTACACAATAAGCAAGTGAGCTTCAAGAAAGCCAGCCTGGGCAAGGATAAGGCCCCTATTCACCTAGCAATAAGATTCGACAACCTAAGGGTCCAGCAGCTCCAAAGGCTGTTGAGAATCCTAAGAAGGATGTCATCTGCTTCTATTACCAAGGACAGGGGCACTAGAAAAAGGATTGTAAGAAATACAAGCTGTTTCTTAGGAAGAGTGGAGCTACCACATCTTCAGGATCAGATATTTTTGTTATTGAGCTCAATCTCAGTTTATCTACTTCAGATTCTTGGGTACTTGATACCGGTGCAGAATCTCACATTTGTGTTAATGTGCAGGCTCTGGGAAGGAGAAGAGAAGTGGGCAAGGGCGAGGCGGACCTACGAGTTGGAGACGGCAATCAAGTCTTGACAACTGTAGTAGGAAATATTAGTCTCAGTTTGCCTAGTGGGCTAGTTTTGTTATTAAACAATGTTCATTGTGTACCTGCGTTTCGCAGGAATATTATTTCTGTATCCTTGCTAGACAAGGAAGGATACTGTTTTTCTATTGACAATGGAATTTTCAATATTTTCAAGAATAATATGTTTTATTGCAATGCTTTATAGGTTGGTGGTTTATATATATTCTTAATATTCAAAACATTGACATTAGCTCAATTTTTAATATAAGTAACAAAAGGGTTAAATCCGATGATTTAAACCAAACTATGATATGGCACTGCCGCTTAGGCCATATAGGCCAGAAACGCATCTCAACACTTCACAAGTGTGGACTTCTAAGTCCTTTTGAATTCACTTCAATTGAGAGATGTGAGTCATGCCTTATGGGCAAAATGACAAAGGCACCTTTTGCCAGTTTAGGTGAAAGGGCTAGTGACTTATTAGGTCTCATTCATTCCGATATATGTGGGCCTATGAGCACTCAGGCCAGAAGAGGTTTTCACTACTTCGTTACATTTACTAATGACTTTAGTAGATATGGGTATGTTTATCTTATGAGACATAACTCGTAAACCTTTGACAAGTTCTAAGAGTTCCAGAACGAAGCACAAAACCAACTTGGTAAAAGTATAAAGGCGCTTCGATCTGACAGAGGCGGTGAGTACTTGGACCAAGAATTTCACAGTCATTTAAAGGAGTGTGGGATCCTCTCTGATTTGACTCCACCTGGAACACCTCAAATGAATGGTGTATCCGAACGGAGAAATCAGACCCTTCTTGACATGGTTCGATCAATGATGACTCAGGCTGACCTCCCTATCTCCTTCTGGGGCTATGCCCTAGAAATGGCCGCATTCATATTGAATCGGGCTCCTACAAAGGCAGTGGAAAGCACTCCATACGAAGTATGGAATGGGAAGAAACCCTTATTATCTTTCCTTAAGATTTGGGGATGTGAAGCTTACGTCAAACGTCTGCTAGGCGATAAGCTCGAACCCAAATCAGATAAATGTGTCTTTGTTGGGTACCCCAAAGAAACAAGGGGGTACTATTTCTACAAACCTACCGAGAACAAAGTTTTTGTTGCTTGAGAAGGGGTATTTTTGGAAATGGAATTTATTTCCAAAAGTACTAGTGGGAGTGTCGTGCATCTTGAAGAAATTCAAGAAGATACGGAACAACCTACTATGCCGGATGTAGAAATACAGGAGCTAGAAGAGGTCATTGATCAAGAACCAATCCCCACTCCTATTCCATATGGTCCAAGAAGGTCTGAGAGATCTCGTCAAGCTCCTATCAGATATGGCTTTCTAGCCACTGAAGGAAATGACTTGATGTTGGTGGATCAGGATGATCCAGAAACCTACAGACAAGCTTTGGCCAGTCCAGACTCCGAAAAATGGCAGAACGCCATGAATGAGGAAATGAAATCCATGTCCGACAACCAAGTTTGGCGCTTGGTGGATCAAACCCCTGGGATAAAACCCATCAGTTGCAAATGGGTCTATAAACTTAAGACCGACATGGATGGAAAACCTCAGACCTATAAAGCTAGATTGGTTGCGAAAGGTTATCGCCAGATCGAAGGTATCGATTATGACGAGACCTTTTCACCTGTGACTATGGTCATTCTAGACATAGCAGCATACTACGACTATGAGATATGGCAGATGGATGTCAAAACCGCCTTCCTTAACGGGAACTTAAAAGAGGATGTGTATATGACACAACCCGAGGGTTTTGTTGATCTAGAGAATCCCGGAAAGATTTGTAAGCTGCTTAGATCCTTTTATGGATTAAAGCAAGCTTCACGGAGTTGGAACATTCGTTTTGATGAAGCCGTAAGGGAATTCGGTATTATCAAAAACAAAAGTAAACCTTGCGTATATAAGAAAGCGAGTGGGAGTAAAATTGTATTCCTAGTGCTATATGTCGATGACATACTGATCATGGGGAATGATATCCTAACCTTTTGTTGAGGTTAAAGCTTGGTTAGGGAAATGCTTCTCGATGAAGGACTTAGGTGATGCTGCTTTCATTATGGGCATCAAGATCTACAGAGATCGACCAAAAAGAATATTGGGCCTAAGTCAGAGCACTTAGATAGATAAGGTGTTGAGAAGATTCTCAATGCTTGACTCTAAAAAAGGATACCTACCCATGCGGCATGGCATTAAGCTCAGCAAACAACAGAGTCCTAAGACTCTTGATGAGCTAAGCAAAATGAGTAAGATCCCATATGCTTCGGCTGTGGGATCCATCATGTATGCCATGATTTGCACGAGACAAGACATCTCGTTCGCATTAAACTGTATCAGCAGATATCAATCTAACCCAGGCCAGGAGCACTGGATTGCTGTCAAGAGTATCCTTAAATATCTAAGGAGAACTAAAGACGCATTCCTAGTGTATGGTGGGAAGGATGGAGAACTAGTAGTCAAAGGATATGTTGATGCTAGTTTTCAAAAAAAACCTGATGATTTCAAATCACAGGCAGGATTTGTATTTGTGTTAAGTGGCGGAGCATTCAGCTGGAAGAGCTTCAAGGAAGTCACAAATGCCGATTCTACAACAGAGGCTGAATACATAGCTGCAGCAGAACAACTAAGGAAGACGTATGGGTTAGAAGCTTTCTAACCGGATTAGATGTAATGTCGCGAGCGTCTGATCCGGTAAGCTTGTTGTGTGACAACACGGGGGCCATAGCATTAGCTCAAGAGCCCAGATTCCACAACAGAACTTATCACATACAGAGGAAGAATCACATTATCAAAGAATATATCGATAACGGTGATGTGGAGATTACTTATGTACCGACTGATGACAATGTTGTTGATCCTTTGACAAAGGCTTTACCGCAGCCCAAGCATGAGGCGCACGTGAAGTCTATGGGGGTAGATTGGAACTTAGGTTGGAACTAGGGGCAAGTGGGAGATTTTTAGGATTGTGCCCTAGTGCAATGTAATTCCTTAATCTATTTTGTAACGGGCATCATTCTTCTACATAATAAAAGGCATAATATTACTAATATGTTGTAGTAATATATCTAATGTAATTTGATCTATGTCATAATGTGTGTAACCACTTATAGTAGAACTATAGATCAGAAAGAACTGCATTCGATAAGGTCCCTGATCAGCTAAGCTTCTTCCGAAGCGATTAGTATGAGACTAACTCCTTGTGATTATGCTCTACTGATCATGGCAAAGTGCGTGCCGGATATATATCATAGATACCATCAGGCCGATGATATCGGACAACCCGATTGTGAGTATGCTGCATAGATCCAGTCATGAGATACTCACATATCGTAGCTTGTCATTATATCCTAAGACCAAGGAGTCTTTGTGTGCACTATGTAACGAATACCTAAGTTTGACCTAGTCTAACGTTATCTGTAAAAGGGTAACTATAACGGCTTCGATTAGCTTGGATATTTATTACATTAGTGAACTCAAAAGGCGTCTGAGGGATTTATCACTCATACTTCGGTATGAGAAAGATATCCGTTTAGGCCACTTGATGAGTATGACTGAAGGAATAGCACGGCCATGCAGGTGATACCTTAGTATCAGTTTTCAATCCTCTCAGATATCAAGAAACAGTGATTGATAAATTAGGATGACAATTCTATGCCTATTGATCAATCTGGATATCGGTTTGATAAAAGGACATTTACATGTACGATAACAAGTTAAGTCGAATAATCGATAATCACGAACGTTGGGTAATCATAGTAATTTTACCAGTCTGCCAACTGTTCGTGAGCCTAGAGGGTCACACGCATTAAGCACGGTACATGACAAATAATTATGGATGGAAATTGAAAATGATTCGTTAGTTTTCTGGCCTAAGGTTTTAACCAGACGGTTGAAGAAATCAATTCGAGGAAATTAAACCGTTTTGTGTAAACCGAAATTAGAACTCAATTTAATGGGTTTAATTTGGGCTTTAGTTAAACGGGCTTAAAGCCCATTTAGGGATTTAAGTGATGAATGGGGAATAGTGCAAATAGGAGTTTAAGAGGGTTAAATATGCAATTAATTTGATTTGAAATTCAATTTTTAATTTCAAATTAAAATTTCAAAATATCTTCCTCAATTTTCTCTAACTATTTGGCAACCACTCTCCCTCATTTTTCCCTCACTTGGCCGAACTCCCTTTCCTCTTCCTCCATCATTTTTGTCAAAAATTCTCAATATTCATTCATAGCAAAAGTGTGAGAGAAAACCTTTTTGGTTGGTGTGCTTGTGTGGACCTAATAGAGAAACACTACATTGTGTTTTCATCGATTTATAAAGGTAATTTTCAGATTTGAAAAAGTTAAGAACATGCTGAATTTTTCATTAAGATCTTCATCATGTTTCGATCACCATGGTTACTTATGTATCCGCTGCATGAAATTTAACGTTTGGAACCCATAGTGATCTCTTTCATTATGAGTTGAAGAGGTAGACAAATATCTAATTAATTCACTCACACTCTCTCTCTCTCACAAGCTTGGCCGGCCACCTCTCTCTCTCTCCTCTCTTTACTCTCTTGTTCTTCACATATTAGTTCTAGTAGGCTAAGTGTGTAGGATCATAAGGATCATCCTCTTGGTGTAGACTTGCTCTAGAGAAGAAGATCATCTAGTTCTTCTTTCTTGATTCAACAAAGACTAAAAGGTAAACTCTTGTGGAATAGATTTTGCCTTGAGATTTAATGGTTCATGTTCTTGGACAGTTTTTGGAGTTCTTATTGTTTATGCTTCCACTATCTCGATGATCTTGAACGCTCCAAAACCTTACAATTACAACCCGGGAGCTCTCGTTACACCTTTTCTCCCACAAGGTTCAATTTACACATGTTCAAAGTTACTGTTAGGAAAATGTTTCACACTACTCAAACTCTCGTGTTTTTGTGTTATTTTTTAAAATAGACTGATGTCAGTTGCTTTCTTTTGTTGATATGTGCTCAATCTGGTGAAATGGCTTCTGAAAACAAGTTTCATGATCCTTTTTTAATGGTAACATAGGTTCTCATTTACTGTTAGAAAGGTGTTTCAGATTGCTCAAACTCTCTAATTTCTGTTGAACTATTATAAAACTGATTGTTGTCAATTGATTGTTTCTCTTGATATGTGATAGTTTTTTTGAAATGGTCTCTCTGAAACCTATTTCAGTGTTCTTTTCTCATGCATTCATAGTTTCTCAATTACTGTCAGGAATGTGTTTCAGACTGATGTCAATTGCTTCCCATGATTACATATTTTCTCATTTACTATTATGAACATGTTTCAAACCTAAAAAAACTTTGATTTGTGTGAATATTCTGTAGACCTCTTGATCGAGAATGACTGAGAGTAAGAGCATGGCCATGCCAGTGATACGGGTTATCAGTTCTCAGCCATCTACATATCAAGTAACAATGATTGATTAAACAAGGATGACGACTCTATGCCTTGTGATCAATCGGGATATCTAGAGATAATAGGATAGTGACTTTTACGCACAAGGTTAAGTCGAATCATCGATTGTCATGCACCTTGGGTAATCATAACATCTTACTAGAGGCCCCTTATAATGGATCGGGCAAGAAGAGACCTTTTGCGCCGATCTGCCAACGGTGGCATGAGCCTGAAGGGTCACAAACATTCAAGACGGATAACTTGAGACAAGGAAACCTTAACGTTTCTTAAGGAGCTATGCATGGACAAAACTGAAGGTTTTGGGCCATGGGTTCGGTTTGAGAGAATAATTAGTGAATCGAGAAAATTGAGTTTTTTCGTCGATGTCGCGTCCGACTTTGTTTGATAAGTAACGACAAAAAGGGTCGGGCAACTTTTGGACACGGCACGAAACCACATGGGCGAGCCCGTCCATTAGGATCGGCCCATGAGGTCATGTGACCGGCCCAACAAGGGCCCATTATGGGCCCAATAAGCCCAATATGGCCGGCCACATTGGTGGGTCCAAGGGTGGGGGCCACACAACACCATGGTTGGTTGGTGATTGTGGATTAAGAGGTGAGTGATTTAAGGGGTATGTGTGATGGCACTTTAAGCCCATACCAATCACTTTTAGACCCATGCTTATGAGTTGGATGATGAATGTAAATATCTAATATTTATTCATTACACAAGATAATCACACAACTCTCAAAAGCCCTCTCTCTCTCTCTAGTGGCCGGCCACTCTTGCTCTCTCCTCTCATCTTGCTCTCTTGTTCTTCATTTAATTGTTCTAGTAGGCAATTAAGTGAAGGATCTTCAAGATCATCCCCTTGGTGTGGACTTGCTTTAGAGAAGAAGATCCGAAAGTTCTTCTTTATCGATTCAACAAAGACTTAAAGGCAAACATCTTGTGGAATAGATTTTGCCTTGGGATTTAACGGTTTATGTTCTTGGACAAGGTTTGGAGTAGATTTTGTGAAACGCTTCCGCTATCTCGATGATCTAGAACGCTCCAAAACCCTATAGTGGTATCAGAGCGTGGTTAACCCTATTAATCTTTGTCTTGTTTAACTTGTTTCGGTTTTATGATTATTTGCATGCCAAAATTGTTGATAACATGATTTTAATGCTTTTTGTGATAATTACATGAAATATGTTAATTTTGAAAATATATTGAATTTGGAATTTTTCGGATATTATTGGATTTGTTGGGTTCGAGAAGAGACTCTCGGGGAGCCGGATCGGAGGTATCGGACGGAGGTCACCGGAGGCCGGGAAGGCCGGCGGTGATCGGAGCCGTCCCCACTCTTGGCCGAGGCCGAGAGTGGCGGCAAGCTCGGTTTGGGCCTTCCAAGGCCCAAACAGAGCCGTGTTATGTTGGGCTCGGCCCAATGGGCTTTCGAACCATTGGCTTGGCCCGACTTGGTTCGTGCATGGTGTTTGATTCGTGGAATGAACCCGCGATCCAATATTTCGAAAACTTTCAAAATTTAATCAGTTTCGATAAACCGTTTTTCGAAAAGGTCTAGTTTCGATAAACCTGACCAAGCAACTTGGCAAAATTAAAACCGGAATAATTGCATATTATTTGATAACATGTTTGTGTGATAACATGTTGGATGATGTGATGAGATGTATGATGCATTAGTAGCCCATTAGATTTTATTGCTTTCACGGTTTGCATACCGTTAGTGTTAGCGTGTAATTATTCTTTTATTCGAGCCCATAAAGTGTAATTATTTTATATCCGGTCTACGAACCGAGTATTAATTGTAATTACTACTCAAAGACGAGAAGGATGGAAAATCGAGCACAATGACGGTCTTGGAGGAAGTCCAAGAGCTAGTGGGAGCCCGAATGAGAAAGACGAGAAGAAATGGTAACTCGTAGAATCCTAAGATTAGGAAGGGCTATAAAATGCATATTTAACACTTTATGTTTGCTTGCTTGTATTATTTAAATAATAACATGGTTGCATGCTTAGCTTATAAGTTTATAAGCCATCACCTTACATGCAAAGATTATAATCACAGATTATAAGCGTTGTGAACCATCATCGCACGGGTTGTGATGGATAAGTTCAAATTTTAAACGTGTTTGCACGGGTTGCAAATGACGGCTTCAAATGAAGATAGTATGTGATACAATTAAGAACGTCACAACACGAGTTGTTGATGACGGGTTCGTAATTGTGCCAAATACTTTCGAATTATTAAGCACAGCCAAATTACAACATAATTTGAGTCAAGTGAGATGCCACCCTAATTCACACCCATGTAGAAACATTTTATCGGTGTCGTGCGCCTTAGCGGAGCATCGATCGAATGGGTTCTATATGGGAATGGTAAATTTTGTGGGATGTTGTGTGCCTTAGCGGGGCATCTGCACAAAGTTAACTCGTTAGTGAAAGTTGGTTGACTCGACCACGATTCTTGGCCTGAGGTCGAGCTGGGGTATCGGAAGGGTAAGCCATGTGCTTTTGCACATACCCTGACCAAGAGTTACACGGGTTGTAATTGGATGGACGTCCTACCTGATAAAATTTGTGCCCTAGTCCAATTGCTATTAGCCTGTAAACGTCTATGTACATTATCATCGTTTGTCATATATATATAAAACGGCTTTGTATTACTTATGTGTTGAAGTAATATGTTAAGCATGATCTGATTTATGACCACTAAAGTAGTAGAACCATAAATCTGTACGGATCACACTTAACGAGTCCCTGGTCAAAACATGCTTCCTTAGAAGCGACCAGTATGAGGATGGTTCTTAATGACGTAGTTCTACTTGTCATAGGGATGAGGGATCCCGAAATCATATCATAGATATCATGAGGTGACTGATATCGGACGACCCGCTTTGAATAGTGTTTTCATAGATTAAGCCATGAACATATTCAAATGCGATAGCTTGTCACGACATCCTTAGACCGAGGAGTCTTTGTGATCACTATGCAATGAACGTGCGGCTTTAACATGCGCCTAACGCTTTCTGTGACAGGATTGCAATAACGGCCATGATTGGGTGGCGGAACGGATTGCATGATTGACACGAAAGACGGTTAAGGGATTTATCCCTCTTACTACGGTATGGGAAAGATATCCGTTAAAAGGCCTCTTGATGGAGACTGACTGAGAGTAAGAGCATGGCCATGCCGGTGATACGGGTTATCAGTTCTCAGCCATCTCACAAATCAAGTAACAATGATTGATTAAACAAGGGTGACGACTCTATGCCTTGTGATCAATCGGGATATCTAGATATAAGAGGATAGTGACTTGTACGCACAAGGTTAAGTCGAATAATCGATCGTCATGCACCTTGGGTAATCATAACATCTTACTCGAGACCACTTATGATGGATCGGGCAAGAGCGATATTTTGCGCCGATCTGCCAACGGTGGCATGAGCCTAGAGGGTCACACACATTCAAGATAGATAACTTGAGACAAGGAAACCTTGACGTTTCTTGAGGAGCAATACATGGACAAAACTAGGGGTTTTGTGCCATGGGTTCGGTTTGAGAGAATTATTAGCGAATCGAGAAAACTGAGTTTTTTCGTCGATGTCGCGTTGGACTTTATTTGATAAGTAGCGACAAAAAAGGTCCGGCGACTTTTGGACACGACATGAGACCACACGGGCGAGCCCATTGGGCTCGCCTCATGAGGCCTCATGGCTGGCCCAAACAAAGGCCCGATAAGGGCCCAATAAGCCCTCTTGGCCGGCCCACATAGTGGGTCCATGTGTGGGGGCCACACAACACCATGCTTAGTTGGTGATTGTGGATTAAGAGGTGAGTGATTTAAGGGGTATGGGTTAAAGCACCTTTAAGCCCATACCAATCACTTTTAGACCCATGCTTATGAGTTGGGTGATGGATTCAAATATAATTTGTTGATTCATTACACAAAATATCACAAAAAACTCACAAGCTCTCTCTTCTCTCTCTAGTGGCCGGCCACCTCTCTTTCTCTCCTCAATCTTGCTCTCTTGTTCTTCATTTAATTGTTCTAGTAGGCAATTAAGTGAAGGATCATCAAGATCATCCCCTTGGTGTGGACTTGCTTTAGAGAAAAAGATCCGAAAGTTCTTCTTTATCGATTCAACAAGACTTAAAGGTAAATATCTTGTGGAATAGATTTTGGTTTGGGATTTAATGGTTTATATTCTTGGACAAGGTTTGGAGTAGATTTTCTTATAATGCTTCCGCTATCTCGACGATCTAGAACGCTCCAAAACCCTACAGTGGTATCAGAGGGTTGATTACCTTCTTAATCTTTGTCTTGTTGAATTTGTTTCGGTTTTTGATAACATGATTTTAATGATTTTTGGGATATTTGCATGAAATATGTTAGTTTTGAAAAATATATTGAATTTGGGATTTTTCGGAAATTATTGGATTTGTTGGGTCCGAGAAGAGACTCTCGGGGAGCCAGATCGAAGGTACCGGACGGAGGTCACCAGAGGCCGGTGAGGCCGGCGGTGACCGGGGCCGTCGCCACTCTTGGCCGAGGCCGAGAGTGGCGGCAAGCTCGGTTTGGGCCTTCCAAGGCCCAAACAGAGCCGTGTTATGTTGGGCTCGGCCCAATGGGCTTTCGAACCATTGGCTTGGCCCGACTTGGTTCGTGCGTGGTGTTTGATCCGTGTTACGAACACGCGATCCAATATTTAGAAAACTTTCAAAATTTAATCGTTTTCGGTAAACCGTTTTTCGAAAAGGTATAGTTTCGATAAACCAGACCAAGCAACTTGACAAAATTAAAACCGGAATTATTGCATATTATTTGATAACATGTTTGTGTGATAACATGTCGGATGATGTGATGAGATGTATGATGCATTAGTAGCCCATTAGATTTTATCGCTTTCACGGTTTGCATATCGTTAGTGTTAGCGTGTAATTATTCTTTTATTCGAGCCCATAAAGTGTAATTATTTTATATCCGGTCTACGAACCAAGTATTAATTGTAATTACTACTCAAAGATGAGAAGGATGGAAAATCGAGCACAATAACGGTCTTGGAGGAAGTCCAAGAGCTAGTGGGAGCCCGAATGAGAAAGACGAGAAGAAATGGTAACTCGTAGAATCCTAAGATTAGGATTGGCTATAAAATGCATATTTAACACTATATTTGCTTGATTGTATTATTTAAATAATAACATGGTTGCATGCTTAGCTTATAATTTTATAAGCCATCACCTTACATAACAAAGTGTTGAGACGATTCTCAATGCAAGATTCAAAGAAAGGACTGCTCCCCATGCGTCATGGCGTAAAGCTTAGCAAGAAGCAGTGTGCTGAGACACCTGCAGAGCTAGCAAGAATGAATGAGATCCCATATACTTAGGCTATAGGATCCATAATGTATGCCATGATATGTACGAGACCGGATATCTCGTTTGCCATGAGCTGTACAAGTAGACATCAATCCAAACCCGGTGAGGTACACTGGATGGCCGTCAAGGCGATTCTCAAATATTTGAGAAAAACCAAAGACGCTTTTCTTGTATACGGGGGAAGAAATGATGATCTAGTCGTCAAAGGATATGTCGACGCTAGTTTCCAGACAGACCCCAATGACTTTAAGAGTCATTTGGGATATGTGTTTACGTTGAACGGTAGAGCATTCAGCTCGAAAAGCAAGAAGCAGGAAACCATTGCCGACTCTACGACCGAAGCTGAGTACATTGCCGCATCTGAAGCGTCAAAAGAGGCTGTATGGATCAGGAGTTTTACGGCTG
This sequence comes from Geranium rotundifolium, assembly GCA_963920655.1. NCBI lineage: Eukaryota > Viridiplantae > Streptophyta > Magnoliopsida > Geraniales > Geraniaceae > Geranium > Geranium rotundifolium. The sequence goes on from OY987314.1 coordinate 16,483,572, forward strand.
GGTTAGGTGTAATTAAAAACCAATCTAACCCAGTAGACTTATATTGTGACAACACCGGGGCTATTGCGCAAGCTAAGAAACCAATGGCACATGACAGATCCAAACATGTACTCAGAAAGTATCACATCATCCGCGACATTGTTGCTAGAGGTGACGTGAAGATCCACTACGTTGCAACTGAGGATAACACAGCCGACCCCTTGACCAAGGCTCTTCCACAAGCAAAACATGATAAACATGTTAGGTCAATGGGTATAGACTAGGACTTAGATTGGAACTAGGGGCAAGTGGGAGATTGATAGCATTTGTGCCCTAGTCCAATTGCTATTAGCCTGTAAACGTCTATGTACATTATATTCGTTTGTAATATATATATAAAACGGCTTTGTATTACTTATGTGTTGAAGTAATATGTTAAGCATGATCTGATTTATGACCACTAAAGTAGTAGACCCATAAATCTGTACGGATGACACTTAACGAGTCCCTGGTCAAAACATGCTTCCTTAGAAGCGACCAGTATGAGGATGGTTCTTAATGACGTAGTTCTACTTGTCATAGGGATGAGGGATCCCGGAATCATATCATAGATATCATGAGGTGACTGATATCTGATAGAGATCACCACGGGTTCCAAACAATTAATATCATGCAGCGGACTTTATGTAACCGTGGTGATCGTTAAAAGCTAAGATCTTAATGCCATTTGAACATGTTATAAACATAAATATAAATCCGATATTTACCTCTTGTAATCAAAAAAACACAAGTGTAGTGTTCTCTCTATCAAGTCCACACAAGCACCACAACCGAAATGATTTTTCACTCAATATTTTGCTATAAATTTTTTGAGAGAAAACAAGGGCAACAATGGAGGAAGAGAGGGGGCTGATTTTCGGCCATTAGAGGGAGAGAATAAAGGGAGAGGTTGCTGAAAAAATCAAGGATAAAATGAATAGATATTATGTGATTTTAATTTGAAATTAAATTGAATTTCAAAATTAAAATTGCATTATCTATCCCTTTATTCTTTCTTATTTGCATTTGTTCCCTCTCTTATCTTAAATCCCTAAATGGGCTTTAAGCCCGTTCAACTAAAACCCAAATTAAACCCATTAACTTGAGTTCTAATTTCGGTTTAGTCAAAACGGCTCAATTTCCTCGAATTGATTTCTTCAACCGTCTGGTTAAAACCTTAGGCCAGAAAACTACCGAATTGTTCTCAATTCTCATCCAAAATTGTTGTCATGTATCGTGCTTAATGCGTGTGACCCTCTAGGCTCACGAATAATTGGCAGATTGGTAAAATTACTATTTTACCCTTTCCATCAAAAGTGGCCTCTAGCAAGACATTATGATTATCCAATATTCGTGATTATTGATTATTCGACTTAACCTGTTATCGTACATGTCACTGTCCTTTTATCAAACCGATATCCAGATTGATCAATAGGCATAGAATGGTCATCCTAATTTATCAATCACTATTTCTTGATATCTGAGATGACTAAAAACTGATACTAAGGTATCACCTGTATGGCCATGCTCTTTCTTCAGTCATACTCATCAAGTGGCCTAAACGGATATCTTTCTCATACCGAAGTATAAGTGATAAATCCCTCAGACGCCTTTCGAGTTCACTAGTGCAATAAACGCCAAAGCCAATCGAAGCCGTTATAGTCACCCTTTTACAGATAACGTTAGACTAGGTCAAACTTAGGTATTTGTTACATAGTGTACACAAAGACTCCTTGGTCTTAGGATATAATGACAAGTAACGATATCTGAGTATCTCATGACTAGATCTATGCAGCATACTCACAATCGGGTTGTCCGATATCATCGACCTGATGATATCTATGATATAACTCCGGCACATACTTTGCCATGATCAGTAGAGCGTGATCACAAGGAGTTAGTCTCATACTGATCGCTTCAGAAAGAAGCTTAGCTGATCAGGAACTCGTCAAATGTAATTCTTTCTGATCTATAGATCTACTATTAGTGGTTACACACATAATGACATAGATCAAATTACATTCGATATATTACTACAACACATTAGTAATATATGCCGATTTATTTATTCGGAAAGATGATAAAACATTACATCTGTAGATCACTTTTATATTGGACTAGGGCATAACTCTACCAATATCGGACGACCCGCTTTGAATAGTGTTTTCATAGATTAAGCCATGAACATATTCAAATGCGATAGCTTGTCACGACATCCTTAGACCGAGGAGTCTTTGTGATCACTATACAATGAACGTGCGGCTTTAACATGCGCCTAACGTTTTCTGTGACAGGATTGCAATAACGGGCATGATTGGGTGGCGGAACGGGTTGCATGAGTGACACGAAAGACGGCTAAGGGATTTATCCCTCATACTACGGTATGGGAAAGATATCCGTTAAAAGGCCTCTTGATGGAGACTGACTGAGAGTAAGAGCACTGCCATGCTGGTGATACGGGTTATCAGTTCTCAGCCATCTCACATATCAAGTAACAATGATTGATTAAACAAGGGTGACGACTCTATGCCTTGTGATCAATCGGGATATCTAGAGATAATAGGATAGTGACTTGTACGCATAAGGTTAAGTCGAATCATCGATCGTCATGCACCTTGGGTAATCATAACGTCTTACTAGAGACCACTTATGATGGATCGGGCAAGAGCGATCTTTTGTGCCGATCTGCCAACGGTGGCTTGAGCCTAGAGGGTCACACACATTCAAGACGGATAACTTGAGACAAGGAAACCTTGACGTTTCTTGAGGAGCAATACATGGACAAAACTGGGGGTTTTGTGCCATGGGTTCGGTTTGAGAGAATAATTAGCGAATCGAAAAAATTGAGTTTTTTCGTCGATGTCGCGTCGGGCGACTTTTGGACACGGCATGAGACCACACGGGCGAGCATCTTGGGCTCGGCCCATGAGGCCTCATGGCCGGCCCAAACAAAAGGCCCGATAAGGGCCCAATAAGCCCTCTTGGCCGACCCACATGGTGGGTCCATGTGTGGGGGTGACACAGCACCATGCTTAGTTGGTTATTGTGGATTAAAAGACGAGTGATTTAAGGGGTATGGGTTAAAGCACCTTTAAGCCCATACCAATCACTTTAAGACCCATGCTTATGAGTTGGGTGATGAATTCAAATATGATTAATTGATTCATTACACAAAATATCACAAAAAACTCAAGAGCTCTCTCTTCTCTCTCTAGTGGCCGGCCACCTCTCTCTCTCTCCTCAATCTTGCTCTCTTGTTCTTCATTTAATTGTTCTAGTAGGCAATTAAGTGAAGGATTGTAACGCCCCAAGATCCGGTTCTCCGAATCTTAGTCGTCACGCGATAAAATACAAGTATCGATAAAACATAAACGGAGATACATATACGAAATAGTTATGAAACACCTCAAGCGTCCTCGAGTGTATCATAACTATACTCGCACAAAGTCAACACCTTTAGTTTAGGCGTCCCTAAGTTAAAGGTGATTGCACAAGTAAGTAAACCAGTTCTAAAACAATTCCATCAAAACATCCTTTGAAAATGAAGCAAGTAACTCATAAATAAATACCATAATGGTGAGGCATAACGCCACCTCACCGAGTGTTTTACAAAATAAAGTAATAAACCGGATAATGAAAAGCAATAACAAAACAGGTTACGACTCAACAGAGTCTACAACCGCCGACCAAACACCACTGGCAAAGACACGTCGACACGACACGCCCCCAAGCTCCCAGTCAAAAGATCTAAACGCATCCATAACCTGCACAAATTGTAGGGGTGAACACGCTACCTCCAAGACTCAAACATCGCACATACACAAGATGATAACAATGCAAAAGTAGTTGTATAACATAATTAACTACACCCTAGGGTAACCGATTTCAGCCCAGGGAATCCACCCTTGCCTCAGTTCACCCTCCCTTAGGTAAAGGTAATCGATCTCGATCAAGGGAGTCCACCCTCAACTCGATTCACCTTACACCTAAATAAAGGCAACCGATCACAACTAAGGGAGTCCACCCTCAGCTCGGTTGACCTTTCCCACAAAGATAAAGGTAACCGATCTCGATCAAGGGAATCGACCCTCAACTCGGTTTACCTTACACCTAAATAAAGGTAACCGATCACAACTAAGGGAGTCCACCCTCAGCTCGGTTGACCTTTCCCACAAAGATAAAGGTAACCGATCTCGATCAAGGGAATCCACCCTCAACTCGGTTTACCTTACACACCACCGGTAACACAAGTATCACACCATACTCATGCAGAAAACATACTAGGTGCAAGACGGAATAAATCATCGTCTGAAAAGCAAATAATACCTGCCACAATCCCGTGCATACAATCAGTTCAGAGTTATACTAAACTAATTCACCCAACATTATCATGCAAATCTCACTATTCGCATATAATCACACCAAGCATATTCACGCCACTACCATAGTGCCAAATCATGCTCACACGTATATATACACACATATATAATCAAACAAAGGCATCAAGCCATATAGTCTAGGTAGCTATGTCCCCCTACCTTAGGAAAGCTCTACGTACGCTCCTATCCTCCCGTTCGAGCTATTCACGCCTTGCCTTTCCCGCGAGCGTCAATATCAACTAATAATTATATTCAATAATTAAAAACTCAAACAGACTCCGAAACGAATGCAATAAATTTACAAGTGTACTCCAACAAGTGCCTAACACTTGGACACACTTCAAATTAATCAAAGTAGCCAAAATGGGCCCGAAATGACCCATTTTCCCCGAAACACCCAATCTGCCCGGAAACGAGTTTTTGACCCTCGGGACTCCGAAAATTACAAAACTTGTTTCTAAACTCCTCATTTAATATTCTAAGACCAATGCAATTAACGGAATCGAATTCCGACACCCGATCGATTTAATCGCGCAATTTAAAGTTTCGACACACCTTTTCAGATTTTCGTAATTTAAATCTAAAAATCACCAAGGGTGTCAACTATTGATTCGAGGGTTACCCGAGACCTCCCGAAACTCACAAACCAGAATTCCGGGCTCGTGGGACCACCCGGGCCACTCACGGCCCGAGAGGCCCAAACGGCCCGCGGTCGCCATAGGCTGCCACGGCCAGCCAAGGCAGGGGCTGGCCACTGCCGGACCACCTCCGGCGCGCCTCCACACTGGCCGGAGCTCCAGTGACCGGCCGGAGCTCCGGCGAACCCTCCGGCCGCCGGAAAATTCCAAAAACGTCCCAAAATGCTCCAAAACACCCCTACAACTCCACTCCATCATCATTTCACTCATTTCTCATCAACCCACAACTCAAACTCATCACGATGGAAAAAAATGAGTTGCTTACCGTAGCCAATGATGTGAGGAACCCGAATACGCAAGAAAACGGTCGATCACGCGACCGGATCGTCGGGAAATCGCCCCAAGCTTTTCTCCTCTTCTTCCTTCTTTCTTCTTTCTCTTTCTCTTTCTCTTTCTCTTTCTCCCTCCTTCTATTGGGTTCTGCCGAGAATGGCTTTCCTCCCCCTCTCTTATAACTTAAATCAAATTATTTAAACATTAAAATAATAAAATATACCTATTTCCCATTTTCTTTTAAATCTAAATTAAAACAATTAATTTTTTAATCACTCAAAAGTCTCCCCCCCTCTAGATACATGCCAAATGTAAAGTAGGGGAGTCCCACAAGCCACTTTTGTCATTTCGGACCCGAAATCGTCCGAAACGGACACGTTTTTTGAAACCGTCGGAACCGTGATGTTTCGCTAAATTTTAGCTTCCATATGAACCTAATATCCATAATATTACAATTTCATCTTAAAATGGCTCAAATAGTAGTCCTCGGTGACTCTGGGGTCAAAATTTGGTCAAATCGCGAAATTGTAAATTTTTATCCATTTTTCACAAAGTTGACCCAAATTGACCGGGAGCGGTCCTTACAAGGATCATCAAGATCATCCCCTTGGTGTGGACTTGCTTTAGAGAAGAAGATCTGAAAGTTCTTCTTTATCTATTCAACAAGACTTAAAGGTAAATATCTTGTGGAATAGATTTTTCTTTGGGATTTAATGGTTTATGTTCTTGGACAAGGTTTGGAGTAGATTTTCTTATAATGCTTCCGCTATCTCGACGATCTAGAACGCTCCAAAACCCTACACTACCTAAATGAGTCAATTGGAGCGGTGCGCCTTAGCGTACTTCAATTGGCAAATAAGGGATCTTGGTTTAAAGGTTCTAATCCTTAGAATCGGATGCTTGGTGTTTAATTCGGATCTTCGTAAATTTATTCAACTTTTCTGATTAAATTTACATTCTTCGTGTAGAAATGGCTAGTAATTCAACAAACTCGTCTAATTTGTCGTTGAGGACTATACTCGAAAAGTGTAAACTCAACGGGACAAATTATCTGGACTGGGACAGGAATTTACGACTTGTGTTAAAGTTGGAACGCAGGGAGTACGTCCTTGATAAGGCTATCCCGGCGAAGCCAGCTGCTGACGCAACGAGGGTCGTTAAGGATGCGTACCAGAAACACCTTAGCAACTCTATCGACGTTGCGTGTGTCATGCTGGACTGCATGGAGGCGGATCTCCAGAAGCAGTTTATGGAGCTATCCCATGATCTGTTTGCAATGTTTGCACAGATCAAGGATATGTTCAAAGAGAAAGTATGTATTAAAAAATACAGTGTTCTCCGACAACTCATTGCCTGCAAGATGTCAGCAGGCAGCTCCGTAGGTCCACACGTCCTACGTATGAAGGGACAATTCGATCATATGACTAGTCTCGGAATGACTATGGAGAAAGAAATGGCTGCGGATTTTATTCTGCAATCCCTTCCTCATGCATATGGTGGGTTCGTCATGAACTATCACATGCATGACATGAAGAAGACCGCGTCGGAGTTGCACAGCATGCTAGTGACTGCCGAGAAGAGCATAAGGGGCAGTTCGCCCAAAAGTGTTCTTATGGTCAAGAAGGGATCCCGCTTCAAAGCTGGTGGTGGCAAGGGTAAAGCCCCAATGCACCTGGCAGGAAAGATCAGACGACCATTTGTTCCGAAACCTTCCATGCCCGTAAAAGGCAAAGGGAAGGCAAAGGAGTCGGTCTGTTTCTACTGTCAAAAGCCTGGTCATTGGAAGAAAGACTGTCAGCAGCTAAAGGAGGATCAGAAGAAGGGCGGTGGGGCCGCTACTTCATCAGGTATTCCACTGGAGCTGAGTCTCATGTCTGTGCGGATGTGCAGGTGTTGCATAGTAGAAGAGATATGGGGGAAAACGAGGTGGACCTAAGAGATGGGAATAACGTGAGAGTTACAGCAACTGTCATGGGTTCTGTTAACCTTGTTTTGCCTAGTGGGCTTGTAATTGAACTTTTTGATGTGTTTTGCGTACCTACTTTCAGCAGGAATATTATTTCAATATCTCTTCTTGAAAAGGAATGTTATTATTTTAATATTAAGAACGGGTTTTTTAATATTATGCGCTAGAACATGTTTTATAGCAATGCTCACACTGTTGGATCTTTATACATATTGAATATGCAAAACTCGAGATCCAACATGCTCTATAATATAAATGCTAAGAGGTTTAAAGCTAATGATTTAGACCAAACTCTAATCTGGCATTTGAAAGAGATCACCACGGGTTCCATTCGATAAATATCATGCAGCGAACGTTAAGTAACTGTTGTGATCTATATATTACTTGATCTTAATGTAAATTTAACAAGTTATATATATATTTAGAATCTGAAAATTACCTCTTCTAACCGATGAAAACACAAGCTTAGTGTTTCTCTATTAGGTCCACACAAGCACCACAACCGAAGAAGGTTTTCACTCAAATTTTTGCTATGAATTTGAGAGAAGCTTGACAAAAATGGAGGATGAGAGGGGAGAGAGAACTCGGCAATGAGGGGGAGAGAGTGATAGGATTAGTTGCTTAAAATTAGAGAAGATAATGGAAGATATTATGTGATTTTAATTTGAAAATTAAAATTGAATTTCAAATTCAAATTGCATATCTATCATTCATAAACTCTTATTTGCATTTTTTCCCATTCATAACTTCAATCCCTAAATGGGCTTTAAGCCCGTTTAACTAAAACCCAAATTAAACCCATTAACTTGAGTTCTAATTTCGGTTTACACAAAACGGCTCAATTTCCTCGAATTGATTTCTTCAACCGTCTGGTTAAAACCTTAAACCAGAAAACTACTGAATCGTTGTCAATTTTCATCCATAATTGTTGTCATGTATCGTGCTTAATGCGTGTGAACCTCTAGGCTCATGAACAATTGGCAGACTGGTAAAATTACTATTTTACCCTTTCCATCATAAGTGGTCTCTAGCAAAACATTATGATTATCCAATGTTCGTGATTATCGATTATTCGACTTAACCTGTTATCGTACATGTCACTGTCCTTTTATCAAACCGATATCCAGATTGATCAATAGGCATAGAATGGTCATCCTAATTTATCAATCACTATTTCTTAATATCTGAGATGACTGAAAACTGATACTAAGGTATCACCTGCACGGCCGTGCTCTTTCTTCAGTCATACTCATCAAGTAGCCTAAATGGATATCTTTCTCATACCGAAGTATGAGTGATAAATCCCTCAGACACCTTTCGAGTTCACTAGTGCAATCAATATCAAAGCTAATCGAAGCCGTTATAGTTACCCTTTTACAGATAACGTTAGACTAGGTCAAACTTAGGTATTCGTTACATAGTGTACACAAAGACTCCTTGGTCTTAGGATATAATGACAAGCTACGATATGTGAGTATCTCATGACTGGATCTATGCAGCATACTCACAATCGGGTTGTCCGATATCATTGACCTGATGGTATCTATGATATAACTCCGGCACACACTTTGCCATGATCAGTAGAGCATGATCACAAGGAGTTAGTCTCATATTCATCGCTTCATAAAGAAGCTTAGCTGATCAGGGACTCATCAAATGTAATTCTTTCTGATCTATAGTTCTACTTGTAGTGGTTACACACATAATGACATAGATCAAATTACATTCGATATATTACTACAACAAATTAGTAATATATGCCGATTTATTTATTCGAAAAGATGATAAAACATTACATCTGTAGATCACTTATATATTTAACTAGGGCATAACTCTAACAATCTCCCACTTGCCCCTGGTTCCAATTTAAGTTCTGATCTACTCCCATAGACCCTGCATGATCCTCATGCCTAGGCTACGGATGAGCCTCTGTCAAGGGATCGGCCATATTATCATCAGTCGAATAGTGTTTAATCTCCACATCACCTCTATATGTGATAACTCTCACGAGGTGATGCCTGCTGAGTATATGTTTGGATCTGTTGTGGAATTTGGGCTCTTTAGTAATAGCTACGGCACCTGTGTTGTCCCACAACAAGCTTATCGGATCAGACGCTCGTGGCGTTGCATCTAATCCGATCAGAAAGCTTCTAATCCATACGGCCTCTTTAGCTGCTTTTGTTGCAACTATATACTTAGCATCCGCTGAAGAGTTGGCAATTTTGTCTTGCTTAAAGCTTATCCAACGAAAACGCCACCACTCAACACAAAATATATCCTGACTGTATTTGGAAGTCATCTGGATATGTCTGAAAACTAGCATCGACTTGTCCTTTGACTGCTAATTCTCTATCTATATCCCCACACACTAGGAATGTATCCTTGGTCCTCCTCAAATATTTGAGGATGACCTTTGACAACAATCCAGTGTAATTGGTTGGGGTTAGATTGGAATCTGCTGGTACAGCTTAGTGTAAACGAGACTTCCAGTCTTGTGCACATCCTTGCATACATGATGGATCCCACAGCTGAAGCATAAGTGATCTTACTCATCCTGCTCAGCTTATCAGGAGTTCTAGGACTCTGTAGCTTGCTGAGCTTAATGCCATGACGCATGGGTATGTATCTTTTCTTAGAATCAAGCATTGAGATCTTCTCAACCCTTTACCTATGTACATGTTCTGACTTAGCAACATGTCCTGACTTAGGCCCAAAATTCTTTTGGAATGATCTGTAGAGATCCTGATGCCTACATTAAATGTAACATACCCTAAGTCCTTCATCAATAAGTACTTCCCTAACCAAGCATTGGTGGCAAGGTCGGGATGTCATTTCCGATGAATAAATACCAAGAATACAATATTACTCCCACTCGCTTTCTCATGTACGCAAGGCTCACTTTTGTTTTTGATGAAGCCGAGTTCCCTTACAGCTTTATCAAAATGAAGGTTCCAACTCCCTGAAGCTTGCTTCAATCCATAAATGGATCTTTGCAGCTTACATATCTTTCCGGGATTCTTTGAATCTACAAAACCCACAGGTCGTGTGATATACACGCCATCTAGTAAGTTCCTGCTAAGGAAGGGGTTTTGACAACCATCTGCCATAGTTATGGCTAAGAATAATCCGGATTAAACTGACCATTGCTACTGGTGAAAAGATGTCATCATAATTCATGTATTGAATCTGACGATAACCTTTTACAACCATCCTAGCCATATTGGTCTGAGGACTTCCATCCATGTCGGTCTTGATCGCATAGACCCACTCAGAACCGATGGGTTTTATCCCATGGGTTTGATCCACCAAACACCCGACTTGGTTTTCATACATGGATTTAATTTCCTCACTCACGGCGTTCTGCCATTTTTCGGAGTCTGGACTGGTCAAAGCTTGTCTGAAGGTTTCTGGATCATCCTGATCCACCAATATCAAGTCATTTCCATCAGTAGCTGTGAAGCCATATATGTCTGGAACATGACGAGATCTTTCAGACCTCCTTAGACCATCTGGAATTTTTGTAGGGATTATTTTCTTCATCTGCGACCATCTGAGGCTCTAGTACTTCTACATCTTGTATAGCAGGCTCCTGAATTGCTTCAGGCTGTTCCGTATCCTCTCGAATTTCTTTGAACGGCACGGGACTCCCACTAGCTATTTTGGAAATAAAACATTTCTCCAAAAATACCCCTCTTCAAGCAACAAAGACTTTGTACTCGCTGGGTATGTAGAAGTTGTATCTCTTAGTTTCCTAAGGATACCTTACGAAGAGACATTTGTCTGATTTGGATGCCTGCATCTCTGCTACCCAAATCTGTAAGGAAAAACATACTAGGACGTTTTCCACACCATATATGACTATGCCCATTTCTTATTTGGCTACTACGCGAAGGCGCACGCATCCAAATAGAACTGACCATCTCATCCCGCTCCCATCCCAATGAATACTACGCGGAGGCGCACGCATCCATAGTAACGGGAGACGTAATGAGTGTCATGTGGTGTACATTCTGTGACTCTGGTCCAGCTCTTATTAGGCTACTACGCGGAGGCGCACGCATCCAAATAGAACTGATTACCTTATTCAGCTCGCATCCCAATGAATACTGCGCGGAGGCGCACGCATCCATAGTAATGGGAGACAAAATGACTGTCACAAGGTGTACGATCGTAGTCTTCATCGGAGCCCAATTCAAAATGAATGCGGCAGTTTCCAGAGTCAAGTATAAGTTGAGCTCTCTTCTGGCCTGAGTACTCATAGGTCCACATACGTCGGAATGTATTAGACTTAACAAGTCACTCACCTTTCACATAAACCTGTGAAAAGTGCCTTTGTCATTTTGCCCATTAGGCGAAACTTGCGTCTTTCAGTTTGAGTGAATTCAAACGGACTTAAAAGTCAACACTTGTGAAATGTAGAAATGCGTTTCTCGCTCATTAGGCAAGACTTGCATCTTTCAGTTTGAGTGAATTCAAACGGACTTAAAGTCCACACTTGTGAAGTTTTGAAATGCGTTTCTCGCCTATGTGCCTCAAATGACAATGCCAGATTAAAATTTGGTTTAAATCATCAGATTTAAGCCTTTTCTTATTTACGTTATACCGATTAAGATTACCAACGTAAATATCTGATCCTGAAGACGTGGATACCCACTCTTCTTCACGTGATCCTTGTATTTGTTTAAAATCCCTTATTCCTGTGTCCTGGCTCATTGCAGTGATAGCAGACCTTCTCCACTTTGTCCTTAGTTTTCACAACAGCTTTGGGAGCCGCTTGAACTTTTGGACGTTTGGAGTACCTGATCTGCCCTGCAAGGTGCCTAGGAACCTTACCCTTACCCTGATCGGCTTTCTTGAAGCTGTCCTTCTTGTTGACCATAAGGACCTCCTTGGTCTTGCCCTTGAGGTTCTTTTCAGCGTTCATAAGCATCCCATGAAGCTCTGTTAAGGACTTGTCCATGTCATGCATATTGTAATTTACTACGAAATCACTATATGTATCTGGAAGTGACTGGAACATAAAATCTGCAGCCATTTCCACCTGATCATCAAAACCAAGTCTGGTTAGATGTTCCTGAAGACATTAAATCTTCGTGACATAGGGACTAACAGGGCTCCAGCCTTAAGTTTGCAGGAGTTAAGTTCTATGAAATTATCATATCTTTCGACACGAGCTTTCTCCTTGAACATTTCCTTGACCTCTGCCTTACAAGTATGAGGGTCATCTGAAACGTTCCTGAACTGCTTCTGAAACTCTGGCATCCTACTGACCACCATAATGCATGACACGTCGATTTGGTTACTAAGGAACTTTGATAAGTATCCTTAGTGCCCTACCGGCATTTAGCGGTGGCTCAACAGGAGGTTCATTGGTAAGGATATACTTCTTGGGTTCATGCTTGAGTACAAGCCTCAAGTTTCTATTCCTATCTGAGTAATTCACGCTCTTGAGTATGTCCTCAATCTGGACTCTCAATGCAAAATTACTCCTTTGTGTTGTGTTTGCCTTTTAGTTCTACATGGTGAAATTAATTAAAATTCAAGTTGGAGATTAAGTTATAAAACACTTGTCTGATTCTTACATTAGAATCTGAACCAGGATCCTATCATACCCTCAATTGAAGTGAACGGAGGCTCACTGTTCCAATTGAGAGCATCAAGGTAGGAATACATCCATCTACAAGACTATGTAATTCCTGGCTAGGGTTTGTACTAAAAGTACACGGCATACCCTATACAGATACCCTAGGTCAACCCTAGCTGACAATCGTAGACAAGTCTACCAAGCTTGAACTATGGATAGAACTAATGTGACTACTACGTGGAGGCGCATGCACCCACACAGAACTACCCATCTCATCCAGACTTTTTCTCTATGAATGTTACGCGGAGGCGTACCGACATCCATAGGGTCAAAGCCCTTTTGAGTGCCCAAACTTGGATGGTATCACGCTTGACTTGTAATTATTTGCGTTTAAGTGAATTATAAAAGTCTGATTGCATATCGATACAATCTTAATCTTGAATCATCAATTGCAAATCCATGCAAAGATGATCCCTTAGCAGGTTATATGCGAGTCTGATTAAATTCCGATTTTAATCTTTGCATGTGGGTGATAGAAAATCATACATAAACTTGTATATTTAAACTATCATATATTCATACATTCAAACATATAAATGTAACGATAAAATATATGCATAGCTAAGCCCATCTTAAGTTCCTAAGAATCTAGCAAAACTGATCCTAAAGACATGGTCTTCAAGATCCAAACTTGCTCCATTCTCGTGAACTCCCACTGGCTTCGAGCCTCCTCCAACCCGAGTCTTCTTCTTGACTTGCTTCTTGTGTCGGTCTTCGTGATTACAAATTAAAATAAATAAAATGAAATACAAATAACGACAAGCATGCCGTATTTACTACAACCCAAAAAATAAGCAACACGTAGGTTGCAAAACCGAAATTAAAATGCAAATCTAATGGGCTTAGCTAGCATCATGTGGAAAACATCATGTTATCAAAGATCATGTATTCAATCAACATGCTTATCAAACAAATAAATTTCCAAATTTTATCTTTCTTAATTGTGGAAAATTCCGGTTTATCGAAACCGGACGGTTGAACTGATTAATTGAATTTTGAACCGGTTCTCAGTGGTTTATCGAAAGAGAACCAAATCTGAAAATTAATTTTTTTAGGGTTTCAAAATATTCTCGCGAACTAACCGGCTTAACCGAGGTCGCCCGCAGAGGCAACCATGGTGGCCCGTGAGGGCTGCCGAGGTCGCCCGCGGGGCTAACCGTTGTCGGCCACGGGAACGACCATGGTAGCCCGCGAGGGCAGCCATGGTCACCCCTATAACAGACCTTGGTTGCCCGCGAGGCAACCATGGTGGCCCTCATGGGCTGCCATGGTCGCCCGCGGCAGCGACCATGGTCGCCCGCGAGGGCTGCCATGGTCGCCCGTAGGCGACCCTCGTCGGCCCTTGGTGCTGACCATGGTCTGCCCTAGGGCATTCCATGGTCCACCAAGGGTCTCGACCTGGTCGGCCATGGCTCGGCCATGGCTAACCTGAAACACCCAAAAAAAATATTTTCCAATTTTCCAAAATCAATCAGATCTGAAAATTTTTTCGATTCACATGCATTCTAAGGTGAAGAACACATATAAACTCAAAAAAAAATCAGAATTAAACATGTAGAAGAATACATAACAACCATGGCTCTGATACCACTGAAATAGATCACCACGGGTTCCATTCGATAAATATCATGTAGCGGACGTTATGTAACCGTGGTGATCGATATAATACTTGATCTTAATGTAAATTCAAAATTTTATATATATATTTTGAATATGAAAATTACCTCTTCTAACCGATGAAAACACAAGCTTAGTGTTTCTCTATTAGGTCCACACAAGCACCACAACCGAAGAAGGTTTTCACTCAAATTTTTGCTATGAATTTGAGAGAAGCTTGACAACAATGGAGGATGAGAGGGGAGAGAGAATTCAGCAATGAGGGGGAGAGAGTGATAGGATTAGTTGCTTAAAATTAGAGAAGATAATGGAAGATATTATGTGATTTTAATTTGAAAATTAAAATTGCATATCTATCCTTCATAAAATCTTATTTGCATTTGTTCCCATTCATAACTTAAATCCCTAAATGGGCTTTAAGCCCGTTTAACTAAAACCCAAATTAAACCCATTAACTTGAGTTTTAATTTCGGTTTAGACAGAACAGCTCAATTTCCTCGAATTGATTTCTTCAACCGTCTGGTTAAAACCATAGGCCAGAAAACTACTGAATCGTTCTCAATTTTCATCCATAATTATTGTCATGTATCGTGCTTAATGCATGTGAACCTCTAGGCTCACGAACAATTGGCGGACTGGTAAAATTACTATTTTACCCTTTCCATCATAAGTGGTCTCTAGCAAAACATTATGATTATCCAATGTTCGTGATTATCGATTATTCGAATTAACCTGTTATCGTACATGTCAATGTCCTTTTATCAAACCGATATCCAGATTGATCAATAGGCATAGAATGGTCATCCTAATTTATCAATCACTGTTTCTTGATATCTAAGATGACTGAAAACGGGTACTAAGATATCACCTGCATGGCCGTGCTATTCCTTCAGTCATACTCATCAAGTGGCCTAAACGGATATCTTTCTCATAACGAAGTATGAGTGATAAATCCCTCAGACGCCTTTCGAGTTCACTAATGTAATAAATATCCAAGCCAATCGAAGCTGTTATAGTTACCCTTTTACAGCTAACGTTAGACTAGGTCAAACTTAGGTATTCATTACATAGTGCACACAAAGACTACTTGGTCTTAGGATATAATGACAAGCTACGATATGTGAGTATCTCATGACTGTATATATGCAGCATACTCACAATCGGGTTGTCCGATATCATCGGCCTGATGGTATTTATGATATATCTCCGGCACGCACTTTGCCATGATCAGTAGAGCATGATCACAAGGAGTTAGTCTAATACTGATCGCTTCATAAAGAAGCTTAGTTGATCAGGGACTCATCAAATGTAATTCTTTCTGATCTATAGTTCTACTATTAGTGGTTACACACATAATGACATAGATCAAATTACATTCGATATATTACTACAACACATTAGTAATATATGCCGATTTATTTATTCGGAAAGATGATAAAACATTACATCTGTAGATCACTTATATATTGAACTGGGGCATAACTCTAACAACATTGTTGTATAGGTCACATAAATTAGAAACGCATCTCAGCGCTTCATAAGCACGGACTTCTAAGTAAATTCGAATTCCAAACGATTGATAGATGCGAAGCTTGTTTGATGGGCAAGATGACTAAAGCGCCCTTCACTGGTTTAGGTGAGAGGGGAGGTGATCTATTGGGTCTAATACATTCAGAAGAATGTGGACCAATGAGTACACCAGCCAGAGGTGGTTTAGGCTACTTAATCACATTTACTGATGATTTCAGTAGATATGGTTATGTCTATCTCATGAGACATAAGTCCAAAGCCTTTGATAAATTCAAGGAGTTTAGGAGTGAAGTAGAATACCAACTCAGAAAGAGTATAAAGGCACTCCATTCTGATCGGGGTGGAGAATACTTATCCGAGGAGTTTCTTAGTCATCTTACTGAAGGTGGAATACTATCTCAGTGGACTCCGCCAGGAACACCGCAACTCAATGGTGTGTCCGACCGGAGGAATCGGAAATTGTTGGATATGGTTCGATCGATGTTAAGTCTCACTGATCTCCCGATCTCCTTCTAGGTTTACGATCTGCAAACGGCCGCATTCATAATAAACAAGGATCCGTCGAAAACAGTGGAAGGGACATCATTTGAGAAATTGTACGGGAAGGAACCCGTTTTGTCCTTCCTAAAAATCTGGATCAGATAAGTGCACTTTCATCGGATATCCAAAAGAAACAAAAGGATACTACTTCTACAGACCGAGCGAAAATAAAGTTTTTGTTGCTCGAGGTGGGACATTCTTGGAAAAGGAATTTATTTCCAAGACAGTCAGTTGGAGGGCTGTTCATCTTGATGAAGTTCTAGATGAGATGGTCACTCGGGAACCACTGGACGACCCACTAGAAGAAGTAGAGCCAGAAGTGGTCATTGAGCAAGAACCAATAGCTACAGTTAATGAGGACGGTCCGAGGCGGTTTGAAAGGATAAGTCATGCACCTATCAGATACGGTAGCCTAGTAACTAGAGGTGATGATTTAGTTATAGTGGACAATGATCCAGCTACCTTTCGAGAGGCCTTGGACGGAACCGACTCTGAGAAATGGCTGGAAGCCATGAGGGAAGAAATGCAATCCATGTCAGATAATCAAGTGTGGGACTTGGTGTATCAAACCCCTGACGTAAAAGTCATTGGGTGTAAATGGATCTTTAAAATAAAGATAGACATGGATGGAAAACCTCAAACCTATAAAGCAACACTGGTAGCAAAAGGTTATAGTCAAGTCCACGGAATTGACTATGAAGTAACTATGGTGAAATCTATCCGCATTCTACTTGCCGTAATAGCGTATCATAACTATGAGATATGGCAAATGGACGTCAAAACCGCCTTCCTCAACGGGAGGTTAGCTGAGGACGTTTATATGTCCCAGCCTGAGGGTTTTGGGCAAATCAATCTATGGTTTGAAGCAAGCATCTTGGAGTTGGAATCAGTGTTTTGATGAAGTTGTGAAACAATTTGGCTTCATCAAGAACGATGATGAACCTTGCGTATATAAAAAGGCAGATGGGAGCAAACTAGTCTTCTTGGTGCTTTATGTTGATGACATACTGCTCATTGGAAACGACGTCCCTACCTTGCTCTTAACAAAGACTTGGTTAGGTGAGTGTTTAACAATGAAGGACTTAGGCGAGGCCTCTTACATCTTGGGGATCAAGATATATAGAGACCGTGCCAAGCGGGTCTTGGGCTTGAGTCAAAGCACCTACATAGACAAAGTGTTGAGAAGATTCTCAATGCAAGATTCAAAAAAAGGATTGCTGCCCATGCGTCATGGCATGAAACTAAGCAAGAAGCAGTGTGCTGAGACATCTGCAGAGCTAGCAAGAATGAATGAGATCCCATATGCTTCGGCTATAGGGTTCATAATGTATGCCATGATATGTACGAGACCGGATGTCTCGTTTTCCCTAAGCTGTACCAGTAGACATCAATCTAAACCCGTTGAGGAACACTGGATTGCCGTCAAGGCGATTCTCAAATATTTGAGAAAAACCAAAGACGCTTTTCTTGTATACGGAGGAAGAAATGATGATCTAGTCGTCAAAGGATATGTCGACGCTAGTTTCCAGACAGACCACGATGACTTTAAGAGTTAGTTGGGAAATGTGTTGACGTTGAACGGTGGAGCATTCAGCTGGAAAAGCAAGAAGTAGGACACCATTGCGGACTCTACGACCGAAGCTGAGTAAATTGCTGCATCGGAAGCGGCAAAAGAAGATGTATGGATCAGGAGTTTCATGGCTGGGTTAAGTGTAATTCAAAACCCATCTAACCCAGTAGACTTATATTGTGACAACACCGGGGCCATTACGCAAGCTAAGGAACCCAGGGCACATGACAGATCCAAACATGTACTCAGGAAGTATCACATCATCCGCGACATTGTTGCTAGAGGTGACGTGAAGATCCACTACGTTGCATCTGATGATAACACAGCCGACCCCTTGACCAAGGCTCTTCCTCAAGCAAAACATGATAAACATGTTAGGTCAATGGGTATAGATTGGGACTTAGATTGGAACTAGGGGCAAGTGGGAGATTGATAGCATTTTGTGCCCTAGTCCAATTTCTAGTAGCCTGTAAACGTCTATGTACATTATCATCGTTTGCAATATATATAAAACGGCTTTGTATTACTTATGTGTTGAAGTAATATGTTAAGCATGATCAGATTTATGACCACTAAAGTAGTAGAACCATAAATCTGTACGGATCACACTTGACGAGTCCCTGGTCTATATATGCTTCCAAAGGAGCGACCAGTATGAAAATGGTTCTTAATGACGTAGTTCTACTTGTCATAGGGATGAGGGATCCTGGAATCATATCATAGATATCATTAGGTGATTGATATCGGACGACCCGCTTTGAATAGTGTTTTCATACATTAAGCCATGAACATATTCAAATGCGATAGCTTGTCACGATATCCTTAGACCGAGGAGTCTTTGTGATAACTATGCAATGTAGGTGAGGCTTTAACTTGCGCCTAACGCTTTCCGTAACAGGTTAGCAATAACGGGCATGATTGGTTGGCGGAACGGGTTGCATGAGTGACACGAAAGACGGCTAAGGGATTTATCCCTCATACTACGGTATGGGAAAGATATCTGTTAAAGGCCTCGTGATCAAGACTGACTGAGATTAAGATCATGGCCATGCCGGTGATACGGGTTATTAGTTCTCAGGCATCTCACATATCAAGTAACAATGATTGATTAAACAAGGGTGACGACTCTATGCCATGTGATCAGTCGGGATATCTAGAGATAATAGGATAGTGACTTGTACGCACAAGGTTAAGTCGAATCATCGATCGTCATGCACCTTGGGTAATCATAACGTCTTACTAGAGGCCCCTTATGATGGATCGAACAAGAGAGATCTTTTGTGCCGATCTGCTAACGGTGGCATGAGCCTGAAGGCTCACACGCATTCAAGACGGATAACTTGAGACAAGGAAACCTTAACGTTTCTTGAGGAGCTATGCTTGGAAAAAACTGAAGGTTTTGGGCCATGGGTTCGGTTTAAGAGAATAATTAGCGAATCGAGAAAACTGAGTTTTTTCGTCGATGTCGCGTCGGACTTTGTTTGATAAGTAAACAACAAAAGGGTCGGGCAAACTTTTGGACACGGCACGAAACCACATGGGCGAGCCCATTGGGCTCGGCTCATGAGGTCAGGTGACCAGCCCAAACAAGGGCCCATTAAGGGCCCAATAAGCCTCTTGTGGTCGCCCCACATTGGTGGGGGCCACACAACACCATGGTTGATTGGTGATTGTGGATTAAGAGGTGAGTGATTTAAGGGGTATGGGTGATGACACTTTAAGCCCATACCAATCACTTTTGACCCATGCTTATGAGTTGGATGATGAATTGAAATATCTAATATTGATTCATTACACAAATTATCACACAACTCAGAAAAGCTCTCCTCTCTCTCTTGCTTGGCCGGCCACACATTTCTCTCTCCTCCATCTTGCTCTCTTGTTCTTCATTTAATTGTTCTAGTAGGCAATTAAGTGAAGGATCTTCAAGATCATCCCCTTGGTGTGGACTTGCTTTAGAGAAAAAGATTCGAAAGTTCTTCTTTATCGATTCAACAAAGACTGAAAGGAATAGATTTTGCCTTGGGATTTAACGGTTTATGTTCTTGGACAAGGTTTGGAGTAGATTTTATTAAACGCTTCCGCTATCTCGATGATCTAGAACGCTCCAAAACCCTACAGTTATTTATTCCTACTTTTCTATTTGAATAGTAGTTTCTAGTGGAGTGCATCCATATAGTTCATATTCATTTGAAGTATGATTGAAAAAAATTCATTTTAAGTAAAGTATCACTTACAAAAGGTGGAAAATTTATGTAGCTAATTTGAATACAACTGTTCTGTCGAGAAAGAATAGCGTTATACATTATAAAATACGCACAGTTTTATATAAAGTTATAAATGAACGTTACACGTATATAACCTATCTAGAATATTGTTATTATATAGTTTTGGTTCCATGAATTTTCTATATTTTAATATATTTGTTATTGGGGAGAGGAGGACTATGGTAGGTCCATCAACGTAGTATTAATGATTTCAAGGAAATGTTTCCTTTTTTGTATTGAAAAGTTTAAATATTACCATAGATAAAAAATGTAACTGACATTGAAACTAGACGTACTCACGAGAAAATTACAAAAACACCTTAGGTGTCATCATCATCCAAGAAGTTAACCTATTCATGATATTTCTATAAATGAGGGTAAGAAATTGGTAACCAAATCAAAGCAAAAAACAAAAACAACAATGGGTTCCTTCAATTTACTCACCAATTACTCCAACGCCAAAAACAATAACAATGGGTCCCTCTTTAGCCAATCAAGAGCATACCCATTGTTAGAGCAGCTATTGGGGATGAACCACCAGCAGCAGCAGCCGCATTACTTCCACCACCATCTTTATCATGCTAAGCCTGATCAGCCCGTTGACCTGCAGCTGGGTCTGGGATCGCTGAACCTGGGCCACAATAGAGTGAGTGAGATCCGATCAACCACCACCCTCCTCGCACCCAACAGGCTGCTGGTGCAGACGGTGGTGGATCTTAACCATCCACTCACTCACCACCAACACCAATACAACCCATTAAACCAATACCAATACACATTGAACCAAAACCAAAACATTCTTGGCAACCATTTTCTTTTCCGCCAACAATACAGCGGGTGGCACCCCAATGTACGGAAATCCACCAATGTCCCGGTCCAAAATTACAACAAGGTGGATATGGATGATGAGGAGGATATGGATGAGGAGAGGATGATGGAATCACGTGGGGGCATGCGGCGTCCCATCATTCTCGGTCTGTTCCCTGAGAATAATAATGAGAATTGTGACGACGGGCGGCTACACAGCCTGGTGACGGGAGTGAATGGAGTGTACGAGTGTCCAACCTGCAGGATCGAGTTCTACTCTCGCTACTGCTACGCTGCGCACGTGAAGATCCACCATGACAGCGAGACTCGCCAAGAGAGGCGCCTGAGGCTGCACAACAAGTACATGTCCAAGTTGGCGCGCAGGAGGAGGAGGCTGTTGCGCACCTGGACACTCTCCTCCCAGAGAGCAGCCACAGCCAGGAGGGCTACTGCCTCTACCGTTTCTGTCAAGCTTGAGCCTCAGTAAGTTACTAACGATCGACTCAAGTAATAATCAAGAATCAAGTTTGTGATCCTGTTTTATTTCTGCTTTATTTACTCTTCTTGCTTGTAACATCTGCATGCATTTTAGTGTCTATGGATATCTATCTTCCATTCTCAAGTTTAATGTGTCATGTTTAATGGAGATCAATCACATATTTATCAAGTCTATGTTTATGTTTTCAATTGGCTCATATTCTCCAGACATACACACACACATATATCACCATTAATTGCAACCACAAAATATCATGCAAATAAATAAACTAGGGCATTATCATGTAATAAGCTCCATTTATAATTCTTGATCCAATTATATTCAACCTACAGTAAGTATAGATGCATATAAAACAGAGATTCGGACGAAGCGGAACATGGATCGCTTTCCGGTGTTAGCTATAGGGTTCAACGCTGAATATCAAGTCCAAAGGCAGCACCTTCACTCGCAAGGCCGGCCGCTTTGACCCTGACACTCCAACATCCATGTTGGAAACCTTCTTCTGAAGAATTAATTTGGAGGACATCTCATGTCCAAAACGCTACATATATGGATTCATCCACTTCACGTATCCAATGGATCTCGTCTTCATCCGATTCAATGAAAGATACGTATTCCTGGAAGGCTATCAACTGGTCTCTTAAGGACACAACAATCACTATCGAATCGTGCAAAATGTTATGCAGAGACTAGTGAGTTTTGCAACCCAGACTATTGTCTTCTCACCTACTGATCAGGATCAACTAGACTCAGATTTATCGATGACTTTCTAGATAAAGGATTGGATAATTGCGTCTTCGCTGTTGGCCGATCTGAACTCTACACCAACTTTCTCTCCCACTACTATAAAAGGATCATACCCGACTGATGTTAGTCAGATATCCATACTTGACATGATTTTAGTCGGGTTTTCTTAATTGGGAGTGCCCATCCTCGATTGACGAGGCAAACTATCGCGATAGACCCTTCATCAACCGCGTAATACGACAAGGGCAGCAGGTCAAATAATGTTGAGAAGAAAATGTGACCCCGAGTGATCAATCCAACAGAGACATGCAGATCTATTAATGCGAACACTAGGGTATAGTTGTCTCGTTTCGGGTTTAGAAAAAGAAAGCTAAAAAGGGTTTTTAATCTCGACGGTCAATCCACAATTTACTACAAACTCAATATAATACAATATCACAAACACAAGTTCAAGCTAAAAATCAATGTCTCAAAAGTGATTGGGGAAACTGGATATCTGGGATTTGGCACTGCCTAATATGGTTGTTTACGATCAGGTAACTGAATCGAACCGACACTAACCGAACCGACTGGCTTGGTTAGTCGGCCTTAAGAACCAAAAATCAAACCAATGGTTGGTCAGTCGGTTTAGTTATAACCGTCGAAATAGTCGGTTCGGGTTGGTCGGTCGATGACCGATTGATGCAATAGCCAAATTTTGGCCTCTACGACCTAGTAGACAAAACTTGATTATGGGCCTTCTGGCACAATTCAGACAACCCAAATACATTCTTTTATATTTTTAAATTCATACATACACTATATATTTGCAAATATTTTTATATTTTTTTTGGGTGACAAACACTTGGCAAATATAAGATTGCTAATGGTAAAAAAACCTCTTCTTATCGAAAACAAACATCAATATTGTCGATAAAAATAAAAGTTCAATAGCTCCAGTCCTAAGTCCAACAGCTCAAGTCCCAAGTCCAACAGTTCAAGTGCCCTCAGGCCACAGTGAGCAAGTGACTCACAAAGTTTACAAATGAAATAAATAAAACTTGAGGAAGCAGCAAGCAGATTTCTAAAGCAAACTCCTGAAGAAGACTCCAAAAGCAGCAAGCAAGGCAGCAAACAGCAAGGCATCAACTGTTTTTACATTTACTATAATTTAAAGAAATCACAATTAAATCAAAATAGGGACACTGACTAACTTGTCATTGTAGGATTTGTGCCCTAATCCAATACAAAGTAGTCTGTAATAGTTTTATCATCGTATGCAGTGAAATAAAATCAGCATTATATTACTATTGTGTTAAAGTAATATGTTAAGTATAATTCGATTTATATCATTGAGTGTATCATCACTAATAGTAGAATTATAGATTTGTGTGAATTATACTTAACGAGTCCCTGGTCATTTGAGCTTCATTAGAAGCGACCAGCATGAGGATGGCTCTTTATGATCATGCTCTACTGATCATTGGCAATGAGATTGCCGAAGTCATATCATAGATATCATTTGGGAAATGATATTGGATTACCAGACCTGAAAGTGCAACATAGATTGTAACGCCCAAAGATCCGGTTCTCCGAATCTTAGTCGTCACGCGATAAAATACAAGTATCGATAAAACATAAACGAAGATACATATACGAAATAGTTATGAAACACCTCAAGCGTCCTCGAGTGTATCATAACTATACACGCACAAAGTCAACACCTTTAGTTTAGGCGTCCCTAACTTAAAGGTGATTGCACAAGTAAGTAAACCAGTTCTAAAACAATTCCATCAAAACATCCTTTGAAAATGAAGCAAGTAACTCATAAATAAATACCATAATAGCGAGGCATAACGCCACCTCACCGAGTGTTTTACAAAATAAAGTAATAAACCGGATAATGAAAAGCAATAACAAAACAGGTTACGACTCAACAGAGTCTACAACCGCCGACCAAACACCACTGGCAAAGACACGTCGACACGACACGCCCCCAAGCTCCCAGTCAAAAGATCTAAACGCATCCATAACCTGCACAAATTGTAGGGGTGAACACGCTACCTCCAAAACTCAAACATCGCACATACACAAGATGATAACAATGCAAAAGTAGTTGTATAACATAATTAACTACACCCTAGGGTAACCGATTTCAGCCCAGGGAATCCACCCTTGCCTCGCTTCACCCTCCCTTAGGTAAAGGTAATCGATCTCGATCAAGGGAGTCCATCCTCAACTCGATTCACCTTACACCTAAATAAAGGCAACCGATCACAACTAAGGGAGTCCACCCTCAGCTCGGTTGACCTTTCCCACAAAGATAAAGGTAACCGATCTCGATCAAGGGAATCCACCCTCAACTCGGTTTATCTTACACCTAAATAAAGGTAACCGATCACAACTAAGGGAGTCCACCCTCAGCTCGGTTGACCTTTCCCACAAAGATAAAGGTAACCGATCTCGATCAAGGGAATCCACCCTCAACTCGGTTTACCTTACACCTAAATAAAGGTAACCGATCACAACTAAGGGAGTCCACCCTCAGCTCGGTTGACCCTTACCACAAATAAAGGTAACCGATCTCGATCAAGGGAATCCACCCTCAACTCGGTTTACCTTACACACCACCTGTAACACAAGTATCACACCATACTCATGCAGAAAACATACTAGGTGCAAGACGGAATAAATCATCGTCTGAAAAGCAAATAATATAATACCTGGCACAATCCCGTGCATACAATCAGTTCAGAGTTATACTAAACTAATTCACCCAACATTATCATGCAAATCTCACTATTCGCATATAATCACACCAAGTATATTCACGCCACTACCATAGTGCCAAATCATGCTCACACGTATATATACACACATATATAATCAAACAAAGGCATCAAGCCATATAGTCTAGGTAGCTATGTCCCCCTACCTTAGGAAAGCTCTACGTACGCTCCTAGCCTCCCGCTCGAGCTATTCACGCCTTGCCTTTCCCGCGAGCGTCAATATCAACTAATAATTATATTCAATAATTAAAAATTCAAACAGATTCCGAAACGAATGCAATAAATTTACAAGTGTACTCCAACAAGTGCCTAACACTTGGACACACTTCAAATTAATCAAAGTAGCCAAAATGGGCCCGAAATGACCCATTTTCCCCGAAACACCCAATCTGCCCGGAAACGAGTTTTTGACCCTCGGGACTCTAAAAATTACAAAACTTGTTTCTAAACTCCTCATTTAATATTCTAAGACCAATGCAATTAACGGAATCGAATTCCGACACCCGAGCGATTTAATCGCGCAATTTAAAGTTTCGACACACCTTTTCCGATTTTCGTAATTTAAATCTAAAAATCACCAAGGGTGTCAACTATTGATTCGAGGGTTACCCGAGACCTCCCGAAACTCACAAACCCGAATTCCGGGCTCGTGGGACCACCCGGGCCACTCACGGCCCAAGAGGCCCAAACGGCCCGCGGTCGCCATAGGCTGCCACGGCCAGCCAAGGCAGGGGCTGGCCACTGCCGGACCACCTCCGGCGCGCCTCCACATTGGCCGGAGCTCCGGTGACCGGTCGAAGCTCTGGCGAACCCTCAGGCCGCCGGAAAATTCCAAAAACGTCCCAAAATGCTCCAAAACACCCCTACAACTCCACTCCATCATCATTTCACTCATTTCTCATCAACCCACAACTCAAACTCATCACGATGGAAAAAAAATGAGTTGCTCACCGTAGCCAATGATGTGAGGAACCCGAATACGCAAGAAAACGGTCGATCACGCGACCGGATCGTCGGGAAATCGCCCCAAGCTTTTCTCCTCTTCTTCCTTCTTTCTTCTTTCTATTTCTCTTTCTCTTTCTCCCTCCTTCTCTTGGGTTCTGCCGAGAATGGCTTTCCTCCCCCTCTCTTATAACTTAAATCAAATTATTTAAACATTAAACTAATAAAATATACCTATTTCCCATTTTCTTTTTAATCTAAATTAAAACAATTAATTTTTTAATCACTCAAAAGTCTCCCCCCCTCTAGATACATGCCAAGTGTAAAGTAGGGGGGTCCCACAAGCCACTTTTGTCATTTCGGACCCGAAATCGTCCGAAACGGACACGTTTTTCGAAACCGTCGGAATCGTGATGTTTCGCTAAATTTTAGCTTCCATATGAATCTAATATCCATAGTATTACAATTTCATCTTAAAATGGCTCAAATAGTAGTCCTCGGTGACTCTCGGGTCAAAATTTGGTCAAATCGCGAAATTGTAAATTTTTATCCATTTTTGACAAAGTTCACCCAAATTGACCGGGAGCGGTCCTTACAACCTTCCCTCCTTAAAGAATTTCGTCCGCGAAATTTAAAACGTTAAGGACGTACCTCAATTCTCGAAGAGTCGGGGATACTTGGCGCGAATCTCGTCCGCCCGCTCCCACGTCGACTCCCCCTCCCCGTGATGCTGCTACAGCACTCGCACTAACGGGATGGTCTTGCCTCTCAGCACCTGATCGCGAGAGTCCAAGATCCGAACTGGCCGTTCCTCATAAGTCGCATCCGGAGTCAACTCTAGCTCAGCCCAAGCTATCACGTGTGACGGGTCGTGGTGGTACTTCCTCAGCATGGATACATGGAAAACGTTATGCACTGTCGCAAGGGATGGTGGCAAAGCAAGCCGGTAAGCCACTGCTCCCACTCTGGAAATGATCTCGAAGGGCCCAATGTACCTCGGCGACAACTTCCCGTCGCTCCTTGGCTTCTTGAACCTGATCAGCCCCTTCTTCGGGCTAACCTTCAAGAAGACATGGTCGCCCACTTCGAACTCAAGCGGTCGACGCCTCCTGTCTGCGTAACACTTCTGTCTGCTCTGCGCCGTCTTCAACCGTTCTCGGATCAGGGCTACCTTCTCGGTAGTCTCCCTAACCAGATCAGGTCCTAATAGGCTCTTGTCGCCCACCTCCGCCCAACAGACGGGTGAACGACACGGCCTACCATACAGCGCCTCGAATGGTGCCATCTGAATGCTGGCCTGGTAGCTGTTGTTGTAGGCGAACTCTGCTAGTGGCAAGTGATCCTCCCACGCTCCATGGAAGTCCAGAATACATGCCCGGAGCATGTCCTCCAGGATCTGGATCACTCGCTCTGACTGACCATCAGTCTGCGGGTGGTAAGCGGTACTCAGCCGAATATTCGTCCCCATAGCGCCCTGAAGGCTGTCCCAGAATCGCGATGTAAAGCGAGGGTCTCGGTCCGACACTATCGACACCGGCACCCCGTGTAGTCTGACTATCTCGCGCACATACAGCCTGCTCAGCTTGTCCACTGGGTCCGTCATCTTCATAGGCAGGAAGTGAGCGGACTTCGTCAGTCTGTCAACCACTACCCAAACAGCATCATTGCCCCTCGTAGACCTTTGCAAGCCGCACACGAAGTCCATGGTGATATGCTCCCATTTCCACTCAGCGATCTCTAGTGGCTGTAGCGGACCTGCTGGTCTCTGGTGCTCGATCTTCACCTGCTGACAAGTAAGGCATCTCGCCACAAATTCCGCTATCTCGCACTTCATCCCGCTCCACCAGAAGTGGCGTCTGATGTCGTGGTACATCTTAGTCCCCCCGGGATGTACTGTGAGTCGCGAGCTGTGCGACTCACGTAGTACTGCCTCGCGGAGACTCTGGGGCACGAACAGTCTGCTCTGGAAGCGAAGACCCTGATCGTTGCCCAGTGACCATCCTTCGGACTTGCTTCCGCTGGTCAACCTTTCTCGGAATGTCACTGATTCCGCATCCTCGATCTGCGCCTCGAGTACCCTGCTGATCAAATCTGGCTGCGCTACTAAGGAACACAGAGCCACCTACCCTGTGACTTCCTCTAGCTCCATCTTGAACTCGCCGAGTTCTCCCAGCATCTTCCATTCCCGTAATGCTACGGAAACGAGAC
This sequence comes from Geranium rotundifolium, assembly GCA_963920655.1. NCBI lineage: Eukaryota > Viridiplantae > Streptophyta > Magnoliopsida > Geraniales > Geraniaceae > Geranium > Geranium rotundifolium. Next base: position 16,512,045 of record OY987314.1, read on the forward strand.
TGTGGAGTGACTTCCTGCTGAGGGCGTCGGCAACAACATTTGCCTTGCCCGGGTGGTAAAGCAGGTCAAAGTCGTAGTCCTCAATCAGCTCCATCCAGCGCCGCTGTCTCATGTTGAGGTCCTTCTGAGAAAATAGGTACTTCAGGCTCTTGTGATCAGAGAAGACCTGAAATTTCTCGCCATAGAGGTAGTGACGCCATAACTTCAGTGCAAATACGATTGCCGCAAGTTCCAGGTCGTGCGTCGGATAGTTCTTCTCGTGCACTCTCAACTGTCGGGACCCGAACGCTACCACCTTCCCTAGTTGCATCAGCACAATACCCAGTCCCTCGCCGGACGCGTCACAGTAGACGTCGTAGCCTATGCCTCGCTCTGGTACTATCAGCACTGGAGCCGTGGTCAACAGAGTCTTCAGCTCCAAGAATGAGTTCTCACAGGACTCGTCCCACTCAAACTTAACTCCCTTCCGTGTAAGGTGAGTCATCGGTGCTGCCAGTCGTGAGAAATCCTTCACGAACCTTCTGTAATAACCTGCTAACCCCAGGAAACTACGAATCTCGAACACGCTCGTCGGCTGTGCCCATCTCGAGACTGCCTCAATCTTCACCGAGTCAACAAAGATACCGTCGCTGGACACTACATGCCCGAGGAACCTCACCTCAGTGAGCCAGAACTCACACTTCTCCAACTTCGCGTAAAGCTGGTGCGATAGGAGTAGCTGAAGCACGATCCTCAGATGTGCCTCGTGAGTCCTCTCGTCCGGAGAGTAGATAAGGATGTCGTCTACGAACACGATGACGAACTGGTCAAGGTAAGGCCGGAAGATCCGTGTCATCAGGTCCATGAACGCTGCTGGAGCGTTGGTCAAACCGAACGGCATCACCAAGAACTCGAAGTGGCCATACCGTGTCCTGAATGCCGTCTTCTGGATGTCCTCCTCTCGCACCCTCAACTGATGATAACCAGATCGCAGGTCGATCTTGGAAAAGCATTTCGAACCCCTGAGCTGGTCGAAGAGATCGTCTATCCGCGGCATCGGATAACGGTTCTTTACTGTCGCCCTGTTCAGCTTCCGGTAATCGATGCACATCCGAAGTAAACCTTCCTTCTTCACGAACAACGCCGGAGCACCCCAAGGCGAAGTGCTCGGCCGGATGAACCCCTTTTCCTGTAGCTCCTGGAGTTGACTCTTCAACTCCTCGAGTTCCGCGGGAGCGAAATGGTAGGGTGCCACAGAAATAGGCGCCGTTCCCGGCAACAACTCGATCGCGAACTCCACCTCTCGCACTGGTGGCAAACCGTTCAGATCGTCTGGGAACACGCCCGCAAACTCATCAACAACCCGTGGTAGTCCTCGGCCTCCGCCCGTCGGGCCGCTGCCTGCTATGGATAGTGCTGCAAGTAGGACTCCACTCCGACTCCCTAATGGACATGTGATAGTAGAGCCACCGCTCGATACTGTCACTCTCCTCTTGTAACAGTCGATGATTGCTCGGTACCGTCTCAACCAGTCCATACCCAGGATGACGTCGAATGTCGTCATGTCAAGTACAATCAGATCCCCCACAAGGGGATGGTCGGCTACGCGCACCTCGCATGCCTTGCAGACCCTGTCTAGAACAGTGTCGTTCCCCAAAGGTGTATCAACACGCAAGGGCGGACTCAAAGACTCGACCCTCAATGCCAGGGACCGTGCAAACCGTGCAGAGATAAAAGAATTCGAGGCACCTGTGTCTATGAGAATAGACGCCCACGAATTAAAAAAAGAAACGTACCCTGCGCTGATCTCTGGTCATCAGGCTGTGGCGTCTTAGTCTGGCCCGCAACAGAATATACTCTGCCCCGTGTCTGCTGCCCTTGCCCGGTACTCGGCCCTGCCGACCGTGCTGGTGCGTTTCCCTGCCTGGGTCCGTAGTCTTGCCGTGATGCGGATGACTGTACCGGTGTAGCGCCCTTGGAGGGACAGTCCTTGGCAAAGTGCCCGAGGCGTCCGCACCTATAGCATGTGGGCGGTCCTGCGCTGGCCCGGCCTCCCTGAGACCCGGCCTGACTTCCCGGCCTTCCCGCCAGCGATCTGGGTTGTCCGCCCTGACTCTGCCTCGCAGTCCCATGCCTCTGTGGGCATTCCCGACAAAGATGTCCCGTCTGCCCGCACATGTAGCAAGTGGTTGGTGGTCTCGATCCTGCCGAGCTGGCAGCTGCTGTGTCTAGCGAAGCCAGCGGCCTCTGCTCCATCTGTCCAGCCTGCTGTGGCGGAAAGCCCGAATGACGGGGCCTCTTGAAGTCTCTAGACTCCGAAGGGCCACTCGGTCGGGGCCTCTGTGCCCGGAGACGTCGGGTCTCTGCCATCCCCTCCTCGATGGCTGCGGCGGTGTCCACTATCACCGAGTACACTCGGATCCTAAGAGCAAGGATCCGGTCGAAGATTTCGGGCCTCAGCCCCCGCTCGAAGCGTTTGCAACGGCTCGCATCGGACCTCACCAGATCCGGAGCAAATCTCGACAAGGCCGTGAAACGGGCCTCGTATTTGGCGACCGTCAGGGTCTCCTGGCGCAGTTCCAGGAACTGCTGCTGCCGGCTATCCCGCGCCGACTCTGGAAAGTAGCTCTCGAGGAAGACCTCCCGGAACTCCTCAAAGTCCTGCCTAACCCGGGCCCTCACCCGCTCCCACCAGTAGTAGGCATCGCCCTTCAGCTGGTGAACAGCTAAAGTGATGCGGATGCTCCCCTCGTTGACCCCTGTGGTGTCCAGGTCCCGAGTGATCTGCTGTAGCCACTGCTCGGCTATCGAGGGATCAGGCTCTCCGTGGAAAGCAGGTGGGTGCAGTCGTAGGAAGTCTCGCAATGCGTGCGACGGTTGTACTGCAGCCCGAACTGGTGCTGCCTCAGGTGTGGTGGACCTAGCTGCCCTCCGCCCCATGACCTCGGTCAGGGACTGTATCGACCTCAACAGCTCTTCCCCCATCATGACCCTGTCGGGAGCGGTCGTCGGGGCAGCGGGCATCCCCATGGGAGTTCCCGCCTGCCCAGCACTGCCGGTGGCAGTCTCCGCGGACTGTGTCTCGACACCAGTGGTCTGCTCCGCGGGCTCGGCAACTCGAGCTCCCTGAGTCGCCCTCGACGCTCCCCGCCCCCTGGTACCTCCTCGCCTAGTCTTCGGCGCCATGTGCACTACTGCACGGAAATGAGATCACAATCAGGATCCACGATCAAGCGGACTTCGCGCTAAAGGACAATGGAACTTCACTGATTTTCTACCATTACTAATCATACTAGGTACTAATATCCTAACGTAGTAATACCAACCGGCAATGTTCTCACTAACATGCCCACCAGTCAACACATGTCATCAATCAAACATGTCAATAATATACTCACGTTAACAAGCAACCTCATGTACTATCACAGTACCACAACCTGTCCATCATTTCTCAAGTCATACGGTCACACCACTGCACATAAGTTGTCAGGCTAACTCACTACTGACCAACTTAACACCACAAAACTCAAAGACCAAAGCCACGTAATACTCTCCTATTACTGACTCTACCCGACGTATCGACGCAAGGCACATAGGTGTTGAACCTGAGCCTCTGATACCAAACTGTAACGCCGCAAGATCCGGTTCTCCGAATCTTAGTCGTCACGCGATAAAATACAAGTATCGATAAAACATAAACGAAGATACATATACGAAATAGTTATGAAACACCTCAAGCGTCCTCGAGTGTATCATAACTATACACGCACAAAGTCAACACCTTTAGTTTAGGCGTCCCTAACTTAAAGTTGATTGCACAAGTAAGTAAACCAGTTATAAAACAATTCCATCAAAACATCCTTTGAAAATGAAGCAAGTAACTCATAAATAAATACCATAATAGTGAGGCATAACGCCACCTCACCGAGTGTTTTACAAAATAAAGTAATAAACCGGATAATGAAAAGCAATAACAAAACAGGTTACGACTCAACAGAGTCTACAACCGCCGACCAAACACCACTGGCAAAGACACGTCGACACGACACGCCCCCAAGCTCCCAGTCAAAAGATCTAAACGCATCCATAACCTGCACAAATTGTAGGGGTGAACACGCTACCTCCAAGACTCAAACATCGCACATACACAAGATGATAACAATGCAAAAGTAGTTGTATAACATAATTAACTACACCCTAGGGTAACCGATTTCAGCCCAGGGAATCCACCCTTGCCTCGGTTCACCCTCCCTTAGGTAAAGGTAATCGATCTCGATCAAGGGAGTCCACCCTCAACTCGATTCACCTTACACCTAAATAAAGGCAACCGATCACAACTAAGGGAGTCCACCCTCAGCTCGGTTGACCTTTCCCACAAAGATAAAGGTAACCGATCTCGATCAAGGGAATCCACCCTCAACTCGGTTTACCTTACACCTAAATAAAGGTAACCGATCACAACTAAGGGAGTCCACCCTCAGCTCGGTTGACCTTTCCCACAAAGATAAAGGTAACCGATCTCGATCAAGGGAATCCACCCTCAACTCGGTTTACCTTACACCTAAATAAAGGTAACCGATCACAACTAAGGGAGTCCACCCTCAGCTCGGTTGACCCTTACCACAAATAAAGGTAACCGATCTCGATCAAGGGAATCCACCCTCAACTCGGTTTACCTTACACACCACCTGTAACACAAGTATCACACCATACTCATGCAGAAAACATACTAGGTGCAAGACGGAATAAATCATCGTCTGAAAAGCAAATAATATAATACCTGGCACAATCCCGTGTATACAATCAGTTCAGAGTTATACTAAACTAATTCACCCAACATTATCATGCAAATCTCACTATTCGCATATAATCACACCAAGCATATTCACGCCACTACCATAGTGCCAAATCATGCTCACACGTATATATACACACATATATAATCAAACAAAGGCATCAAGCCATATAGTCTAGGTAGCTATATAGTCTAGGCATCAAGCCATATAGTCTAGTATAATCAATATCTGAGTTTAACTTGAACTTAACGTTATCTGTGATAGGGTAACCATAACGGTTATGATTGGCTCGGGGATGGGTTATATGCGTGATACGCGAGACATCTGAGGGATTTATCCCTCATACTACGGTATGGGATATGTATCAGTTTGGGCCACTTGATGAGAATGACTTAAAGGAAACACATGGCCATGCAATTGATACGGGGTATCAATTTTCAATCATCTCACATATCAGGAAACAACAATTAATTAAATAAGGATGACGACTCTATGCCTTATGATTAATCAGGATACCTTGAGATAAAAGGAAAATGACATGAATGACATGACATTAAATCGGATCATCGATAATCATGTACGTTGGGTAATCATAATGTCTTACTAGAGGCTACTTATGATGGAAAGGGTAAAATTGTAATTTTACGCCGATATGCCAACGGGACATGAGCCTAGAGGGTAACACGCAAAGGATGCACATTTTAGGAAAATCGGGCAGAAATAATTATGGATTAGTTAAATCGGGTTGTGGCCAAAAGCCTAAGGGTTTTGGGCCACGGGCCCGACAGCTCGAGTGTCATGGACCGGGCCAAAACACTAGGGTTTTGGGCGCCGGCCATGGTCGATCAAATGGGGCCGAAGCCCATGAGGTGCCATGGAATGGCAAGTCTCATAGGCTGCCATGATGGGCATGCATAAGGCCTCATGGCCTAAACCCTAATGGGTTCGGCCAAAGACGCCCATTGAGAGGTGGCGGCTAGGGTTTGGAGGGATCGAATCTAGCAAATTTTATGGGCTGATTCGTGTTCCCAAAACCCTAGACATCTCTATAAATAAAAGGCACCATGAGCTGAAAACCAGAACTTGATTTTTCCTTACCGTTACTCAGCCGGATTTTCTAATCGTGCTTGTTTTCTTTCTAGTAGGAGCATTCAAGCTTAGATCTGGTGGCCGTATGCGTTTGTGTGTGCTTTATAGAGGGAAAGACTGATTCCGAATTTCCACTTTGCTGATCCGGTTCAAATCTCAAGGTAAATCACTAAACTATTAAGTTTCGGGGTAGAAACATGAGCTCTAGGCTTGTATTGAGTCGAGGATTGTTTCGGGGGAATTATTTAATTTTATTACACTTCATATTTGTGTAATTGAATCCTCCGAAACCCAATAGTGGTATCAGAGCTAGGTTCTTGCCTTCGATCTTGTGTGTTTGCATACTTTACATGATTTCGGTATTGTTTTTCTTGCCATGTTATTTATATGATTTAATTTCGTTTTTGGGCTTAGATTTGCATGAAAACTGATATGTTATGAAAAATAATAGATCTGGAATTTTTTGAATTTTCCGGGTAACCGAACCGGGGCTCTCGGGCCGCCAAACCGGTAACTAGACGGGCAGCGCTAGCGACCGGCGCCAGCCAGGGCCGTGGCTGTTGGAAAACCATGGGACCATGGCCACCCCGTCCCCACCATAGCCCGACCACTTGGTGGTCATGGCGGCTCGGTGGAGGAGACGGCGGCACCTAGTGTTTTCCAAACCATAGGGCGCGGCCGATTAGGATTTTGGCCCTAATGGGCTTCGGCCCATTGAGCCCTAGCCCATTAGGGTTTTTGGCCACGATCCGGGATCGTGGTAGTGATAGCATTTTGTGCCGCAATCCAATTGCTAGTAGTCTATAAATGTCTATGTATATTTATCAACATTTGTAATAAATAAAACGGTTTTGTGTTACTTATGTGTTGAAGTAATATGTTAAGAATGATCTGATTTATGAACACTAAAGTAGTAGAACCATAAATATGTAGGGATCACACTTAACGAGTTCCTGGTCAATATACGCTTCAATCGAAGCGACCAATATGAGGATGGTTCTCAATGATGTAGTTCTGCTTATCATAGGGATGTGGGATCCCGGAATAATATCATAGATATCATGAGGTGATTGATATCGGACGACCCGCTTTGAAAAGTGTGTCATAGATTAAGCCATGAACATATTCAAATGCGATAGCTTATCACGATATCCTTAGACCAAGGAGTCTTTGTGATCACTATGCGGTCGATGTACGACTTTAACTTCGCCTAACGTTTTCCGTAACAGGATTGCAATAATGGGCATGATTGGGTGGCGGAACGGATTGCATGAGTGACACGATCGTACTACGGTATGGGAAAGATATCCGTGAAGGCCGCTTGATCGAGAGTGACTGAGAGAAAGAGCATGGTTATGCCAGTGATACGGGTTATCAGTTCTCAACCATCTCACATATCAAGTAACAATGATTGATTAAACAAGGATGACGACTCTATGCCTTGTGATCAATCAGGATGTCTAGAGATAATAGGATAGTGACTTGTACGCACAAGGTTAAATCGAATCATCGATCATCATGTACCTTGGGTAATCATAATGTCTTACTAGAGACCACTTATGATGGATTGGGCAAGAGAGATCTCTTGCGCCGATCTGCCAACAGTGGCATGAGCCTGGAGGGTCACACACATACAATATGGATAACTTGAGACAAGGAAACATTAACGTTTCTTGATGAGCAAGACATGGACAAAACTGAAGGTTTTGGGACATGGGTTCGGTTTGTGAGAATAATTAGCGAATCGAGAAAACTAAGATTTTCGTCGATATCGCGTCGGACTTTGTTTGATAAGTAACGACAAAAGGGTCAGATGACTTTTGGGCACGGCACGCGACCACATGGGCGAGCCCATTGGGCTCGGCCCATGAGGTCACCTAGCCGGCCCAAAAAGGGCCGAAATAAGGCCCAATAATCCTTCTTGGCCGGCCACCTTGGTGGGTCCAAGTGTGGGGGCCACACACCATGCTTAGTTCATGTTGTTGATTAAGGGGAGAGTGATTTAAGGGGATTAGGTGATGACTTGCCTTTAACCCATGCTTTGATCATTTGTTACTTTAATGACCCATGTCATATGAGTTGATGAAGTAGACAAATGACAAATTAATACACACCTCTCTCTGCTCTCACCTTGGCCGGCCACACTCCTCTCTCCTCTCTCTTCGCTATCTCTTTCTTCGCACATAAGTTCTAGTAGGCTTTTTGTGAAGGATCTTAAGGATCATTCTCTTGGTGTGGACTTGCTCTAGAGAAGAAGATCATATAGTTCTTCTTTCTTGATTCAGCAAAGATTAAAAGGTAAATTCTTGTGGAATAGATTTTGCCTTGAGATTTAATGGTTCATGTTCTTGGACCGTTTTTGGAGTTTCTTTTGTTTATGCTTCCACTATCTCGATCATCTTGAACGCTCTTTATCAGAGCGTGGTTAACCCTCTTTATCTTTGTGTTGTTGAATTTGTTTCGGTTTTATGATGATTTGCATGCCATATTTGTTGATAACATGTTTTAAAGTTTTTTGGGTAAATATGTTATTTTTGGAAAATATATTGAATTTGAAATTTTTCGGATTTTTATTGGATTTGTCGAGTCCGAGAAGGGACTCTCGGGGAGCCAGATTGGAGGTACCGGATGGAGGTCACTGGAGGTCGGGGAAGGCCGGCGGTGACCGGGGCCGTCCCTCTTCTAGGCCGAGGCCGAGAAGGGAGAGAAGTTCGGGTTTTGGCTTTCCAAAGCCCAAACCTAGCCGTGATGTTGGGCTCGGCCCAATGGGCTTCCGCCCATTGTGCTTGGGCCCGACTTGGTTCGTGCAAAGTGATTTTTGATCCGTGGCATGAGCCCACGATCCAATATTTCGAAAACTTTCAAATTTGATCGGTTTCGATGAACCGTTTTTCGAAAAGGTCTAGTTTCGATAAACCCGACCAAGCAACTTGGCAAAATTAAAACCCGAATATTGCATATTATTTGATGACATGTTTTTGTGATAACATGTTGGATGATGTGATGAGATGTATGATGCATTAATAGCTCATTAGAATTTTATCGGTTTCACGGTTTGCACACCGTTAGTGTTAGCGTGTAATTATTCTTTCATTCGAGCCCTTAAAGTGTAATTATTTTTTTATCTAGTCTACGAATCGAGTATTAATTTTAATTGCTACTCAAAGTCGAGAAGGATGAAAAATTGAGCACAATGAAGGTCTTGGAGGAAGTCCAAGACCTAGTGGGAGCCCGAATGAGAAAGACGAGAAGATGTGATGTCTCGTAGAATCTTAAGAATAGGATGGGCTATGGATGCATATTTAAACGCTTTATGATGCTTGCTTAAATTATTAGATAATAATTGTATGCTTGCATGCTTAGCTTATAAGTTTATAAGCCATCACCTCACATGCAAAGATTAAAATCGATTTTAATTGTTTGCATGATTAAAGCGTTGTGAACCATCATCGCATGGGCTGTGATGGATGAGTTCAATTTGAAACGTGTTTGCACAAGTTGCAAATGACGGCTTCAAAAGACGATAGTATATGATACAATTAGAAATGTCACAACACGGGTTGTTAATGACGGGTTCGTAATTGTACCAAAATACTTTCGAATTATTAAACACAACCAAATCACAACATAATTTGAGTCATGTGAGATTCCACCCAAATTCACACCCATGTAGAAACATTCTCTCGGTTTCGTGCGCCTTAGCGGAGCATCTGCGCAAAACTGATGCATATGTGAAGGTTGGTTGACTCGACCACGATTCTCGGCCTGAGGTCGAGCTGGGGTATCAGAAGGGTAAGCCGTGTGCTTTTGCTCATACTCTTACCAAGAATTACACAGGTTGTAATTGGATGGACATCCTACCCAAATGGGTCAATTAGAGCGGTGCGCCTTAACGTACTTCAATTGACAAATAAAAGATCTTGGTTTAAAGATTCTAAACCTTAGAATCGGATGGTTGGTGTTTAATTCGGATCTTCATAAATTTGTTCAACTTTTCTAATTAAATTAACTTTCTTCGTGTAGAAATGGCTAGTAATTCAACAAACTCGTCTAATTTGTCATTGAGGGCTATACTTGATAAGTGTAAGCTCAATGGAACAAATTATCTGGACTGGGACAGAAATTTGCGACTTGTGTTAAAGTTGGAACGCAGGGAGTACGTCCTAGACAAGGCTATCCCGGTGGAACCAGCTGCCAACGCAACGAGGGTCGTTAAGGGTGCGTACCTGAAACACCTTAGCGACTCTATCGACGTTGCGTGTGTCATGCTGGCCTGCATGGAGGCGGACCTCCAGAAGCAGTTTATGGAGCTATCCCATGATCCTTTTGCAATGTTTGCACAGATCAAGGATATGTTCAAGGAGAAAGTATGTATTGAAAAATACACTGTTCTCCGAGAACTCACTGCCTGCAAAATGTCAACAGACAACTCCGTAGGTCCACACGTCCTACGCATGAAGGACCATCTTTATCATCTAACTAGTCTCAGAATGACTATGCAAAAAGAGATGGTTGCGGATTTTATTCTGCAATACCTTCCTCATGCATATGGTGGGTTCATCATGAACTATCACATGGAAGACATGTTAGTGAATGGGCAGTACGCCTAGAGCATGTTAGTGAATTCCGAGAAGAGCATAATGGGCAGTACGCCTAGAGGTGTTCTTATGGTGAAGAAGGGATCCGGGTTCAAAGCTGGTGGTGATAAGGGTAAAGGCCCAATGCACCTGGCAGGGAAGAACATACGACCTCTTATTCCTATACCTTCCATACCCGTGAAGGGCAAGGGGAAGGTAAAGGAGTCGGTCTGTTTCTACTTCCAAAGCCTGGTCATTGGAAAAAGGACTGTCAGCAACTGAAGGAAGATCAGAAGAAGGGCGGTGGGGCCGCTACTTCGTCAGGTACTCCATTAGAGCTAAATCTTTCTACTATAAATGCTTGGGTACTAGACACTGGAGCTTAGTCTCATGTCTGTGCGGATGTGCAGGTACTGCGTGGTAGAAGAGATCTGGGGGAAAACGAGGTGGACCTAAGAGGTGGGAACAACGTGCGTGTTACCGCAACTGCTTTGGGTTCGGTTGATCTTGTTTTGCCCAGTGGGCTTGTAATAAAACTCCTTGATGTGTTTTGCGTACCTGCTTTCAGTAGGAATATTGTTTTGCGTACCTGCCTTTAAAAAAGAAGGTTATTATTTTGATATTAAGAACGAGTTTTTTAATATTATGCGCAATAACATGTTTTATGGAAATGCTCACACAGTTGGAGGTTTATACATATTAAATATGCAAAACTCGAGATCCAACATGCTCTATAATGTTAATGCTAAGAGGTTTAAAGCTAATGATTTAGACCAAACTCTAATCTGGCATTGTCGTCTAGGTCGCACAAATTAGAAACGCATCTCAGGGCTTCATAAGCGCGGACTTCCAAGTCAATTCGAATTCCAAACGATTGAAAGATGCGAGGCTTGTTTAATGGGCAAGATGACTAAAGCGCCCTCCACCGGTATAGGTGAGAGGGCAGGTGATCTATTGGGTCTAATACATTCAGACGTATGTGGACCAATGAGTACACCACCTAGAGGTTGTTTAGGCTACTTTATGACATTTAATTATGATTTCAGTAGATATGGTTATGTCTATCTCATGAGACATAAGTCCGAAGCTTTGATAAATTCAAGGAGTTTAGGACTGAAGTAGAAAACCAACTCGGAAAGAGTATCAATGCACTCCGTTATGATCGGGGTGGAGAATACTTATCCGAAGAGTTTCTTAGTCATCTTACAGAAAGTGAAATACTATCTCAGTGGACTCCGCCAGAAGCACCACAACTTAATGGTGTGTTCGAGCGAAGGAATCGGACATTGTTGGATATGGTTGGATCAATATTAAGTCACACTGATCTCCCAATCTTCTTCTGGGGTTACGCTCTACAGACGGCCGTGTTCATAATAAATAAGGCTCCATCGAAAGCAGTGGAAGGGACATCATTCGAGAAATGGTACGGGAAGGATCCCGTTTTGTCCTTCCTGAAAATCTGGGGTTGCGAGGCTTTTGTAAGACAATTGCTTGCAACCAATCTCGAACCAAGATCAGATGAGTGCACTTTCGTCGGATATCCAAAAGAAATAAAGGGATACTACTTCTATAAACCGAGCGAAAACAAAGTATTCATCGCCTGAGGTGGGATATTCTTGGAAAAGGAATTTATTTCCAAGACAGTCAGTGGGACAACTATTCATCTTGAAGTTCTATATGAGATAGTCGCTCAGGAACCACTGGACGACCCCTTAGAAGAAGTAGAGCCAGAAGTGGTCGTTGAGCAAGAACCAATAGCTACAGTTAATGGGAACGGTCCAAGGCGGTCTGAAAGGACAAGTCATGCACCTATTAGATACGGTTTCCTAGTAACTGGAGGTGATGATTTGGTGTTAGTGGACAATGATCCAGCTACCTTTCGAGAGGCCATGGACGGAACCGACTCTGAGAAATGGCTGGAAGCCATGAGGGAAGAAATGCAATCCATGTCAGATAATCAAGTGTGGGACTTGGTGGCAAACCTTAGACCTATAAAGCAAGACTGGTAGCAAAAGGTTATAGACAAGTCTACGGAATTAACAATGAGGAAACCTTTTCTCTAGTAGCTATGGTCAAATCTTTTCGCATTCTACTTGCCGTAGCAGCTTATCATAATTATGAGATATGGCAAATGGATGTCAAAACCGCTTTCCTTAACGGGAGGTTAGCTGAGGACGTTTATATGTCCCAGCCTAAGGGTTTTGAGGATCCAAAGAATAAGGGAAAGATGGTTTGAAGCAAGCATCTCGGAGTTCGAACCAACGTTTTGATGAAGCAGTGAAACAGTTTGGCTTCATCAAGAACGGTGATGAACCTTGCGTGCATAAAAAGGCAGATGGGAGTATGCAGCATAGATACTGTCATGAGATACTAACATATCGTAGCTTGTCATTATATCCTAAGACCAAAGAGTTTTTGTGTGCACTATGTAAAGAATTTCTAAGTTTGACCTAGTCTAAAGTAACCTGTAAAAAGGTAGCCATAACGTCTCTGATTGGCATGGTTAGCAATTACATTAGTGAACTCGAAAGACGGATGAGAGATTTATCACTGGTACTCTGGTATGGGAAAGATATCCGTTTAAGCCACTTGATGAGTATGACTGAAGGAATAGCATGGCCATGCAGGTAATACCTTTGTATCTGTTTTCAGTCATCTCAGATATCAAGAAACAGTGATTGATAAATTAGAATGATAATTCTATGCCTATTGATCAATCTGGATATCAGTTTGATAAAAAGATAGTAACATGTACGATAACAGGTTAAGTCGAATCGTCGATAATCACGGACGTTGCTATAGGCCATTTATGATGGAAAGGGGAAAATAGTAATTTTACCAGTCTGCCAACGGGTCGTGAGCCTAGAGGGTCAAACACTTTAAGTACTGTATATAGCAAAACAAGCTTGGATGGTAATTGGGAAAATTCGCTTTTCGATTTAGTCAAATTGAAAACGATTCGGTTGATTTCTGGCCTAGGTTTATTAACCAGACGGTTGAGGAAATCAGATTAAAGAGATTGGGTCGGTTTAGCTAAACCATTTAATTAGAACCCAAATTAAATGATTTTAATTAAGTTTTAGCTTATTGGGCTTCAAGCCCATTTTTTATTTTAATTAAGAATTGGGCTTAAGTTTAATTAAGAGGTTTTTAAGTTTAATCGATGATTCGATTTAACCTTTTATCGTCCATGTCACTATCCTTTTATCATACCGATATCTATATTGATCAAAAGGCATAGAACTGTCATTCTAATTTATCAATCACTATTTCTTGATATTTGAGACGACTGAAAACTGATACTAAGTATCTCTTGCATGGTCATGCTATTTCTTCAGTCATACTCATCAAGTGGCCTAAACAGATATCATTCCCATACCGGAGTATGGGTGATAAATCCTTCAGCCGTCTTTCGCGTTCACTCATGCAATTCATAACTAAACCAATTAGAACCCTTATGGCTACCCTTTTACAGGTAACGTTAGACTTGGTCAAACTTAGAGATTCATTACATAGTGCACACAAAGACTCTTTGGTCTTAGGATATAATGACAAGCTACGATATGTGAGTATACTCATGACAGTATCTATGCTGCGTACTCCCCATCGGGTCGTCCTATACCATCGCCCTAATGATATTTATGATATAACTCCGGCACTACTTTTTTATGATCAGTAGAGTGTGATCACAAAGAGTTAGTGTCATACTTATTGCTTCTTTATGAAACTTAACTTATTAGAAACACATGAAATGTAATTCTTTCCGATCTATAGTTCTACTATTAGTGATTACACACATAATGATACAGTTTAAATCACATCTAATAAATTACTACAACACATTAGTAATTTCTGCCGATTTATTTATTCGGAAAGATGATAAAACATTACATCTGTAGATCACTTTTATATTGGATTGGGGCATAACTCTAGCAGTTCTAACACATACAACCTCCTTGGTTGCTTCCGCAACAACTATATACTCAGCCTCCGTTTTAGAATCGGCAGTCGTGGCATGCTTGAAGCTCTTCCAACTAAATGCTCCACCATTGAACACAAAGACATATCCTGCCTGAGATTTGAATTCATCATGATCAATCTGAAAACTAGCTTCAGCCTATCCCTTGGCTGGTAGTTCTCCATCTACCCCCATACATTAAGAACACATCCTTAGTCCTCAAATATTTGAGGATGGACTTGACCACAGTCCAGTGTTCTTGGCCAGGGTTAGACTGTAATCTGCTGGGACAACTAAGCGCGAACGAGACATCCATCCTCGTGCACATCATGGCATACATGATGGATCCTACAGGCGAAAAATATGAGATCTTACTCATTCTGCTCAGCTCATCAGGTGTATTAGGAAACTGTTTCTTGCGCTTAATGCCATGACGCATGGGTATATATCCTTTCTTAGATTCCAACATTCTCAATACTTTATCTATGTAAGTGCTATGACTTAGGCCCAAAATCCTTTTGGAACGATCTCTATAGATCTTGATGCCCAAAATGAATGTTGCATCACCTAAATCCTTCATCGAGAAGCACTTCCCTAACAAAGCTTTGGTGGCAAGCAAGGTCGGGACGTCATTCCCGATGAGTAGTATATCATCGACATAGGAATACTATATTCCTCCCACTCGCTTTCTTGTAAACGCAAGGCTCGTCTTCATTCTTGATGAAACCAAATTCTTTTATATCTTCATCATAACAAAGATTCCAACTCCATGAAGCAAGCTTTAACCCATAAATGAATCTTTGCAGCTTACATATCTTTCCGGGATTCTTTGGATCAACAAAACCCTCAGGCTCTGTAATATACACATCCTCTTGTAAGTTCCCGTTTTTTGGGGATTCCCGGGGTTTGGCGCAACGAAAATTAATTGAGAATCCCGGCAAGGATCTTGTTCAATCTCTAGATGAATCATGTGTCGAGAAAGATAAGATTTTTACCTCTTGAAGCGTAAGATGAACCGATCAAGAGACATCCTCAAGACTTGTCCTCTACAGTCTCACACATGCAGGAGCTTGATGTCACAGCGAGAATCTTCTTCATGGCTACTAGACCAACCAAGAAACCCTCCTCACTCAAGGTCTCTAACCCTCAAGATGCAAGAGTTAGAGAATTTTGGAAGTGAATAGAAAATGGTACCCAAGGCTATGGAGGCTCTCACCCAAAATGCACTATTTATAGGCTTTGGGGGAGGCCTAGGGCTTAGAGCCCGTCAGACACAGGTGTCCATCGATACCATCTAGGTGTCGATCGCAACCTAGGTGTCCATCGACACCACTCATGTCTATGTGCCGATCGACACCCCACATGTGATGTGTGTCGATCGACACCCCGTAGGTATTGATCGGCACCTCACATGTGGTCACCATTTCTATTCCACTATTGTTCCAACATTGACCTCTCAAATCCCATTGAGTTGCTTCGACTCTAGCTCATAGCATGCGACCATGTAGGCCCGTGACCTATTGACAGATCAGCGTGAAACGTCATTTCACCTGATCCATAACTAGTGGTCTCTGGTAAGACATAGTGATAACTCAATGTCCACGCGGTATCGATCGACTCGATATCTCCTCTCTGTCATTTGTATCATTAAACATTTGTTTGATTTAAGACGTATGAGATCGAATGAGGCATAGAGTCGTAATCCTCATGTATTCGATCTAGTTCCTTGAATTATGGATAAGTATTTGACTAGGGATTCGTGAAGTATAATTTCATAGCTTGTAAAGGTTTTACTATTAGTGACGACACACTCAATGAATTCACGTGAAATTATTTCCTAACTCATTATTACAACACAACAATAATGAAAATGCCTTTTATTGCTAAATAGAAGGTTACATAGAAAAGACTTGGAGTAGGGCACAATCTCTTACAATCTCCCACTTGCCCCTAGTCCAATTGTATTAATCTGTAAATGTCTGTATATATTAATCATCGTTTGCAATATATAAAATCAGCATTATATTACTTATGTGTTGAAGTAATAGGTTAAATCTGATCTGATATATGTCCACCAAAGTAGTAGAACCATATATCTATACGGATCACACTTAACGGGTCCCTGGTCAAATATGCTTCAATGACGCGGCCAAGTATCAGGATGATTCTTTATGGTATAGTTCTATATACCATTGGGAGGTTTCCTGGAATCAGGTCATAGATATCACTCAGGTGAGTGATATTGGACGACCCGCACTGAATGGTGTTGCATAGATATAGTCATGAACTCATTCAATTGTGGTAGCTTGTCGGAGTATCCTAAGACCAAGGAGTCTTTGTGATCGTTATACAGTAAAGAACCGCGTTTGACTTGCTCCTAACGTTGTCCATAACAAGACTACCATAACGGACAAGATTGGCACGAGGACGGATTGTATGAGTGATACAAAAAGGCGGCTAAGGTATTTATCCCTCATACTACGGTATGAGATAGGTATCTGTTTAGGCCACTCGATAGAGATTAATTGAAGGGAGAGCATGGCCATGCCAACGATACGGTTATTAGTATTCAGTAATCTCACCGATCGAGAAACAGAGATTGATTAAATAAGGGTGACGTCTCTATGCGTTATCATCAATTTAGATACCGGGCGATAAAGGGATAGCGACATGTAGTACATGAGGTTGAATCGAATCTGTTAGAGTTATGCCCCAGTCCAATATAAAAGTGATCTACAAATGTAATGTTTTATCATCTTTGCGAATAAATAAATCGGCATATATTACTAATGTCTTGTAGTAATATACCGAATGTAATTTGATCTACGTCATTATGTGTGTAGCCACTAATAGTAGAACTGTAGATCAGAAAGAATTACATTTGATGAGTTCATGATTGTCTAAGCTTCTTTATGAAGCGATCAGTATGAGACCAACTCCTTATGATCACGCTCTACTAATAATGGCAAAGTATGTCTTGGAGTTATATCATAAATATCATCAGGTCGATTATATCGGACAACCCGATTGTGAGTATGCAACATAAATACTGTCATGAGATACTCACAGATCAAAGCTTGTCATTATAACCTAAAACCAAGGAGTCTTTGTGTGCACTGTGTAATGAATCTCTAAGTTTGACCTAGTCTAACGTTACTTGTAAAAGGGTAGCCACAACGGCAGTGATTGGCTTGGTGTGAATTCGAAAGTCGTCTGAGGGATTTATCACTCATACTCTGGTGTGAGAAAAATATCCGTTTAGGCCACTTGATGAGTATGACTGAAGGAATAGCATGACCGTGCAGTAGATACCTTAGTATCAGTTTTAAGTCATCTCAGATCTCAAGAAATAGTGATTGATAAATTAGGATGACGATTCTATGCCTGTTGATCAATCTGGATATCGGTTTGATAAAAGGACAGTGACATGTACGATAACAGGTTAAGTCGAATAATCGATAATCACGAACGTTGGGTAATCATAATGTCTTGCTAGAGACCACTTATGATGGAAAAGGTAAAATAGAAATTTTACCAGTCTGCCAACGTATCGTGAGCCTACAGGGTCACACGTATTAAGCACAATACGTGACAAATAAGTAGGGATGGAAATTGGGAGAATCCGATTTTCAGTTTAGTCAAATTGAAAACGATTTGGTTGATTTCTGGCCTAGGTTTTTAACCAGACGGTTGAAGGAATCGAGTTGGGGAATTAGAACCGGTTCAGCTAAACCATAATTAGAACTCAATTATATGGGTTTTAATTTGCATTTAGTTAAATGGGCTTGAAGCCTATTTAGAGTTTTAATTCATGAATGGGCCAAGAGTGCAATTATGAGTTTAAATGGGTAAGTTGTGTAATTATTTATTTAAATTCAAAATCAGATTTTTTGTGATAAATTGTTATAATTACACAATATTTCATTCCATAATTTTGGCTCATAATTTTGGCATTTCTTCTCCCAATCCCCCCCCCCCCCCCCCCCCCCCCCTTCATGGCCGACCCTCTCAAGCATTCCTCCATAGCTTTTTTTGTTCAATTCTTCTCATAACCATTAGTAAGTGTGTGAGAGAAAACCAACCGTGGTTATTGTGCTTGTGTGGACTCGATAGAGAAACATTACTTTGTGTTTTAATCGATTAAGAAGGTAAATTTTCAGATTGTAAAAGTTTTATAACATGTTTTTCAGATTCAAGTTTTTTATTTGATTCCCATGGTTCGATTTCGCTCCGCTGCATAAAATTATTGTTTGGAACCCATGAGAATCCCTTTCAGTGGTATCAGAGCATGGTTGTTATGATATTTATTCATTGTGTTCAAATCTAGAATTTTATTTTTGTTCTTGAGTTCATCATTTGAATATGCATGAAATTGAAAAAAAAAATTCAGATTTAATTGATTTTGAAAAATTGAAATTTTTTATTTTTTGGGGCTGTTTCGGGTTAGCCATGGCCGAGCCATGGCTAACTAGGGTCGAGACCCTTGGTGGACCATGGAATGCCCTAAGGCAGCCCATGGTCAGCACCAAGGGCCGACCAGGTTGCCCACGGGCGACCATGGCAGCCCTCGCGGGCCACCATGATCGCTGCCGTCCGGTTTCGATAAACCAGAATTTTTCCACACATAAGAAAGATAAAATTTGGAAAAATTAGTTGTTTGATAAGCATGCTGAGTGATCACATGATCTTTGATAATATGATGTTTTCCACATGATGTATAGCTAAGCCCTCTAGACTTGTATTTTAATTTCGGCTTTGCAACCCGCGTGTTGCTAAGTTTTGGGTTGTAGTAAATACTGCCTACGTGTCGTGATTTGTGATTTATTTTATTTAAATTTTTAATCATGAAGACCGACGCAAGATACAAGTTTGGAGGAGGCTTGAAGCTAGTGGGAGTCCACAAGAATTGAGCAAGTCTAGACCTTAAAGACCAAGTCTTTAGGATCAGTTTTTGCTAGACTCTTAGGAACTTAAGATGGGCTTAGTTATGCATATTTTACCGTTACATTTATATGTGTGAATGTATGAATGTATGATAGTTTTCATATACAATTTCATGTATGATTAGCTATCACCCACATGCAATGATTAAAAACCGGTATTTAATTAGACTTGCATGTAACCTGCTAAGGGATATTCTTTCCATGAATTTGCAATTGATGATTCAAGATTAAGATTGTATCGATATACAATAAGACTGTTATAATTCACTTAAACGCAAGTAATTACAAGTCAAGCGTGATACCATCCAAGTTTGGGCACTCAAAAGGGCTTTGACCCTATGGATGTTCGTGCGCCTCCGCGTAACATTCATAGAGGAGAAGTCTGGATGAGATGGGCAGTTCTGTGTGGGTGCGTGCCACAAACACAAAGGCAAACACAACACAAAGGTGCAATAGCGCACTGAGAGTCTAGATTGAGGACAGATTCAAGAGCGTGAATTACTTAGATTGGAATAGAAACTTGAGGCTTGTACTCAAGCATGAAAACAAGTTGTATATCCTTACCAAGGAACCTCCTGCTGAGCCACCGTTGAACGCCGCTGGGGCACTAAGGATACTTATTGTTAGAGTTATGCCCCAGTCCAATATATAAGTGATCTACAGATGTAATGTTTTATCATATTTCCGAATAAGTAAATCGGCATATATTACTAATGTGTTGTAGTAATATATCGAATTTAATTTGATCTATGTCATTATGTGTGTAACCACTAATAGTAGAACTATAGATCAGAAGGAATTACATTTGATGAGTCCCTAATCAGCTAAGCTTCTTTAAGAAGCGATCAGTATGAGACCAACTCCTTGTGATCACGCTCTACTGATAATGGCAAAGTATGTGCCGGAGTTATATCATAGATATCATCAGGTCGATGATATTGTACAACCCGATTGTGAGTATGCTGCATAGATCCAGTCATGAGATACTCACATATCGTAGCTTGTCATTATATCCTAAGACCAAGGAGTCTTTGTGTACACTATGTAACGAATAACTAAGTTTGACCTAGTCTAACGTTATCTGTAAAAGGGCAACTATAACGGCTTCGATTGGCTTTGATATTGATTATACTAGTGAACTCGAAAGACGTCTGAGGGATTTATCACCCATACTTCGGTATGAGAAAGATATCCGTTTAGGCCACTTGATGAGTATGACTGAAGAAAGAGCACGGCCGTGCAGGTGATACCTTGGTATAAGTTTTCAGTCATCTCAGATATCAAGAAACAGTGATTGATAAATTAGGATGACCATTCTATGCCTATTGATCAATCTGGATATCGGTTTGATAAAAGGACAGTGATATGTACGATAATAGGTGAAGTCGAATAATCGATAATCACGAACATTGGATAATCATAATGTCTTGCTAGAGGCCACTTATGAATGAAAGGGTAAAATAGTAATTTTACCAGTCTGCCAATTGTTCGTGAGCCTAGAGGGTCACACGCATTAAGCACGATACATGACAAATAATTATGGATGAGAATTGAGAACGATTCGGTAGTTTTCTGGCCTAAGGTTTTAACCAAACGGTTGAAGAAATCAATTCGAGGAAATTGAACCGTTTTGTCTAAACCAAAATTATAACTTATGTTAATCCGTTTAATTTGGGTTCTAGCTAAACGGGCTTGAAGCCCATTTAGGGATGCAAATGATGAATAGGGAAGATGTGCAAATAGGAGTTTAAGAAGGGTAGATATGCAATTATTAATTTGAAATTCAATTTTATTTCAAATTAAAAATTCCAAAATATCTCCCATAATTTTCTCCAACTATTGGTGACCACTTCCCTCTTCTTCCTCCTCTCTTTGGGCTGAATACTCCCTCTCTCATCTTCCTCCATTGTTGTCAAGTTTCTCTCAAAAATTATTAGCAAAATTTTGAGTGAAAACCTCTTCGGTTGTGATCCTTGTGTGGACTTGATAGAGAAACACTATACTTGTGTTTTCATCGATTAAGAGAGGTAACTTTCAGATTTATATTTATATTTATAACATGTTGAATTTGCATTAAGATCATAGCTTATTTCGATCACCACGGTTACATAACGTCCGCTGCATGATATTCATCGATTGGAACCCGTGGTGATCTCTTTCAGTGGTATTAGAGCCATGGTTGTTATGTTTATTTCTAAATGTTTAAATCTGATATTTTTTATGTTTATATGTGTTCATCACCTTAGCATGCATATAAATCGAAAAAAAAATTTCAGATTTGATTGATTTTGGAAATTGGAAAATAATTTTTTTTTCGGTGTTTCGGGTTAGCCATGGCTTAGCCATGGCCGACCAGGTCGAGTCCCTTGGTGGACCATGGAATGCCCTAGGGCAGACCATGGTCAGCACCATGGGCCAACGAGGGTCGCCTACGGGCGACCATGGTCTCTGCCGCGGGCGACCACGGTCTGCCCATGCGGGCGACCATGGCAGCCCGTGAGGGCCACCATGGTTGCCTCGCGGGCGACCAGGGTCTGCCCTAGGGGCGACCATGGCTGCCCTCGCGGGCTACCATGATCGTTCCCGTGGCCGACCACGGTCAGCCCCGCGGGCGACCTCGGCAGCCCTCATGGGCCACCGTGGTTGCCTCCGGGGGCGACCTCGGTTGAGCCGGTTCGGCTCGACCAGATTCGAGCAGAACCGGATGGTTCACGAGAATATTTGAAACCCTAAAAAAATTTTAATTTTCAGATTTGGTTCGGTTTCGATAAACCGGAATTTTCCACACTTAAGAAAGATAAAATTTCGAAAATTTATTTGTTTGATCAGCATGTTGATTGTATACATGATCTTTGATAACATGATGTTTTTCACATGATGCTAGCTAAGCCCATTAGATTTGCATTTTAATTTCGGTTTTGCAACCTGCGTGTTGCTTAATTTTGGGTTGTAGTAAATACGGCCTGCGTGTCGTGATTTGTACTTCATTTTATTTATTTAAATTTGTAATCACGAAGACCGACACAAGAATCAAGTCAAGAGGAAGACTCGGATTGAAAAAGGCTCGAAGCCAGTGGGAGTTCACGAGAATGGAGCAAGTTTGGATCTTGAAGACCATGTCTTTAGGATCAATTTTGCTAGATTCTTAGGAACTTAAGATGGGCTTAGCTATGCATATTTTATCGTTACATTTATTTGTTTGAATGTATGAATGTTTGATAGTTTAAATATACAAGTTTATGTATGATTTGCTATCACCCACATGCAAAGATTAAAATCGGAATTTAATCAGACTCGCATGTAACCTGCTAAGGGATCATCTTTGCATGAATTTGCAATTGATGATTCTAGATTAAGATTGTATCGATATACAATTAGACTTTTATAATTCACTTAAACGCAAATAATTACAAGTCAAGCGTGATACCATCCAAGTTTAGGCACTCAAAAGGGCTTTGACCCTATGGATGTCGGTACGCCTCCGCGTAACATTCATAGAGAAAAGTCTGGATGAGATGGGTAGTTCTGTGTGGGTGCGTACGCCTCCGCGTAGTAGTCACATTAGTTCTATCCATAGTTCAAGCTTGGTAGACTTGTCTACGATTGTCAGCTAGGGCTTACCTAGGGTATCAGAAAGGGTATGTCGTGTACTTTTAGTACAGACCCTAGCCAGGAATTACATGGTTTTGTAAATGGATGTATTCCTACCTTGATGCTCTCAATTGGAGCAGTGAGCCTCCGTTCACTTCAATTGAGGGTATGATAGGATCCTGGTTCAGATTCTAATGTTAGAATCAGACAAGTGTCTTATAACTTAATCTCCAACTTAAATTTTAATTAATTTTACCATGTAGAACTAAAAGGCAAACACAACACAAAGGAGTAATAGCGCACTGAGAGTCCAGATTGAGGACAGACTCAAGGGTGTAAATTACTCAGATTGGAATAGAAACTTGAGGTTTGTACTCAAGCATGAACGCAAGTAATATATCCTTACCAAGGAACCTCTTGCTGAGCCACCGCTGAACGCCGCTAGGGCACTAAGGATACTTATCAAAGTTCCTTAGTAACCAAATTGACGTGTCATGCATTATTGTGAGCAGTTGGATGCCAGAGTTGCAGAAGCAGTTCAGGAACGTTTCAGATGACCCTCATACCTGTAAGGCAGAGGTCAAGGAAATGTTCAAGGATATGATACTTTCATAGAACTTAACATCTGCAAACTTAAGGCTGGAGCCCTATTAGTCCCCATGTCACGAAGATTTAATGTCTTCAGTAACATCTAACCAGACTCGGTTTTGATGATCAGGTTGAAATGGCTGCAGATCTTATGTTGCAGTCACTTCCAAATACATATAGTGATTTCATAGTAAATTACAATATGCATGACATGGACAAGTCCTTAACAGAGCTTCATGGGATACTTGTGACCGCTGAAAAGAACCTCAAGGGCAAGACCAAGGAGGTCCTTATGGTCAACAAGAAGGTCAGCTTCAAGAAAGCTGATCTGGGTAAGGGTAAGGCTCCTGGGCACCTTGCAGGGCAGATCAGACAACCCAATCGTCCAAAGGTTTAAGCAGCTCCCAAAACTGCTATGAATTTTAAGGACAAATTGGAGGAGATATGCTATCACTGCAATGAGCCAGGCCACGGGAATAAGGGATTGTAAGCAATACAAGGATCATGTGAAGAAGAGTGGGTATCCACGTCTTCAGGATCAGATATTTACGTTAGTAAGCTTAATCGCTATAACGTAAATAAGAAAAGGCTTAAATCTAATGATTTAAATCAAGTTATAATCTGGCATTGTCATTTAAGGCACATAGGCGAGAAATGCAGTTCAACACTTCACAAGTGTGGACTTTAAGTCCATTTGAATTCACTCAAACTGAAAGATGCAAGTCTTCCCTAATGAGTGAGAAACGCATTTCAACACTTCACAAGTGTGGACTTTTTAAGTCCGTTTGAATTCAATCAAACTGAAAGATGCAAGTCTCGCCTAATGGGAAAAATGACAAAGGCACCTTTCACAGGTTTATGTGGAAGGCGAGTGACATATTATGTCTAATACATTCCGACGTATGTGGACCTATGAGTACTCAGGCCAGAAGAGAGTTGAACTAATACTTGACTCTAGAAACGGCCGCATTCATTTTGAATCGGGCTCCGATGAAGACAACGATAGTACACCTTGTGACAGTTATTCTGTCTCCCATTACTGTGGCTGCGTGCGCCTCCCCGGAGCATTCATTGGGATGAGAGCTGAATAAGGTAATCAGTTCTATTTGGATGCGTGCGCCTCCGCGTAGTAGCCAAATAAGAGCTGGACCAGAGTCACAGAAGGTACACCACATGACACTCATTGCGTCTCCCGTTACTATGGATGCGTGCTCCTCCGCGTAGTATTCATTGGGATGGGAGCGGGATGAGATGGTCAGTTCTATTTGGATGCGTGCGCCTTCGCGTAGTAGCCAAATAAGAAATGGACCATAGTCATATATGGTGTGGGAAACATTCTAGTATGTATTTCCTAAAAGATTTGGGTAGCAGAGATGCAGGCATCCAAATCACACAAATGTGTCTTCGTAAGGTATCCTTAAGAAACTAAGAGATACAACTTCTACATACCCAGCGAGTACAAAGTCTTTGTTGCTCAAGGAGGGGTATTTTGGAGAAATATTTTATTTCCAAAACAGCTAGTGGGAGTCCCGTGCATCTCGAAGAAATTCGAGAGGATACGGAACAGCCTGAAGCAATTCAGGAGCCTGCTATGCAAGATGTAGAAGTAATAGAGCCTCAGATGGTCGTAGATGAAGAGTCAGTCCCTACAGAATTTCCAGATGGTCCAAGGAGGTCTGAAAAATCTCGTCATGTTCCAGACAGATTTGGCTTCACAGCCACTAAGGGAAATGACTGGATGATTGTGGATCAGGATGATCCAGAAACCTTCAGACAAGCTTTAACCAGTCCAGACTCCGAAAAATGGCAGAACGCCATGAATGAGGAAATGAAATCCATTGAAGACAACCAAGTCTGGTGCTTGGTTGATCAAACTCCTGGGATAAAACCCATCGGTTCTAAGTGGGTCTATAGGATCAAGACCGACATGGATGGAAATCCTCAGACCAATAAGTCTAGGATGGTTGTAAAAGGTTATCGTCAGATTCAATGCATGTATTATGATGACACCTTTTCACCAGTAGCAATGGTCAGATTGATCCGGATTATTCTTAACCATAACTATGGCAGATGGATGTCAAAACCCCTTCCTTAGCAGGAACTTACTAGAGGGCGTGTATATCACACGACCTGTGGGTTTTGCAGATCCAAAGAATCCCGGGAAGATATGTAAGCTGCAAAGATCCATTTATGGATTAAAGCAAGCTTCACGGAGTTGGAACATTCGTTTTGATAAAGCTGTAAGGGAACTCGGCTTCATCAAAAACAAATGTGAGCCTTGCGAACATAAGAAAGCGAGTGGGAGTAATATTGTATTCTTGATATTTATTCATCGGCAATGACATCCCGACCTTGCCACCAAAGCTTGGTTAGGGAAGTACTTATCGATGAAGAACTTAGGTGATGCTACATTTAATGTAGGCATCAGGATCTCTACAGATCATTTTAAAAGGATTTTGGGCCTAAGTCATAACATGTTGCTAAGTCAGAGCATGTACATATGTAAAGTGTTGAGAAGAACTCAATGCTTGATTCTAAGAAAGGATACATACCCATGCGTCATGGAATTAAGCTCAGCAAGCTACAGAGTCCTAGTACTCCTGATAAGCTGAGCAGGATGAGTAAGATCCCTTATGCTTTGGCTGTGGGATCCATCATGTATGCCAGGATGTGCACGAGACTGGAAGTCTCGTTTGCACTAAGCTGTACCAGCAGATTCCAATCTAACCCCGACCAATTACATTGGATTGCTGTCAAAGGCCATCCTCAAATATTTGAGGAGGATCGAGGATGCATTTTGGTGTATGGCGATTAAGATAGAGAACTAGCAGTCAAAGGACAAGTCGATGCTAGTTTTCAGACATATCCAGATGACTTTAAAATTCAGTCAGGATATATTTTGTGTTGAGTGGTGGCGCTTTCAGCTGGATAAGCTTTAAGCAAGTCAAAATTGCCAACTCTACAATGAAGGCTGAGTATATAGTTGCAACAAAAGCAGCTAAAGAGGCCGTATGGATTAGAAGCTTTCTGAACGGATAAGATGCAAAACCGCGAGCGTCTGATCCGATAAGCTTGTTGTGGGACAACACAGGTGCCGTAGCTATTGCCCAAGAGCACAAATTCCACAACAGATCCAAACATATACTCAGCAAGCATCACCTTGTGAGAGTTATCACATATAAAGGTTATGTGGAGATTAAACACTATTCGACTGATGATAATATGGCCGATCCCTTGACAGAGGCTCAGCCGCAGCCTAGGCATGAGGATCTTGCAGAGTCTATGGGAGTAGATTATAACTTAAATTGGAACCAGGGGCAATTCAGAAACGTTTCAGATAACCCTCATACCTATAAGGCAGAGGTTAAGGAAATGTTCAAGTAGAAATCTCGTGTCGAAAGATATGATACTTTCATAGAACTTAACTCCTGAAAACTTAAGGCTGGAGCCCTGTTAGTCCCCTTGTCACGAATATTTAATGTCTTCAGGAACATCTAACCAGACTCGGTTTTGATCATCAGGTGGAAATGGCTCAGGATTTTATGTTGCAGTCACTTCCAGATACATATAGTGATTTCATAGTAAATTACAATATGCATGACATGGACAAGCGTCCAAAGGTCAGCTTCAAGAAAGCTGATCAGGGTAAGGGTAAGGCTCGTAAGAACCTTGCAGGGCAGATCAGACACCCCAAGCGTCCAAAGGTTCAAGCAGCTCCCAAAGCTGCTGTGAAGACTAAGGACAAAATGGAGGAGGTCTGCCATCACTGCAATAAGTCAGGACACATGAATAAAGGATTATAAGTAATACAAGGATCATGTGAAGAAGAGTGGGTATCCACGTCTTCAGGATCAAATATTTACGTTGGTAAGCTTAATCGCTATAACGTAAATAAGAAAAGGCTTTAATTTGACGAGTTAAACCAAGTTATAATTTGGCATTGACATTTAAGGCACATAGGCGAGAAACGCATTTCAACACTTCACAAGTGTGGACTTTAAGTCCGTTTGAATTCACTCAAACTGAAAGATGCAAGTCTGGTCTAATAAGTGAGAAACGCATTTCAACACTTCACAAGTATGGACTTTTAAGTCCGTTTGAATTCACTCAAACTAAAAGATGCAAGTATTGCCTAATGGGCAAAATGACAAAGGCACCTTTCACAGGTTTATGTGAAAGGCGAGTGAACTGTTAAGTCTGACACATTCCGAAGTATGTGGACCTATGAGTAACTGAAGGGAGAGTATGGCAATGCTAACGGTACGGGTTATCAGTATTCAGTAATCTCACAGATCGAGAAATAGAGATTGATTAAATAAGGGTGGCGTCTCTATGCGTTATGATCAATCTAGACACCTGGCGATAAAGGGATACCCACATGTACTACATGAGTTTGTATCGAATCATCAATCATCATGCACATCGGGTAATCATAACGTCTTACTAGAGGCCACTTATGATGGATCAGGTAAAATAGAATTTTACGCTGATCCGCCGACGTCGGTATGAGCCTAGAGGGTCACAGATATAGGATATGGATTATGAGTGACAAAGAAAGGTCGACGACAATCGAGAGAGAGGCATGGGAAAAATTGAACGTTTTGGGCTATAGATATGTGTAATTGAATGTGAAACGTGAATTGAGAAAGAGTAAGTCTTTCGTCAATGTCGCGTCGGACTTTGTATGATAACTTTGGGGGTAAGTTGGACAAGGCATGGGACCTCATGGCCGAAGCATTGGGCTTTGTGCCACGAGGCCCTAGTGGCCGGCCCAACCAAGGCCTAATAGTGGAGCAAAGGTGGGTTTCCCAATGGTGGAGCAAAGGTGGGTAAGTGTGATCAAAGGTGGGCCCAATAGTGGAGCAAAACTGGATGATTGCTAGATACACTCTAAACCTAATCCATGTTGGGTAAGTGTGATTAAAAGTGGCCACGCAATGACACATCAATTCATAACACATTACCCAACACACACCAAATATATGTTCCTATAGTGCTATGAGAGGACGGTTACCCTCTTACATCTATGTTTGAATCGAATTCGGTGTTGTTTTGCTTGCCATGTTGCTATAACATGTTTATTTCTTGTATATGGGTTTAATGTACCATGAAAATGAAGTTTTAAACATATTATCAAATCTGTAAATTTTCGAAATAAATTGGATTTGTTGGGTCGCCAGAAATAGGACTCTCGGGGAGCCAGAAAAGGGGACCGGGCGAGGGCTTCGACTTGCTGTAGCAGGGCTGGGCCGTGGCCATTAGATGGTCACGGTCATGTGCTCGCCCCTCCCCCCCCTGCCCCGGCACTGGCCAGCAAGTTGCCGAGTCCGGTGGAGGAGGCCCAACGGCTAGGGTTGCAAAACCCTAGCTCGTCGGTGCATACGTGAAAGAGATCACCACGGGTTCCAAACGATGAATATCATGCAGCGGACTTTATGTAACCGTGGTGATCGTAAAAAGCTAAGATCTTAATGCCATTTGAACATGTTATAAACATAAATATAAATCTGATATTTACCTCTTGTAATCGACTAAAACACAAGTGTAGTGTTCTCTCTATCAAGTCCACACAACCACCACAATCGAAATGATTTTTCACTCAACCTTTTGCTAGAAATTTTGAGAGAAAACAAGAGCAACAATGGAGGAAGAGAGGGAGCTGGAAATCGGCCATGAGGGAGAGAGAAAGGAGGGGAAGTTGCTGAAAAGTTCAAGGATAAAATGAATAGATATTATGTGATTTTAATTTGAAATTAAAATTGCATTATCTATCCCTTTATTCTTTCTTATTTGCATTTGATCCCTCTCTTATCTTAAATCCCTAAATGGGCTTTAAGCCCGTTTAACTAAAACCCAAATTAAACCCATTTACTTGAGTTCTAATTTCGGTTTAGTCAAAACGGCTCAATTTCCTCGAATTGATTTCTTCAACCGTCTGGTTAACACCTTAGGCCAGAAAACTACCGAATTGTTCTCAATTCTCATCCATAATTGTTGTCATGTATCGTGCTTAACGCGTGTGACCCTCTAGGCTCACGAATAATTGGCAGACTGGTAAAATTACTATTTTACCCTTTCCATCATAAGTGGCCTCTAGCAAGACATTATGATTATCCAATATTCGTGATTATAGATTATTCGACTTAACCTGTTATCGTACATGTCACTGTCCTTTTATCAAACCGATATCCAGATTGATCAATAGGCATAGAATGGTCACCCTAATTTATCAATCACTGTTTCTCGATATCTGAGATGACTGAAAACTGATACTAAGGTATCACCTGCATGGCCATGCTCTTTCTTCAGTCATACTCATCAAGTGGCCTAAACAGATATGATTCTCATACCGAAGTATGAGTGATAAATCCCTCAGACGCCTTTCAAGTTCACTAGTGCAATAAATGCCAAAGCCAATCGAAGCCGTTATAGCTACCCTTTTACAGATAACGTTTGACTAGGTCAAACTTAGGTATTCGTTACATAGTGTACACAAAGACTCCTTGGTCTTAGAATATAATGACAAGTTACGATATGTGAGTATCTCATGACTGGATCTATACAGCATACTCACAATCGGGTTGTCTGATATCATCGACCTGATGATATCTATGATATAACTCCGGCACATACTTTGCCATGATCAGTAGAGCGTGATCACAAGGAGTTAGTCTCATACTGATCGCTTCAGAAGAAGCTTAGCTGATCAGGGACATTATCGAATGCAATTCTTTCTGATCTATAGTTCTACTATAAGTGGTTACACACATTATGAAATAGATCAAATCACATTAGATATACTACTACAACACACTAGTAATACGTGCCGATTTATTTATTCGGAAAGATGATAAAACATTATATCTGTAGATCACTTATATATTGGAGTGGGGCATAACTCTAACAATCTCCCACTTGCCCCTAGTTCCAATTTAAGTTCTGATCTACTCCCATAGATTCTGCATGTTCCTCATGCCTAGGTTGCGGCTGAGCCTCTGTCAAGGGATCGACCATATTATCATCAGTCGAATAGTGTTTTAATCTCCACATATCCTCTATATGTGATAAATCTCACGAGGTGATGCCTGCTGAGTATATGTTTGGATCTGTTGTGGAATTTGTGCTCTTGAGCAATAGCTACGGCACCTGTGTTGACCCACAACAAGCTTATCGGATCAGACGCTCGCGGCGTTGCATCTAATCCGATTAGAAAGCTTCTAATTCATACGACCTCTTTAGCTGCTTATGTTGCAGCTATATACTTAGCATCCGCTGTAGAGTTGGCAATTTTGGCTTGCTTAAAGCTTATCCAGCTGAAAGCGCCACCACTCAACACAAAATATATCTTGACTTAATTTGGAAGTCATCTGGATATGTTTGCAAACTAGCATCGACTTATCCTTTGACTGCTAGTTCTCTATCCACATCCCCACACACTAGGAATGCATCCTTGGTCCTCCTCAAATATTTGAGGATGACCTTTGACAGCAATCCAGTGTAATTGGCCGGGGTTAAATTGGAATCTGCTGGTACAGCTTAGTGCAAACGAGACTTCCAGAATCGTGCACATCTTGGCATACATGATAGATCCCACAGCCGAAGCATAAGTGATCTTACTCATCCTGCTCAGCTTATCATGAGTTCTAGGACTCTGTAGCTTGCTGAGCTTAACGCCATGACGCATGGGTATGTATCCTTTATTAGAATCAAGCATTGAGATCTTCTCAACACCTTACCTATGTACATGTTCCTGACTTAGCAACATGTCCTGACTTAGGCCCAAAATTCTTTTGGAATGATCTGTAGAAATCCCGATGCCTACATTAAATGTAGCATCACCTAAGTCCTTCATCGATAAGTACTTCCCTAACCAAGCTTTGGTGGCAAGGTCGGGATGTCATTCCCGATGAATAAATACCAAGAATACAATATTACTCCCACTCGCTTTCTCATGTACGCAAGGCTCACTTTTGTTTTTGATGAAGTCGAGTTCCCTTACAGCTTTATCAAAATGACTGTTCCAACTCCCTGAAGCTTGCTTAAATCCATAAATGAATCTTTGCAGCTTACATATCTTTCCAGGATTCTTTGGATCTACAAAACCCACAGGTCGTGTGATATACACGCCATCTAGTAAGTTCCTGCTAAGGAAGGGGTTTTGAAATCCATCTGCCATAGTTATGGTTAAGAATAATCCGGATTAAACTGACCATTGCTACTGGTGAAAATATGTCATCGTGATCCATGTATTGAATCTGACGATAACCTTTTACAACCATCCTAGCCATATTGGTCTGAGGACTTCCATCCATGTCGGTCTTGATCCTATATACCTACTCAGAACCGATGGGTTTTATCCCAGGGGTTTGATCCACCAAGCACCCGACTTGGTTTTCATACATGGATTTCATTTCCTCACTCATGGCGTTCTGTCATTTTTCGGAGTCTGGACTGGTTAAAGCTTGTCTGAAGGTTTCTGGATCATCCTGATCCACCAACATCACATCATTTCCCTTAGTGGCTGTGAAGACATATCTGTCTAGAATTTCTGTAGGGATTGATTCTTCATCGGCGACCATCTGAGGGTCCAGTACTTCTACATCTTGCATAGCAGGCTCCTGAATTGCTTCAGGCTGTTCCGTATCCTCTCAAATTTCTTCGAGATGCACGGGACTCCTACTAGCTATTTTGGAAATAAAATATTTCTCCAAAAATACCCCTCCTCGAGCAACAAAGACTTTGTACTCACTGGGTATGTAGAAGTTGTATCTCTTAGTTTCTTAAGGATACCTTACGAAGACATATTTGTCTGATTTGGATGTCTGCGTCTCTGCTACCCAAATCTTTTAGGGAAAACATACTAGGATGTTTTCCACACCATACATGACTATGGCCCATTTCTTATTTGGCTACTACGCGAAGGCGCACGCACCCAAATAGAACTGACCATCTCATCCCGCTCCCATCCTAATGAATACTATGCGGAGGAGCACGCATCCACAGTAACGTGATACGTAATGAGTGTCATGTGGTGTACCTTCTGTGACACTGGTCCAGCTCTTATTTGGCTACTACGCGGAGGCGCCCGCATCCAAATAGAACTGATTACCTTATTCAGCTCGCATCCCAATGAATACTACGCGGAGGCGCACGCATCCACAGTAATGGGAGACAGAAAGACTGTCACAAGGTGTACTATCGTTGTCTTCATCGGAGCCCGATTCAAAATGAATGTGGCCATTTCCAGAGTCAAGTATTAGTTCAACTCTCTTCTGTCCTGAGTAGTCGTAGGTCCACATACGTCGGAATGTATTAGACTTAGTAAGTCACTCGCCTTTCACATAAACCTGTGAAAGGTGCCTTTGTCATTTTGCCCATTAGGCGAGACTTGCATGTTTCAGTTTGAGTGAATTCAAACGGACTTAAAAATTCCACACTTGTGAAGTGTTGAAATGCGTTTCTCGCTCATTAGGCAAGACTTGAATCTTTCAGTTTGAGTGAATTCAAACGGACTTAAAGTCCACACTTGTGAAGTGTTGAAATGCGTTTCTCGCCTATGTGCCTTAAATGACAATGCCAGATTATAACTTCGTTTAAATCATTAGATTTAAGCCTTTTCTTATTTACGTTATAGCGATTAAGCTTACCAACGTAAATATCTGATCCTGAAGACGTGGATACCCACTCTTCTTCACATGATCCTTGTATTGCTTACAATCCCTTATTCCCGTGTCCTGGCTCATTGTAGTGATAGCATATCTCCTCCAATTTGTCCTTAGAATTCACAACAGTTTTGGGAGCTGCTTGAACCTTTGGACGCTTGGGGTGTCTGATCTGCCCTGCAAGGTGTCCAGGAGCCTTATCCTTACGCTGATCAGCTTCCTTGAAGCTGACCTTCTTGCTGACCATAAGGACCTCCTTGGTCTTGCCCTTGAGGTTCTTTTCAGTGGTCACAAGTATCCCATGAAGCTCTGTTAAGGGCTTGTCCATGTCATGCATATTGTAATTTACTATGAAATTACTATATGTATCTGGAAGTGACTGCAACATAAGATCTGCAGCCATTTCAACCTGATCATCAAAACCGAGTCTGGTTAGATGTTATTGAAGACATTAAATCTTCGTGACATGGGGACTAACAGGGCTCCAGCCTTCAGTTTGCAGGAGTTAAGTTCTATGAAAGTATCATATCTTTTGAAACGAGCTTTCTCCTTGAACATTTCCTTGACCTCTAAGCTTACAGGTATGGGGTCATCTGAAACATTCCTGAACTGCTTCTGCAACTCTGGCATCCTACCGCCCACCATAATGCATGACACGTCGATTTGGTTACTAAGGAACTTTGATAAGTATCCTTAGTGTCCTACTGGCGTTCAGCGGTGGGTCAACAGGAGGTTCCTTGGTAAGGATATATTACTTGCGTTCATGCTTGAGTACAAGTCTTAAGTTTCTATTCCAATCTGAGTAATTCACGCTCTTGAGTTTGTCCTCATTCTGGGATCAGTGCGCTATTACTCCTTTGTGTTGTGTTTGCCTTTTAGTTCTACATGGTAAAATTAATTGAAATTCAAGTTGGAGATTTAGTTATAAGACATTTGTCTGATTCTAACATTAGAATCTGAACCAGGATCCTCTCATACCCTCAATTGAAGTGAACGGAGGCTCACTGCTCTAATTGAGAGCATCAAGGTAAGAATACATCCATTTACAAAACCATGTAATTCCTGGCTAGGGTCTGTACTAAAAGTACACGGCATACCCTATACTGATACCCTAGGTCAGCCCTAGCTGACAATCGTAGACAAGTCTACCAAGCTTGAACTATGGATAGAACTAATGTGACTACTACGCGGAGGCGCACACACCCACACAGAACTACCCATCTCATCCAGACTTTTTCTCTATGAATGTTACGCGGAGGCGTACCAACATCCATAGGGTCAAAGCCCTTTTGAGTGCCCAAACTTGGATGGTATCACGCTTGACTTGAAATTATTTGCGTTTAAGTGAATTATAAAAGTCTAATTGTATGTCGATACAATCTTAATCTGGAATCATCAATTGCAAATTCATGCAAAGATGATCCCTTAGCAAGTTACATGCGAGTCTGATTAAATTCCGATTTTAATCTTTGCATCTGGGTGATAGAAAATCATACATAAACTTGTATATTTAAACTATCATACATTCATACATTCAAACATACAAATGTAACGATAAAATATGCATAGCTAAGCCCATCTAAAGTTCGTAAGAATCTAGAAAAACCGATCCTAAAGACATGGTCTTCAAGATCAAAACTTGCTCCATTCTTGTGAACTCCCACTGGCTTCGATCCTCCTCTAATCCGAGTCTCCCTCTTGACTTGATTCTTGTGTCAGTCTTCGTGATTACATATTAAAATAAATTAAATAAAATAAAAATCACGACATGCAGGCCGTATTTACTACAACCCAAAATTAAGCAACACGCAGGTTGCAAAACCGAAATTAAAATGCAAATCTAATAGGCTTAGCTAGCATCATGTGGAAAACATCATGTGATCAAAGATCATATTATCAATCAATATGCTGATCAAACAAATAAATTTTCTAACTTTTATCTTTCTTAACTGTGGAAAAATTCCGGTTTAACGAAACCAGACAGTTTAAACGATTAATTGAATTTTGGACCAGTTCTCGCTGGTTTATCGAAACCGAACCAAATCTGAAAATTAAATTTTTAGGGTTTCCAAATATCCTCGTGAACCAACCGGTTCAGCTTGAATCTGGTCGAGCCGAACCGGCTCAACCAAAGGTCGCCTGCGGAGGCAACAACGGTGGCCCGTGAGGGCTGCCGAGGTCGCCCGCGGGGCTGACCGTGGTCGGCCATAGGAACGACCATGGTAGCCCGCGAGGGAAGCCATGGTCGCCCCTAGGGCAGACCCTTGTCGCCCGCAAGGCAACCATGGTGGCCCTCACGGGCTGCCATGGTCGCCCGCGGCAGCGACCATGGTCGCCCGCGAGGGCTGCCATGGTCGCCCGTTGGCGACCCTCGTCGGCCCATGGTGCTGACCATGGTCTGCCCTAGGGCATTCCATGGTCCACCAAGGGACTCGACCTGGTCGGCCATGGCTATGCCATGGCTAACCCGAAAAACCCAAAAAAATTATTTTTCCAATTTCCAAAATCAATCAAATCTGAAAAAAAATTTCGATTTACATTCATGCTAATGATGAAGAACACATATAAACATAAAAAGTATCAGATTTAAACAAATACAAATAAACATAACAACCAAGCCTCTGATACCATTGAAAGAGATCACCACGGGTTCCAAACGATGAATATCATGCAGTGGACTTTATGTAACCGTGGTGATCGTAAAAAGCTAAGATCTTAATGTCATTTGAACATGTTATAAACATAAATATAAATCTGATATCTACCTCTTAAACTTCTATTTGCACTTCTTCCCCATTCATAACTTGAATCCCTAAATGGACTTTAAGCCCGTTTAACTAAAACCCAAATTTAACCCATTAACTTGAGTTCTAATTTCATTTTAGACAAAACGGTTCAATTTTCTCGAATTGATTTCTTCAACCGTCTGGTTAAAACCTTAGGCCAGAAAACTACCGAATCGTTCTCAATTTTCATCCATAATTATTTGTCATGTATCGTGCTTAATGCGTGTGACCCTCTAGGCTCACGAACAGTTAGCAGACTGGTAAAATTACTATTTTACCCTATCCATCATAAGTGGTCTCTAGCAAGACATTATGATTACCCAACGTTCGTGATTATGGATTATTCGACTTAACTTGTTATCGTACATGTCAATATCCTTTTATCAAACCGATATCCAGATTGATCAATAGGCATAGAATGGTCATCCTAATTTATCAATCATTGTTTCTTGATATCTGAGATGACTGAAAACTGATACTAAGGTATCACCTGCACAGCCGTGCTATTCCTTCAGTCATACTCATCAAGTGGCCTAAACGGATATCTTTCTCATACCGGAGTATGATTGATAAATCCCTCAAACGCCTTTCGAGTTCACTAGTGCAATAAATATCAAAGCCAATCGAAGCCGTTATAGTTACCCTTTTACAGATAACGTTAGAATAGGTCAAACTTAGGTATTCGTTACATAGTTTACACAAAGACTCCTTGGTCTTAAGATATAGTGACAATCTACGATATGTGAGTATCTCATGACTGGATCTATGCAGCATACTCACAATCGGGTTGTCCGATATCATCGACCTGATGGTATCCATGATATAACTCTGGCACGCACTTTGCCATGATCAGTAGAGCATGATCAAAAGGAGTTAGTCTCATACTGATCGCTTCATAAAGAAGCTTAGCTGATCAGGGACTCATCAAATGTAATTCTTTCTGATCTATAGTTCTACTATTAGTGGTTACACACATGATGACATAGATCAAATTACATTCGATATATTACTACAACACATTAGTAATATATGCCGATTTATTTATTCGGAAAGATGATAAAACATTACATCTGTAGATCACTTATATATTGGACTGGGGCATAACTCTAATAGTCAGTACTGTCCACGGTTTCTCGAAAGGTGGTGGGTTTATTATCTTGATCCACCAATACCAGCTCATCACCTTGAGTTACATAGAATTCGTATCTCACAGGTGGATGACTGGTCCTTTCAGACCGTCATGAAGAACTGTAGTGATCGGTTCCTTCTCTACTACCTGCTCTGGCTCCATATCTTCTATTGGGCTTTCAGGTGGTTCCTGAGAAGCTACATCCTCTGAAATTTCATCCAGATCTATAGTTCTCCCACTGTCTGTTTTGGAAATGAACTCCTTTTCTAAAAAAACCACACCGCGAGCAACGAAAACTTTGTTCTTGCTTGGTTTATAGAAGTAGTATCCCCTTGTTTCTTTGGGATACCCAACGAAGATGCATTTATCTGATTTTGGTTCGAGTTTGTTTGAGAGCATATGCTTCACAAAAACCTCGCAACCCCAAATCTTGGGGAAGGACAAAACGGGATTCTTCCCGTACCATTGCTCAAAAGGTGTCCCTTCCACTGTCTTTGTTGGGGCCCTATTTAATATGAATGCGGCAGTTTCAAGAGCATAACCCTAGAAAGATATCGGCAAATCAGCGTGACTCATCATGGATGAACCATATCTAACAATGTTCAATTCCTTCGCTCGGACACTCCATTTAATTGAGATGCTCCTGGTGGAGTCCACTATGATAATATCCCACTTTCCACAAGATGATCGAGAAACTCTTGGGATAAGTATTCTCCACCTCGATCCGAACGAAGTGCTTTTATACTTTTATCGAGCTTGTTCTACACTTCAGTCTTGAACGCCTTGAATTTATCAAAAGCATCAGACTTATGTCTCATTAAATAGACATAACTAAAATCTACTGAAATCGTCAGTAAAAGTTATGAAGTAACTGTAATCGCTTCTGGCAAGTGAACTCATAGGTCCGCATATATCTGTGTGTACTAGGGCCAATAGGTCACCCGCCCTCTCACCTCTCCCAATGAAGGGCGCTCTAGTCATCTTGCCCATCAAACAAGTCTCACATCTCTCAATCGAGTGGAATTCGAATGGACTTAACAGTCCGCACTTGTGAAGTGCTGAGATGCGCCTCTCATTTATGTGGCCTAGACGATAGTCCCATATTATAGTTTGGTTCAAATCATCGGATTAACGTTATAGAGCTGATTTGAATTGGGGCTTTCCATATTCAATACATACAAACCACCAATTGTACTTGCACTTCCATAATGTACGTCATCACGTTTTATATAAAAACTGCCATTTTCGATTACAAAAATAAATCCTTCCTTATCAAGTAAGGAAATGGATATAATGTTTCTGCTGAAAGTTGGTACAAAAAATACATTATGAAGTACAAGTACAAGGCCACTAGGAAAAACAAGTCTAACGGATCCTACAGCAGTTGCAGAAACCCGAACTTTGTTCCTAACTCTTAGGTCCACCTCGTTCTTGCCCAAATCTCTTCTATTTTCCAACACCTGCACATTCGTACAAATATGAGATTCAACCCCGGTATCTAATACCCATGAATCCGAAACAGAGAGATTTAGCTCTAAAAAGAAAATACCTGAGGAAGACGCGGCCCCGCCGCCCTTCTTCTGATCATCCTGGACCTTCCTGCAGTCTCTTTTCCAGTGACCGGGCTGCTGGCAGTAGAAGCAAACTGCTTCCTTTTTCTTCATCGCCTCCCCTACTTTAGGGGGTCTAGGAAGTAAAGGCAGTCTCATCTTTCCTGCCAAGTGCATAGGGTCTTTACCCTTATCACCTCGAGCTTTGGAGCCAGTTCCCTTTCTGACCATTAGGACATCCTTGCCACGAGTGACCTTGATGTTCTTCTCGGCCGTTACAAGAATTTGATGCAACTCCGAGACGGTCTTGTCCATATCATGCATATAATAGTTCATTACGAAGTTATCATATGGATAAGGAAGGGATTGCAGAACAAAATCGGCTGCCATTTGCTTTTCCACCCCAAGTCCGAGTCGAGTTAGGTCGTCGAGATGTCCCTTCATGTTTAGGACATGTGGACCTATAGAACTGCCTGCTAACATATTGCAGGCAAGGAGTTCTTTGAAAATCCCGAATCTTTCGAGTCGAGCCTTTTCCTTGAACATAACCCCTATCTGCGACATCATCGCTTTAGAGTCCTTATACAGTTCCATAAACTGCTTCTGGAGCTCCGACTCCATAGCGCCCAACATCACACACGCCATGTCGATATTGTCGCTAAGGTTCTTTTGGTATGCATCCTTAACGGCCCTCGGGGCATCGAGTGCTGGCTCCATAGGGATAGCCTGGTCCAGGACGTATTCCTTGCATTCCAACTTGAACACAAGTCGTAGGTTCATGTCCCCGTCCAGATAGTTTGTCCCGTTAAGCTTACCCTTTTCGTAGGTTCATGTTCGTTGAATTGTTCGCCATTAATCTACACGAGGAAAGTAAATTTAATCAGAAAGTTGAATAAATTTACGAAGATCCTGAATAAACTCCAACCTTTCGATTCTAAGTTAATATAATCTAAAACCAAGACCCATAATTCATGAATCAAAGTACGCTAAGGCGCACCGCTCCAATTCACTTATTTAGGTAGGACATTCATCCAATTACACCCGTGCAATTGGGTCCAATTACAATCTGTGTAATTCTTGGAAAGGGTCTGTACGATAGTACACGGCATACCCTTTTTGACACCCTGGCTCAACCCTTGTCGAGAATTGCAGTTAAGTCAACCAAATCATGTATGCAAAGTCCGATAAAGATGCTCCACTAAGGCGCACGACATCTAGATAGAACTTTAGCACACTTGTATAGAGTGCAGTTTCAAAGATGCTCTGCTAAGGCGCACGACATCAAGAAAGTGGAGAACTATACAAGCTTATGATTTTGGGTTGGTGACTCACTAGACTTAAAATTATTTGTGATTTGTTGAGTTTAAATCAATTATGTTCGATACAATTAGGAAATCGTCATCAACAACCACTGTTATGACGTTTCTAATTTATCTCACATTATCTTCTTCGAAACCATCATTTACAACTCGTGCAAAGACGTTTTCAAATTTGAACACATCCATCACAACCTGTGCGACGATGGTTCACAACACTTTAACATGCAAACAATTAATCTGGTTTTAATCTTTGCATGTTGGTGATAGCTTAAAATAAAATAAGCTAAGCATGCTCGCAATTCAATTTATCATTCAAATAAATTCTAGCATGCATTAAAACGTTAAATATGGATAAATAGCCCAAGCTAAAGTGCTAAGTATTCTTATGAGATGAAGACTCCACGAGCTCTTCTCGTCATCACCACTTTGGGCCACTCCCACTAGCTCGTGGACGTCCTCCAAGATTGTCAACGTTCTCGGTTTCCATCCTTCTCGACTTGAGTAATTAATTACAACTAATACTCGATTCGTAGACCACATGAAAGAATAATTACACTTTATCACTAGCGGTTCGTAGCCCGCATAAAAGAATAATTTACACGCTACAATCTAACGGTTCGCAGACCGTTTTAAAAACGATAAATAATTAAACGCTATTGGGCTATCTATGCACCATGCATATCATCTCATCACACAATATGTTATCACACAAAAATATTTTCAAACAAGATGCAATTCCGGTTTGAATTTTCATGTCCAAGTTGCTCGGTCGGGTTTATCGAAACTAGACCTTTTCGAAAAATCTGTTTATCGAAACCGTTCAAATCTAAAAATTTTCAAAACATTAGATTACGGGTTTGTGCCAAAACATTTTCAAAATTTTCAAACACCATGCAACAAACAACCCTAGCCGTCGAGCCTCCACCGCCGGCCTCGGCCACTTGCTGGCCACTGCCGGGGCAGAAGCGGGGCGAGCACGTCACCATGAACATCTAATGGCCACGGCACTACCCTGCTCCGGCAAGCCGGAGCCCCCGCCCGGTCCCCTTTTCCGACTCCCCGAGAGTCCCGTTTCCGGGGACCCGACAAATCCAATTTTTTTTGAAAATTTCTATATTTGATATTATGTTTAAAACTTGATTTTCATGGCATATAAAACCCATAAACAAGAAATAAACATATTATAGCAACAAGGCATGCAAAACAACCTTGAAAACGATTCAAAGATAGATTTAAGAGGGTAACCGTCCTCTGATACCACTATAGAAACTTTGGAGCAACTGAGAACACCATGGAAACAGATGCAAGAATATATAAACCCCAAAATCTGTCCAAGATCGTGAAACCATTAATCTCAAGGAAAAAATGAAATCACAAGTTTTTACCTTTAGGTTTGTTCGAATCGAAACTTGAAGAACGTTTGAGATCTTCATCTCCAAAGTAGTCCACACGGATAGGATAATCTTAAACGACCCTTACACACTCCTACCTACTAGAGTATAGTGTGAAGCTTGAGAGAAAAAAGATGGAGGAGACCCAACAATGGGGTGTTCGGCCGAGAGAGTCCAAGAGGGAGGCAGAGACCTTTCTTTTGTGGTTTGTGTGTTATATCATAATGCCCTCTCTCTCTTGGTCTAAGATGGATGAGTTGGTGATGGGAGCATGGCATAAAGTTTCCTTGCAAACCAAATCCCACTTGCCCATGCCTAGCCCATGACTAGCCCATGCCTTGCCCATATCTTGCCCATACCTTGGCAAATCACCATCTTGTCAAGAATGTTGGATGATTGTGTGGACCCACAAGGGGGTTATGATAGCATTTTTGTGCTCTAGTCCAATTGCTAGTAGTCTATAAATGTCTATGTATATTAATCATCATTTGTAATAAATAAAACGGTTTTGTATTACTTATGTGTTGAAATAATATGTTAAGCATGATCTGATATATGACCACTAAAGTAGTGGAACCATAAATCTGTATGGATGACACTTAAAGAGTCCCTGGTCAATATACGCTTCAATCGAAGCGACCAGTATGAGGATGGTTTTCAATGATGTAGTTCTGCTTATCATAGGGATGTGGGATCCCGGAATCATATCATAGATATCATGAGGTGATTGATATCGGACGACCCGCTTTCAATAGTGTTTCATAGATTAAGCGATGAACATATTCAAATATGATAGCTTGTCACGATACCCTTAGACCAAGGAGTCTGTCTTGCACCTAACGCTTTCCGTAACAGGATTGCAATAACGGGCATGATTGGGTGGCGGAACGGATTGCATGAGTGACACAAAAGACGTCTAAGGGATTTATCCCTCGTACTACGGTATGGGAAAGATATCCGTTAAGGCCGCTTGATCGAGAGTGACTTAGAGAAAGAGCATCGCCATGCCAGTGATACGGGTTATCAGTTCTCAATCGTCTCGCATATCAATTAATAATGATTGATTAAACAAGGACGACGACTGTATGCCTTGTGATCAATCGGGATTTCTAGAGATAATAGGATAGTGACTTGTACGCACAAGGTTAAATCGAATCATTGATCTGTTAGGATTATGCCCTACTCCAATGTACTTCCTTAATCTATATTGTAACGGACATCATTCTTCTACATAATAAAAGGCATAATATTACTAATGTGTTGTAATAATATATCTAATGTGATTTGATCTATGTCATAATGTGTGTAACCACTTATAGTAGTACTATAGATCAGAAAGAATTGCATTCGATAAAGTCCCTGATCAGCTAAGCTTCTTCTGAAGCGATCAGTATGAGATTAAATCCTTGTGATCATGCTCTACTGATCATGGCAAAGTGCGTGCCGGAGTTATATCATAGATACCATCAGGTCGATGATATCGGACAACTCGATTGTGAGTATGCTGAATAGATCTAGTCATGACATACTCACAGATCGTAGCTTGTCATTATATCCTAAGACCAAGGAGTCTTTGTGTATACTATGTAATGAATAACTAAGTTTGACCTAGTCTAATGTTATCTATAAAAGGGTAGCTATAACGGTTTCGATTGGCTTGGATATTTACTGCATTAGTGAACTCGAAAGGCGTCTGAAGGATTTATCACTCATACTTCGGTATGAGAAAGATATCCGTTTAGTCCACTTGATGAGTATGACTGAAGGAATAGCTCGGTCGTGCAGGTGATACCTTAGTATCAGTTTTCAGTCATCTCAGATATCAAGAAACAGTGATTGATAAATTAGGATGACGATTATATGCCTATTGATC
This sequence comes from Geranium rotundifolium, assembly GCA_963920655.1. Lineage (NCBI taxonomy): Eukaryota > Viridiplantae > Streptophyta > Magnoliopsida > Geraniales > Geraniaceae > Geranium > Geranium rotundifolium. The sequence goes on from OY987314.1 coordinate 16,555,276, forward strand.
AATCTGGATATCGGTTTGATAAAAGGACAGTGACATGTACATGTAGGGTTTCGGAGCATTCTAGATCATCGAGATAGCGGAAGCGTTTAACAAAATCTACTCCAAACCTTGTCCAAGAACATAAACCGTTAAATCCCAAGGCAAAATCTATTCCACAAGATGTTTACTTTTAAGTCTTCGTTGAATCGATAAAGAAAAACTCTCGGATCTTCTTTTCTAAAGCAAGTCCACACCAAGGGGATGATCTTGAAGATCCTTCACTTAATTGCCTACTAGAACAATTAAATGAAGAACAAGAGAGCAAGATGAGAGGAGAGAGAAAGAGTGGTCGGCCACTAGAAAGAGAGAGGGCTTTGAGAGTTGTGTGATTATTTTGTGTGATGAATCAATATTAGATATTTACATTCATCATCCAACTCATAAGCATGGGTCTATAAGTGATTGGTATGGGCTTAAAGTGTCATCACCCATACCCCTTAAATCACTCACCTCTTAATCCACAATCACCAACCAAGCATGGTGTTGTGTGGCCCCCACCCTTGGACCCACCAATGTGGTCGGCCATATTGGGCTTATTGGGCCCATAATGGGCCCTTGTTGGGCCGGTCACATGACCTCCTGGGACGAGCCCAATGGGCTCTCCCATGTACTTTCGTGTCGTGTCCAAAAGTTGCCCGACCCTTTTTGTCGTTACTTATCAAACAAAGTCCGACGCGACATCCACGAAAAAACTCATTTTTCTCGATTCGCTAATTATTCTCTCAAACCAAACCCATGGCCCAAAACCTTCAGTTTTGTCCATGCATAGCTCCTCAAGGAACGCTAAGGTTTCCTTATCTCAAGTTATCCGTCTTGAATGTGTGTGACCCTTCAGGCTCATGCCACCGTTGGCAGATCGGCGCAAAAGGTCTCTCTTGCCTGATCCATCATAAGGGGCCTCTAGTAAGACGTTATGATTACCCAAGGTGCATGGCGATCGATGATTCGACTTAACCTTGTATGTACGAGTCACTATCCTATTATCTCTAGACATCTCGATTGATCACAAGGCATAGAGTCGTCATCCTTGTTTAACCAATCAGTGGCATGGCCATGCTCTTACTCTCAGTCAGTCTCGATCAAGAGGCCATTAACGCATTTCTTTCCCATACCGTAGTATGAGGGATAAATCCCTTAGCCGTCTTTCGTGTCACTCATGCAACCCGTTCCGCCACCCAATCATGCCCGTTACTGCAATCATGTTACGGAAAGCGTTAGGCGCAAGTTAAAGCCGTACGTACATTGCATAGTGATCACAAAGACTCCTCGGTGTAAGGATACCGTGACAAGCTATCGCATTTTAATATGTTCATGGCTTAATCTATGAAAACACTATTCAAAGCGGGTCATCCGATATCAATCACCTCATGACATCTATGATACGATTCCGGGATCCCTCATCCCTATGACAAGTAGAACTACGTCATTGAGAACCATCCTCATACTGGTCGCTTAGCTGGAAGCATATATTGACCAGGGACTCGTTAAGTGTGATGCGTACAGATTTCTGGTTCTACTACTTTAGTGGTCATAAATCAGATCATGCTTAACATATTACTTCAACACATAAGTAATACAAAGCCGTTTTACATATATTACAAACGATGATAATGTTCATAGACGTTTACAGGCTACTAGCAATTGGACTAGGGCACAAAATGTTATCAATCTCCCACTTGCCCCTACTTCCAATCTAAGTCCCAGTCTAAACCCATTGACCTAACATGTTTATCATGTTTTGCTTGAGGAAGAGCCTTGGTCAAGGGGTCGGCTGTGTTATCATCAGATGCAACGTTGTGGATCTTCACGTCACCTCTAGCAACAATGTCGCGGATGATGTGATTCTTCATGAGTACATGTTTGGATCTGTCATGTGCCCTGGGTTCCTTAGCTTGCGCAATGGCCCCGGTGTTGTCACAATATAAGTCTACTGGGTTAGATGGGTTTTGAATTACACCTAACCCAGCCATGAAACTCCTGATCCATACAGCCTCTTTTGCCGCTTCCGATGCAGCAATGTACTCAGCTTCGGCTGTAGAGTCGGCAATGGTGTCCTGCTTCTTGCTTTTCCAGCTGAATGCTCAACCGTTCAACGTAAACACATATCCCAACTGACTCTTAAAGTCATCGGGGTCTGTCTGGAAACTAGCGTCGACATATCCTCTGACGACTAGATCATAATTTCTCCCCCTGTATACAAGAAAAGCGTCTTTGGTTTTTCTCAAATATTTGAGAATCGCCTTGACGGCAATCCAGTGTTCCTCACCGGGTTTGGATTGATGTCTACTGGTACAGCTTAGGGCAAACGAGACATCCGGTCTCGTACATATCATGGCATACATTATGGATCCCATAGCCGAAGCATATGGGATTTCATTCATTCTTGCTAGCTCTACAAGTGTCTCCGCACATTGTTTCTTGCTTAGCTTCATGCCATGACGCATGGGTAGTAATCCTTTCTTTGAATCTTGCATTGAGAATCTTCCCAACACTTTGTCTATGTAGGTGCTTTGACTTAAGCCGAAGACCCGCTTGGCACGGTGTCTATATATCTTGATCCCGAAGATGTAAGAGGCCTCGCCTAAGTCCTTCATTGCGAAACACTCACATAACCAAGTCTTTGTTAAGAGCAAGGTAGGGACGTCATTTCCAATGAGCAGTATGTCATCAACATAAAGCACCAAGAAGACTACTTTGCTCCCATCTGCCTTTTTATATACGCAAGGTTCATCATCGTTCTTGATGAAGCCAAACTGTTTCACAACTTCATGAAAACGCTGATTCCAACTCCGAGATGCTTGCTTCAAACCATCGATTGCTTTGAGCAACTTGCAAATCTTTCTCTTATTCTTAGGATCCTCAAAACCCTTAGGCTGGGACATATAAACGTCCTCAGCTAACCTACCGTTGAGGAAGGCGGTTTTGACGTCCATTTGCCATATCTCATAGTTATTATACGCTGCTACGACAAGTAGAATGCGGATAGATTTGACCATAGCTACTGGAGAAAAGGTCTCTTCATAGTCAATTCTGTGGACTTGCCTATAACCTTTTGCTACCAGTCTTGCTCTATAGGTCTGAGGTTTGCCATCTATATCTATTTTTATTTTAAAGATCCATTTACACCCAATGACTTTTACGTCTGGGATTTGACCCACCAAGTCCCACACTTGATTATCTGACATGGATTGCATTTCATCCCTCATGGCTTCCAGCCATTTCTCAGAGTCGGTTCCGTCCAAGGCCTCTCGAAAGGTAGCTGGATCATTGTCCACTAATACTAAATCATCACCTCCAGTTACTAGGAAACCGTATCTGACAGGTGCATGACTTATCCTTTCAGACCGCCTCGAACCGTCCTCATTAACTGTAGCTATTGGTTCTTGCTCAACGACCACTTCTGGCTCTACTTCTTCTAGTGGGTCGTCCAGTGGTTCACGAGTGACCATCTCATCTAGAACTTCATCAAGATGAACAACCCTCCCACTGACTGTCTTGGAAATAAATTCCTTTTCCAAGAATGTCCCACCTCGAGCGACAAAAACTTTATTTTCGCTCGGTTTGTAGAAGTAGTATCCTTTTGTTTCTTTTGGATATCCGACGAAAGTGCACTTATCTGATCTCGGTTCGAGCTTGGTTGCAAGCAACCGTTTTACATAAGCCTCCCAACCCTAGACTTTTAGGAAATACAAAACGGGTTCCTTCCCGTACCATTTCTCGAATGATGTCCCTTCCACTGCTTTCGACGGAGCCCTGTTTATTATGAATGCGGCCGTTTGCATAGCGTAACCCCAGAAGGAGATCGGGAAATCAGTGAGACTTAACATCGATTGAACCATATCCAACTGAAATTCTGAATCGTAGCTGAGTCAGGAAGTCGAACACAAAGTCTTTAACTTGTGTATCGACTTCTTGTGGAAACCGTAAGCAAAGTAATAGACAGATAATAAAAACGACACCAGAGATGATTACCCAGTTCGGTGACTCCGCACCTACGTCTGGGGGCACTTTGCCAGTGGAAAGGTTTTTCACTATAGGTAGTCAATAGTACAACTTCAAGCACCAACTAGCTATCACAGAAGCTATTGTCCTAAGCTACTATAGATCTCACCGTGAATCACCTCGACCAGGAGCCTCTCCCCCTGTCTTTGAGATTCCCTCAATTCCACCCTTCGAGCAAGCCTATGCTCGGTGTCGTTGTCTTCTTGGACGGAGTTGTGAATCTTCAATCACAAACAAAAACCCTAACCAATCCAAACACTTAGTCTTCGCGACTCAAGGTTTGATCGGAGCAAAAGGTCCTTTCTAGCGAATCTTAATCAGACTCTCAACATGCCGATGGTGCACGGTTAAGAGCTCTGAGAAATCTTGCAGTGTTAGAACAAGAACGGATCAACTGCTAATGGGAAGCCAAGGGCTTTTTATAGCAGCTCACATTCCTAATCCTTCTCGGATCAGGAACAGGAAAGTCAGGCAAGTTGTTGTCGCCTTCATTGGTCCACATACATGACAGCTGGAAGTCGTCTTGCCTGTTCTGACTTCCTGAATAAATCAGGCAAGTCGAGTTGTCACCTATTGGTGACGTGTAACTGCCAGCTGGAAGTCGTCTGACTTGTTGATGTCACTCTCTTGCGCTCCAAGTCTTCGTGGCGCCTTTCTTCTTTCGCTCCAAGCTTCGTCGAAATAGGAAAGCTTCAGTTCTTTCCTAATCCAGATCGCAACAAGTCGCTCCACATGTCATGTAACATGTTGCACGACTTCTTACATTTGCGCTAAAAAATTATGCCAACAATTAAACGTAGCAACACCAACAATGTCCGATTCCTTCGCTCGGACACACCATTGAGTTGCGGTGTTCCTGGCGTAGTCCACTGAGATAGTATTCCACTTTCAGTAAAATGACTAAGAAACTCCTCGGATAACTATTCTCCACCCCGATCAGAACGGAGTGCCTATATTCTCTTTCCGAGTCGGACTTATGTCTCATGAGATAGACATAACCATATCTACTAAAATCATCAGTAAATGTGATAAAGTAGACTAAACCACCTCTGGCTGGTGTACTCATTGGTCCACATACGTCTGAATGTATTAGACCCAATAGATCAATTGCCCTCTAACCTAAACCAGTGAAAGGCGCTTTAGTCATCTTGCCCATTAAACAAGCTTCGCATCTATCAATCGTTTGGAATTCGAATTGACTTAGAAGTCCACGCTTATGAAGCGCTGAGATGCGTTTCTCATTTATGTGACCTAGACGACAATGCCAGATTAGATTTTGGTCTAAATCATTAGCTTTTAACCTCTTAGGATTTATATTATAGAGCATGTTGGATCTCGAGTTTTGCATATTCAATATGTATAAACCTCCAGCAGTGTGAGCATTTCCATAATACATGTTGTTGCGCATAATATTAAAAAACCCGTTCTTAATATTAAAATAATAACCTTCTTTTTCAAGAAGAGATATCGATATAATATTCCTGCTGAAAGTAGGTACGCAAAACACATCAGAAAGTTTAATCACAAGCCCACTAGGCAAAACATGGTTAACAGAACCCACGGCAGTTGCAACACCTGCATATCCGCACAGACATGAGACTCAGCTCCAGTGTCTAGTACCCAAGCATTTATAGTAGAAAGATTTAGCTCTAATGGAATACCTGACGAAGTAGCGGCCCCACCGCCCTTCTTCTGATCCTCCTTCAGCTGCTGACAGTCTTTCTTCCAATGACCAGACTTTTGACAGTAGAAACAGACCGACTCCTTTGCCTTCCCCTTGCCCTTCACGGGCATGGAAGGTTTAGGAACAAATGGTCGTCTGATCTTTCCTGCCAGGTGCATTGGGCCTTTACCCTTGCCACCACCAGCTTTGAAGTTGGATCCCTTTTTAACCATAAGAACACTTTTGGGCGAACTGCCCCTTATGCTCTTCTCGGCAGTCACTAACATGCTGTGCAACTCCGATGATAATGTACATAGACGTTTACAGGCTATTAGCAATTGGACTAGGGCACAAAATGCTATCAGTACGATAACAGGTTAAGTCGAATAATCGATAATTACGAACGTTGGGTAATCATAATTGAAATTTTGAATCGTAGCCGAGTCAAGAAGTCGAACACAAAGACGTAACTTGTGTATCGACTACTTTCCTAAAACGTAAACCGTAAGCTTAAACAGTAAATAGATAATAATAACGACACTAGAGATGATTACCCAGTTCGGTGACTCCGCACCTACGTCTGGGGGCACTTTGCCAGTGGAAAGTTTTTCACTATTTGGTAGTCAATAGTACAACTTCAAGCACCAACTAGCTATCACACAAGCTATTGTCCTAAGCTACTATAGATCTCACCGTGAACAACCTCGACCAAGGGCCTCTCCCCCTGTCTTTGAGATCCTCTCAATTCCACACTTCAAGAAAACATAGGCTCGGTGTCGTTGTCTTCTTTGACGGAGTTGTGAATCTTCAATCACAAACAAAAACCCTAACCGATCCAAACACTCAATCTTCACGACTTGATGTTTGATCGGAGCAAAGACCGTTCTAGCAAATCTTTAATCAGCCTCTCAACACGCCAATGGTGCACGGTTAAGAGCTCTGAGAAATCTTGCAGTTATAGAACAAGAAAGGATGATCTGCTAATGGGAACCCCAAGGCTTTTTATAGCAGCTCACATACCTAATCCTTCCAGATTGAATAGGAAGTTTCAAACTTCCTGAATAAATTAGGCAAGTCGTTGCCGCCTAACAGGCTGGAAGTCGTCTTGCCTGTTCGGACTTCCTGAATAAATCAGGCAAGTCGTTGCCGCCTATTGCTTACCTGTTGGTGACAGCTGGAAGTCGCCTGGCTTGTCGTCGTCACTCTCTTGCGCTCCAAGTCTTCGTGGCGTCTTTCTTCTTTTACTCCAAGCTTCGTCGAAATAGGAAAGCTTCAGATCTTTCCTAATCTGGTCAACATGTCGTGTAACTTGTTGTACTGACTTCTTACATTTGCGCTAAAAAATTATGCCAACACTTAAACGTAGCAACAATCTCCCCCTTTGGCAATTTTTTAGGCAAACACATTTTTAAGCACATCGTCACCTTGTGGCAGTTACGTACATCAAGTGAGTTATCTTGCGGCAGTTACGCACAACAAGCGATGTGACTTAAAGCACATTTTAGGCACATCGTCACCTTGAGGCAGTTACGCACACAACAAGTATGTGACTTCTGATGTGACTTCTTGTGCGTCTTTCTGGTTTATCTTCTTGAGCGGCTTCTGGCGCGACTTCTGCGCGCAGATCTGGTGCGACTTTCTGGCAACTTCTGGCGTAGCCTATCTATCTCCCCCTGTTTGTCTAACAATATTGCCAAAGGCAATCATACAATGAAATTCGACTAAACAGCAGGGTAAAAACCAGCTCACATCATGAGCAAAATAAACCAGCTCAAACATGAGCAAAATATCCAGCTCAAACATGAGCAAATAAACCAAGTGTCATAGTGTGCAGAAAAGTAACTCGGACATACCCCGAGGATTTAAGAGTGTGTTTGGAACAAGTTTTTCAGAGTGAATCAGAGAAATACTTAAAACGAGTTGGAGTCGTTAACATTATATTCAGCAGCAGGTGCAGAGCGGAGGTTATTGAGAAGAGCTTCACAGGCGACTTTGCGGGTTGATAGCATAGCAATTGACTTCTCCAGATCATTGATCATCTCCACCAACTCTTCCTCCATCCTAGTGCCAAGTGGTCTTGAAGGTCGGGAGCTTGAATCAGCTTCTGATGCTTTGGCCATAGGAGGTGCGAGGTCCCTCATATGCTTGCCTTCGAAGTTCTTGAGGCTGATAGCAAGGGGCAGTGGCTTCTTACCCGGAACATCCGTCTCTCGGACAATGTGAGGACATTGTTGGAGAAGTAGACCGGTGATCAATGAAGGAAACCCGATAGGAAGCTTGACAGCGCATGATTTGGCATGTTTGACTAGATGTTCAATGACATATGAGCCAAAATCAAGAGAAGATTGCGTACCTATTTGGTATATGAGTTTAGCCAATTCGGTTTTGATGCTCGACCCGTGTGTAGAAGGCGCCCAATTTGCCAAGCCAATGCGGTACAGAATTGAGTATTTGGCAGTAAGCTCAGCAGCCGCAATGGTGTTCTTGAAGGGCCAGACCTTCTTCTGTTCTCAACCGCTACTTTGTTCAAGTGCGGGACTTCTGGATTGACTTCTGAGTCTTCTCTGCCAAGATAGGCATTGATAGTTGAGGCAGATATTTTGAAGCATTCTCCCCGAACAAATACTTTCCTGTACTCCTCATCTTCGGGGTCATCAAACTCACTTGAGAGGTTGACAATAAACTCTTTGACCAACGCTGGGTAGAATGGCCCGATATTTATGACCGTATTGGTCAAACCTGCTCTTCGGAGAAGTTCCACAATTGAGTTTATCCCTTGCGCTTCTGTGGAGAGCTCTCTTTCTGGATAGATATTGCGCTGGTATACATACTGCCATTTAACCGCATTGTCTACAGAGTGGAATGAGACATTATCCGTAGGAGCTTTAGGAACATTCTTGGGGAGTTTCTGCCCTCCCATTGCCTTTTTGACCCGTGGTAGTATAATACGGGTGTCTTCTTCTTCAGATTCCTTTTCTTCTGGAGCAGAGGTTGCTACAGAAGTTAGGGACTTCCTTCTAGACTTCTTTGGTTGTTTAGAAGCTGATGCTACTCCTTTCTCTGTTGTCTTTCTTTTTGGGGTTAATCTCCTTGGTACTTGGGGTTCTTCTTCTTCATCGACCAACCTTCTTGTTGGTAGCTTCCTTCTCTCAAGCCTTTTGGGCACAGCTTCTTCTTCCATGTTCTCTGCTGCATCTCCTTCTTCTATACTGACAATATTCTCTACAGGTTGAGCAACTTCTGGGATGACTTCTGTTTCTTCATTTATCCTAGGTTCACTGTCCTGGACTATAGGTGGGCTGTCGGCTTTTTGCAAGACTTCTGTTGGTGGGGATTTCTCTGGCGTATGTGCAGATTTTTGGGGGCTAGATTTATCTCCACAGAAGGCCTCATGGATCTCAAGGGCGAGAGTTCCTTGAGCCTCTTCAGACACCTCTTTTTCTACGAGGTTTACTACAGAAGGGGTAGTAGAAGTACCTTGTGGGGGTGTCTGTGAAGTGTGAGAGTCTTCCTCTTCTAGGTTGGCAGATTTGTCCTTCTCTACAGTGGAAGTAATCGCCTCCATTAGTCCATCCTGAGGTTTCGCCGATCCTTCCTCAGGGAGATTTCTTCCACGAATATTCACTCCATATTTGTTTGTCGTTGATTTGGAGGCCGACAACTTCTTGGCAATCACCTTTGCCCTCATTTTTGCTCATAGCATCTTGGAGGTAGATGGTATTCATCCGCTTCGGGTACCAACCATTTGACAGAACACTTGATCGGATTTGCTCTTGAGAGGAGAAGAACAAAATCTTACAATTGCAGATTTTTGATTTGTGGTGCCCTACCAGTTTCGCAAGGTGGAGGAGGTGCGAAGCCTTTTCTGCGTGGAAGTGGGAAGGAGCGATTGCTGATTGGTTGATCGTCAGAATGCAATCATTCTTTTTCTCTTTTGAATTTCAAATAAATTCGAGCTGAACCGGCCAGTTCGCGAGAATTATTTGAAGCCCTTAAAATTTAATTTTCAGATTTCGTTCGATTTCGATAAACCAGCGAGAACCGGTTCAAAATTAAATTATTAAATTAAACCGTCCGGTTTCGATAAACCGGATTTTTCCACACTTAAGAAAGATAAAATTTGGAAAATTTTGTTGTTATATAAACATGTTGAGTGTTCTCATGATCTTTGATAACATGATGCATAGCTAAGCCCTCTAGACTTGCATTTTAATTTCGGTTTTGCAACCTGCAAGTTGCTTAATTTTTGGTTGTAGTAAATACGGCCTGCGTGTCGTGATTTGTATTTATTTATTTTATTTAAATTTGAAATCATGAAGACCGACACAAGAAGCAAGTCAAGAGGAAGACTTGGATTGGAGGAAGCTCGAAGCTAGTGGGAGTTCACAAGAATGGAGCAAGTCTGGATCTTGAAGACAAACAATATTGCTAGATTCTTAGGAACTTAAGATGGGCTTAGTTATGCATATATTTACCGTTACATTTGTATGATTGAATGTATGAATGTATGATACTTTAAATATACAAGTACATGTATGATTTGCTATCACCCACATGCAAAGATTAAAAACCGATATTTAATCAGACTCGCATGTAACCGGCTAAGGGATCATGCTTGCATTAATTTGCAATTGATGATTCCAGATTAAGATTGTATTGATATGCAATCAGACTTTTATAATTCACTTAAACCCAAATAATTACAAGTCAAGCGTGATACCATCCAAGTTTGGGCACTCAAAAGGGGTTTGACCCTATGGATGTCGGTACGCCTCCGCATAACATTCATAGAGAATGAGTCTAAATGAGATGGATAGTTCTGTGTCGGTGCGTGCGCCTCCAAGTAGTAGCCACATTAGTTCTATCCATAGTTCAAGCTTGGTAGACTTGTATACAATTGTTAGCTAGGGCTAACCTAGGGTATTAGTATAGGGTATGCCACGTACTTACAAGTACAGACCCTAGCCAGGAACTACATGGTCTTGTAGATGGATGTATTCCTACCTTGATGCTCTCAATTGGAGTAGTGAGCCTCTGTTCACTTCAATTGAGAGTATAATAGGATCCTGGTTCAGATTCTAAAGTTTGAATCAGAAAGTGTTTTATAACTAAATCTCCAACTTCAATTTTAATTAATACTGATTAAAATTTGTTTACTGTGTAGATATAAAATGGCAAACACGAAGCATTCTGGTAACAGCGCGCTTAGGTCACTAATCGAGAATGATAAGCTTAACGGCGTAAACTTCCTCGATTGGGACCGAACTTGAGACTCGTTCTCAAGCATGAACATAAGGATTATATCCTTACCTAGGAACCACCTACTAAACCAGCACTGAACGCCGCAAGGGAGCTAAGGGATGCCTGCCTAAAATTCCTTAGCGACCGGATCGACGTGCAGTGCATCATGATGGGCAGTATGGTGCCTGACTTGCAAAAACAGTTATTGGATATTTCTGATGATCCCAAAGCCTGTATGGCAGAGATCGAGAAAATGTTCAAAGAGAAAGCGTGTGTCAAAAGATACGACACTTTCAGTGAACTGATGTCTTGCAAGCTGAAGGCTGGAGCTTTTATCAGTCCCCATGTCCTTAAGATGAAACGTCTTTTGGAACACTTGACCAACTCGGTCATCCTATGGATAAGGAAATGTCTGCAGACTTTGTGCTGCATTCACTTCTAGAGACATATCGTGATTTCGTTGGAAATTACAATATGCATGACATGGATAAGACTGTGACAGAGCTTCATGGTATGCTCGTGACTGCTGAAAAGAATCTCAAGGGCAAGACCAAGGAGGTTCTTATGGTCAACAAGCAAGTGAGCTTCAAGAAAGCCAACCTGGGCAAGGATAAGGCCCCTATGCACCTAGCGCGGAAGATTCGACAACCTAAGGGTCCAACAGCTCGAAAGGCTGTTGAGAATCCTAAGAAGGATGTCGTCTGCTTCTATTGCCATGGACAGGGGCACTGGAAGAAGGATTGTAAGAAACACAAGTTGTTTTTTAGGAAGAGTGGAGCTTCCACATCTTCAGGATCAGGTATTTTTGTTATTGAGCTCAATCTCAGTTTATCTACTTTCGATTCTTGGGTACTTGATACCGGTGCAGAATCTCACATTTATGTTAATGTGCAGGCTCTGGTAAGTAGAAGAGAAGTGGACAGGGGCGAGCTCTTAGACGTGAAGGTTTGCGGGCTGAGAGGTTGCAGATTGTGCTAAGGATATTGTGTATCACCATAACTATTGAGAGTTAGGTGATTGAGGATTTGCTAATCGCGTGAGTGAAGACTGCACGCAACCACAATGTTCAACGAAAACTTGAACCGACAGAGCAAGGCGATTGCTTGAAGAGTGGAATCAAGACGGAGTCTTGGACTCAGGGGGAGACCCTGAGATAGGTTGCCTGTAAAACGTAGCATAAATTATAGATCTAGGGATGATCACAGGTACTTGTATGTTCTGACGAATTACTGATAAGTGAAACCTTTCCACTAGGCCGAGAGCCCCCAGACGTAGGTGACGTTGCACCGAACTGGGTAAACAATCTGCTGTGTCATTGTTTGTTTAGCTTTATATTTAGTGTCCTGCGTTATCTACACAAGAAGTCATACACTGTGTTATAACATCATACATAACATTGTGTGTGGCATCTCTCACGACTAGCTGATCAAAATTTCAATTAGTATTAGAGGGGGCACCTACAGCTTTAGGTGAGTTCCTAAAAAAATATTTTGATCAAGATGGACAATACCAGAGAAGGAGGATCCATCAATCTACCACCTGTTCTAGATGGAAGCAACTACGGCTATTGGAAGGCTCGAATGTGTGCCTTCATGAAGTCACTTGACAACAAAACATGGAAGGATGTGATTAATGGTTGGTATGCTCCACAACTCAGTGACAATGATGGTAACCCTATTGGTCCAAAACCAGAAAAAGACTGGACTGATGATGAAGACGAAGAATCACTGGGAAACTCTCAAGCTCTGAATGCTATTTTCAACGGTGTTGACAAAAACGTATTCAGACTAATCAATACATGCACAACTGCAAAATCCGCATGGGACATCATGGTTGTTGCATATGAAGGAACAACCAAGGTTCGAGAACAAAAACTGCAATACCTGACCACCAACATCGAAGCCCTTATCATGAAAGAGGACGAATCAATTGCAGAATTCAATGTTCGTATTCGTGATCTAGCCAATGAATCCTATTCTCTTGGAGAACCAATGTCTGATGAAAAATTGGTTAGAAAAACCCTTCGTGCTCTTAGCCCGAGATTTAAGATGAAGATCACTGCAATTGAGGAAGGTTCATGACCTCAAGATCTTAAAATTTGATGAGCTGATGGGGACTCTGATGACCTATGAGTTATCTCTGCCTAATATCGACAAAAGGAATAAAGGAGTTGCTTTCAAAAGCTCAACACACAAGCAACTAGATCCTGAGGATTCCGATTCCGTTGAAGACATCGATGCTACAATGGCCCTTCTCACAAAAAATTACAACAAAGTTTTGAGAAGATTCAGTCGAATGGGAGGACGGAATGTCACAACTAATGCCAGAAACAAAGCTCCACAAAAAGCTCAAACAGGAGGAAGTCTTGACAGACCAAACAGGAGTGGAGAAGAAAACAACAAGAACAAAGGACTTCAATGTCATGAATGTGAAGGATTCGACCATCTTCGCAGAGAATGCCCAAATTTCCTCAAACAACAAAAACGAGGTTATAATGCCACCCTATCAGATGATGACTATGAAGATAGTTGTTCTGAAGAGGTAAGCAACTTTGTTGCATTCACTACTACTACTCCTGTATGTAACATTGATAACTCTGCCAATATCAATGATGATCACCACAATCCAACTCCAAATGAGAATTGGTCTAAAGAGCAACTAGTCGAGGCATACAAAAGCTTACACACCAAATGAATCAAGGAAACTCTGATCCTTGATCAACAAGGAGAACGGATCATCAGTCTTACCAACGACAAGTCTAGATTCCTAGAGACGATCGTGGAGCTAAAACGCGAAATCACCAGACTTAATGGAGAAATTAGTCTTATGACTAAATCGGTAAAGATGATGAATCCTAGCACAGAAAGCCTTGATAAACTCCTATCAGTAGGAAAGCAATCAAAGGACATGACGGGACTAGGGTACACATACAATATCCCCTCGTCAGCAGTCGCAAAGTTTATCCCACAACAAGCCGTGATCGACAAGAAACCATTGGATGCCACAACACATACTACAGGACGACCTACAACTAATGTCTTAACATCATCTACAACATGTTCTTGTCAAGCAACTATCAAAAGACATCCTCCACGCAGACAACAAGACTACAGAAAACCAGCTTATCAATATCAGTGGATATGTCATTACTGTGGTCAACGAGGTCACATCAGACCATTCTGTTTTCAACTCCATGGGAGGAAGCAAGCTCAGCTACCACAGAGACAAAGTAGACATCAAAGGCATCTCTCAACTCCTCATAAAACATCCCGCCTTGAATGGAGACCGAAGAATCTAGTCTATCGGGCTAATGTTGCATATACATCCTTAAGTGCCTCAACAAACAAAGACTGGTATCTCGATAGTGGATGCTCTCGATACATGACAGGTACTCCAGAGTTTCTTTCCAATCTCAAATTATATATAAACAGCTATGTTACTTTTGGAGATGGGATCCGAGCTCGAATCATTGGGAAAGGAGTACTCAAGCATTCAGGAGCTGTTTGCCTAACTGAAGCATTACTTGTAGAAGGACTTAAGGCAAATCTGATTAGCATCAGCCAGTTTGGAAAGCAAACTAAGATGTCACACAAGAAGTTGCAGCATATCACCACCTCTCGAGTGCTTGAGCTCATACATGTTGACCTCATGGGGCCAATGCAAGTAGAAAGTCTTGGAGGAAAACGCTATGTCTTTGTGTGTGTAGATGATTACTCACGATACACATGGGTTGACTTCCCTCGTGACAAATCAGATACCTTCTCAATCTTCAAGAATCTATGCATCCAGGTCCAACAAGAAAAAGGGGAGACAATTGGCAAAATAATTCGTCTTCGTAGTGATCACGGTAGAGAGTTCGAAAACAGCAAATTTGCAGAATTCTGTAACTCAGAAGGGATAGCTCATGAGTTCTCAGCACCAATCACTCCCCAACAGAATGGCATTGTTGAGCGCAAACACAGGACTCTACAGGAGATGGCTAGAGTTATGATGCTGGCCAAGGACATACCAACTCACTTTTGGGCAGAAGCACTTAACACTGCTTGCCATATCCATAATTGAGTCACTCTCGGACCAGGTATGTCAGTAACTCATTATGAAATATGGAGGGAGAGAAAGCCCAATGTTAAGTACTTCCACATCTTTGGATCCACTTGTTATATTCTGGCTGATAGAGAGCCTCGTCGAAAGCTTGATCTAAAGAGTGATGAATGCATCTTCCTTGGTTACTCAAAGAATAGTCGCGCGTTCCGGGTCTTCAACAAACGAACCAAAACCATGATGGAATCAATCAATATTGTTGTTGATGATGGTAGCATTTGTGCCCTAGTCCAATTGGTATTAGCCTGTAAACGTCTATGTTCAAATATCATCGTTTGTAATGTATAAATATAAACGGCTTTATATTACTTATATGTTGAAGTAATATGTTAAGCATGATCTGATTTATGACCACTAAAGTAGTAGAACCATAAATCTGTACGGATCACACTTAACGAGTCCCTGGTCAACCTATGCTTCCTTAAAAGCGACCAGTATGAGGATGGTTCTTAATGACGTAGTTCTACTTGTCATAAGGATGTGGGATCCTGGAACCATATCATAGATATCATGAGGTGATTGATATCGGACGACCCGCATTGAACAGTGTTTTCATAGATTAAGCCATAAACATATTCAGATGCGATAGCTTGTCACGACGTCCTTAGACCAAGGAGTCTTTGTGATCACTATGCAATGAACGTACGGCTTTAACTTGCGCCAAACGCTTTCTGTAAAAGGAATGCTATAAAAAGCATGATTGGGTGGCGGAACGGGTTGCATGAGTGACACGAAAGACGGCTAAGGGATTTATCCCTCATACTACGGTATGGGAAAGATATCCGTTAGAAGGCCTCTTGATAGAGACTATCTAAGAGAAAAAGCATGGCCATGCAAATGATACGGGTTATCATTTCTCAGTCATCTCGCATATCAAGTAACAATGATTGATTGAACAAGGGAGACGACTCTATGCCTTGAAATCAATTGGGATATCTAGAGATAAAAGGATGGTGACTTGTATGCACAAAGGTTAAGTCGAATTATCGATCATCGTGCACCTTGGGTAATCATAATGTTTTACTAGAGACCACTTATGATGGATCGGCAAGAGCGAGTCTTGCGCTGATCTGCCAACGGTGGCATGAGCCTAGAGGGTCACACACATAAAAGACGGATAACTTGAGACAAGGAAACATGGATGTTTCTTAAGGAGAAGTATATGGACAAAACTGGAGGTTTTGTGCCATAGGTTCGGTTTGAGAGAATAATTAGCGAATCGAGAAAAATTGAGTTTTTCGTCGATATCGCGTCGGACTTTGTTTGATAAGTAACGACAAAAAGGTCGGGCAACTTTTGGACGCGGCATGAGACAACACGGGAGGGCCCATTGGGCTCGGCCCATGAAGCCTCATGGCCGGCCCAATAAGGGCCCAATAAGGCCATATGGCCGGCCCACTTGGTGGGGCCATTGTGGGGGCCACACAATGCCATGCTTAGTTGGTGATTGTGGATTAAGAGGTGAGTGATTTAAGGGGTATGGGTTAAAGCACCTTTAAGCCCATACCAATCACTTTTAACCCATACTTGTGAGTTGGGTGATGAATTATAATGCAAGACTTTAATTCATTAATTCATTAAGTCACAAAACACACAAAAATCCTCTCTCTCTCTCATTGTGGCCGGCCACCCCTCTCCTCTTCATCATCTTGCTCTCTTGTTCTTCATTTAATTGTTCTAGTAGGCAATTAAGTGAAGGATCTTGAAGATCATCCTCTTGGTGTGGACTAGCTTTAGAGAAGAAGATCCGAACGTTCTTCTTTATCGATTCAAACAAGACTTAAAGGTAAACATCTTGTGGAATAGATTTTGCTTTGGGATTTAATGGTTTAAATGTTCTTGGACAAGGTTTGGAGTAGATTATCTTTTATTGCTTCCGCTATCTCGACGATCTAGAACGCTCCAAAACCCTACAGTGGTATCAGAGCGTTGGTTACCCTCTTAATCATTTCGGTTTTGTGATTATTTGCATGCCAAAAGTTGATAACATGATTTTAATGCCTTTTGGGAGATTTGCATGAAATATGTTAATTTTGAAAAATATATTAAATTTGGAATTTTTCGGAAATTATTGGATTTGTCGGGTCCGAGAAGAGACTCTCGGGGAGCCGGATCGGAGGTACCGGACGGAGGTCACCGGAGGCCGGTGAGGCCGGCGGTGACCGGGCCCGTCCCCACTCTTGGCCGAGGCCGAGAGTGGCGGCAAGCCGGGTTTGGGCCTTCCAAGGCCCAAACCGGGCCGTGCATAGTTGGGCTCGGCCCAATGGGCCCTCGGCCCATTGGCTTGGCCCGACTTGGTTCGTGTGTGGTGTTTGATCCATGTCACGAACCCGCAATTCAATATTTCGAAAACTTTCAAAATTTAATCGGTTTCGATAAACCGTTTTTCGAAAAGGTCTAGTTTCGATAAACCCGACCAAGCAACTTGGCAAAATTAAAACCGGAATTATTGCATATTATTTGATAACATGTTTGTGTGATAACATGTTGGATAATGTGATGAAATGTATGATGCATTAGTAGCCCATTAGATTTATCGCTTTCACGGTTTGCATACCGTTAGTGTTAGCGTGTAATTATTCTTTTATTCGAGCCCATAAAGTGTAATTATTTTTTATCCGGTCTACGAACCGAGTATTAATTGTAATTATTACTCAAAGACGAGAAGGATGGAAAATCGAGCACGATGACGGTCTTGGAGGAAGTCCAAGAGCTAGTAGGAGCCCGAATGAGAAAGACGAGAAGATGTGAAGACTCGTAGAATCCTAAGATTAGGATGGGCTATAAAATGCATATTTAACGCTTTATGGATGCTTGCTTGAATTATTTAATTAATTGCATGCTGCATGATTAGTTTATAAGTTTATAAGCGATCACCTCACATGCAAAGATTAAAATCAACTTTAATTGTTTGCATGTTTAAAGCGTTGTGAACTATCATCACACGGGTTGTGAAACGTATTTGCACGGGTTGCAAATGACGGATTCAAATGAAGATAGTATGTGATACAATTAGAAACGTCACAACACGGGTTGTTGATGACGGGTTCGTAATTGTACCAAATACTTTCGAATTATTAAACACAACCAAATTACAAGTTAATTTGAGTCAAGTGAGATGCCACCCAAATTCACACCCATGTAGAAACATTTTATCGGTGTCGTGCACCTTAGCGGAGCATCAATCGAATGGGTTCTAGATAGGAATGGTAAACTTTATGGGATGTCGTGCGCCTTAGCGGAGCATCTGCACAAAGTTAACTCGTTAGTGAAAGTTGGTTGACTCAACCACGATTCTTGGCCTGAGGTCGAGCTGGGGCATCGGAAGGGTAAGCCGTGTGTTTTACACATACCCTGACTAAGAGTTACACGGGTTGTAATTGGACGGATGTCCTACCTAAATAAGTCAATTGGAGCGGTGCGCCTTAGCGCACTTCAAATGACGAATAAGGGATCTTGGTTTAAAGATTCTAAATTTTAGAATCTAATGGTTGGTGTTTAATTCGGATCTTCGTAAATTTATTCAACTATTCTGATTAAATTTACTTTCTTCGTGTAGAAATGGCTAGTAATTCAAAAAACTCGTCTAATTTTTCATTGAGGACTATACTCGAGAAGTGTAAACTCAACGGGACAAATTATCTAGACTGGGACAGAAATTTACGACTTGTGTTAAAAATGGAACGCAGGGAGTACGTCCTTGATAAGGCTATCCCTGAGGAGCCAGCTGCCAACGCAACGAGGGTCGTTAAGGATGCGTACCAGAAACACCTTAGAGACTCTATCGACGTTGCGTGTGTCATGCTGGGCTGCATGGAGGCGAACCTCCAAAAGCAGTTTATGGAGTTATCCCATGATCCGTTTGCAATGTTTGCACAGATCAAGGATATGTTCAAGGAGAAAGTACGTATTGAAAAATACACTGTTCTCCGAGAACTCATAGCCTACAAGATGTCAGCAGGCAGCTCCGTAGGTCCTCACGTCCTACAGATGAAGGGGCATTTTGACCATATGACTAGTATCGGTATGTCTATGGAAAAGGAAATGGCTGCGGATTTTGTTCTGCAATCCCTTCCTCATGCATATGGTGGGTTCGTCATGAACTATCATATGCATGATATGGACAAGACCGTGTCGGAGTTGCACAACATGCTAGTAACTGCCGAGAAGAGCATAAGGGGCAGTTCGTCCAAAAATGTCTTCATGGTCAAGAAGGGACCCAGCTTCAAAGCTGTTGGTGGCAAGGGTAAAGGCCCAAGACACCTCGCAGGGAGGAACAGACGACCATTTATTCCTAGACCTCACATGCCCGTACAAGGCAAAGGGAAGGCAAAGGAGTCGGTCTGTTTCTACTGTCAAAAGCCTGGTCATTGGAAGAAAGACTGTCAGCAGCTGAAGGAGGATCAGAAGAAGGGCGGTGGGGCCGCTACTTCATCAGGTATTCCATTAGAGCTATATCTTTCTACAATAAATACCTGGGTACTAGACACTGGAGCTGAGTCTCATGTCTGTGCTGATGTGCAGGTGTTACACAGTAGAAGAGATATAAAGGAAAACGAGGTGGACCTAAGAGTTGGGAACAATACAGAGTTGCCGCAACTGCTGTGGGTTCTGTGAACCTTGTTTTGCCCAGTGGGCTTGTAATTGAACTTAATGATGTGTTTTGCGTACCTGTTTTCAACAGGAATATTATCTCAATTTCTCTTTTTGAAATAGAGGGATATTATTTTAATATTAAGAACGGGTTTTTTGATATTATGCGCAACAACATATATTATGGCAATGCTCGCACTGTTGGAGGATTATACATATTGAATATGCAAAACTCGAAATCCAACATGCTCTATGATGTAAATGCTAAGAGGTTTAAAACTAATAATTTAGACCAAACTCTTATCTGGCATTGTCGTCTAGGTCACATAAATGAGAAACGCATCTCAGCGCTTCATAAGCGCGGACTTCTAAGTCAATTCGAATTCCAAGCGATTGAAAGATGCGAAACTTGTTTGATGGGCAAGATGACTAAAGCGCCCTTCACTGGTTGAGGTGAGAGGGCAGGTGACTTATTGGGTCTAATACATTCAGACGTATGTGGACCAATGAGTACGCATGCCAGAGGTGGTTTAGGCTACTTTATCACATTTACTGACGATTTCAATAGATATGGTTATGTCTATCTCATGAGACATAAGTCCGAAGCTTTTGATAAATTCAAAGAGTTTAGGACTGAAGTAGAAAACCAACTCGGAAAGAGTATCAAGGCACTCCGTTCTGATCGGGGTGGAGAATACTTATCCGAGGAGTTTCTTAGTTATATTACTGAAGGTGGAATACTATCTCAGTGGACTCCGCCAGGAACACCGCAACTTAATGGTGTGTCCGAACGGAGGAATCGAACATTGTTAGATATGGTTCGATCAATGTTAAGTCTCACTGATCTCCCGATCACCTTCTGGGGTTATGCTCTGCAAACGACCGCTTTCATAATAAATAGGGCTCCGTCGAAAGCAGTGGAAGGGACATCATTTGAAAAATGGTACGGGAAGGAACCCGTTTTTATCCTTCCTTAAAATCTGGGGTTGCGAGGCTTATGTTAAAAGGTTGCTTGCAACCAAGCTCGAACCAAGATCAGATAAATGCACTTTCGTCGGATATCCAAAAGAAACAAAAGGATACTACTTCTACAAACCGAGCGAAAATAAAGTTTTTGTCGCTCGAGGTGGGACGTTCTTGGAAAAAGAGTTCATTTCCAAGACAGTCAGTGGGAGGGCTATTCATCTTGATGAAGTTCTAGATGAGATGGTCACTCGGGAACCACGAGAAGACCCACTAGAAGAGGTAGAGCCAGAAGTGGTCATTGAGCAAGAACCAATAGCTGCAGTTTATGAGGACGGTCCGAGGCGCTCTGAAAGGATAAGTCATGCACCTGTCAAATACGGTTTCTTAGTAACTGAAGGTGATGGTTTAATACTAGTGGACAATGATCCAGCTACCTTTCGAGAGGCTTTGGACAGAACCGACTCTGAGAAATGGCTGGAAGCCATGAGTGAAGAAATGCAATCCATGTCAGATAATCAAGTGTGGGACTTGGTAGATCATACCCCTGATGTTAAGGTCATAGGGTGTAAATGGATCTTTAAAATAAAGATTGACATGGATAGCAAACCTCAGACCTATAAAGCGAGACTGGTAGCAAAAGGTTATAGACAAGTCCACGGAATTGACTATGAAGAGACCTTTTCTCCAGTAGCTATGGTCAAATCTATCCGCATTTTTCTTGCCATAGCAGCATATCACAACTATGAGATATGGCAAATGGATGTCAAAACCGCCTTCCTCAATGGGAGGTTAGCTGAGGACGTTTATATGTCTCAGCCTGAGGGTTTTGAGGACCCAAAGAATAAGGGAAAGATTTGCAAGTTGCTCAAATCAATCTATGGTTTGAAGCAAGCATCTCGGAGTTGGAATCAGCGTTTTGATGAAGTAGTAAAACGGTTTGGCTTCGTCAAGAACGATGATGAACCTTGCGTGTATGAAAAGGAGGGTGGGAGCAATATAATCTTTTTAGTGCTTTATGTTGATGACATACTGCTCATTGGAAACGACGTCCCTACCTTGCTCTTAACGAAGACTTGGTTAGGTGAGTGTTTCCCAATGAAGGACTTAGGCGAGGCCTCTTATATCTTGGGAATCAAGATATATAGAGACCGTGCCAAGCGGGTCTTGGGTTTAAGTCAAAGCACTTATATAGACAAGGTGTTGAGACGATTCTCAATGCAAGATTCAAAGACAGGATTGCTGCCCATGCGTCATGGCGTGAAGCTTAGCAAGAAGCAGGGTGCTGAGACACCTGCAGAGCTAGCAAGAATGAATGAGATCCCATATGCTTCGGCTATAGGGTCCATAATGTATGCCATGATATGCACGAGACCGGATGTCTCGTTTGCCCTAAGCTGTACCAGTAGACATCAATCCAAACCCGGTGAGGCACACTGGATGGCTGCCAAGGCGATTCTCAAATATTTGAGAAAAACCAAGGACACCTTTCTTGTATACGGGGGCAGAAATGATGATCTCGTCGTCAAAGGATATGTCGACGCTAGTTTCCAGACAGACCCCGATGACTTTAAGAGTCAGTTGGGATATGTGTTTATGTTGAATGGTGGAGCATTCAGCTGGAAAAGCAAGAAGCAGGATACCATTGTCGACTCTACGACAGAAGCTGAGTACATTGCCGCATGTGAGGCGGCAAAAGAGGCTGTATGGATCAGGAGTTTCATGGCCGGGTTAGGTGTAATTAAAACCCCGTCTAACCCAGTAGACTTATATTGTGGCAACACCGGGGCTATTGCGCAAGCTAAGGAACCCAGGGCACATAACAGATCCAAACATGTACTCAGAAAGTATCACATCATCCGCGACATAATTGCTAGAGGTGACGTGAAGATCCACTACGTTGCAACTGATGATAACACAGCCGACCCATTGACCAAGGCTCTTCCTCAAGATTAACATGAAAAACATGTTAGGTCAATGGGTATAGACTGGGACTTAGATTGGAGCTAAGGGCAAGTGGGAGATTGATAGCATTTGTGCCCTAGTCCAATTGGTATTAGCCTGTAAACGTCTATGTTCAAATATCATCGTTTGTAATGTATAAATATAAACGGCTTTATATTACTTATGTGTTGAACTAATATGTTAAGCATGATCTGATTTATGACCACTAAAGTAGTAGAACCATAAATCTGTACGGATCACTCTTAACGAGTCCCTGGTCAACCTATGCTTCCTTAAAAGCGACCAGTATGAGGATGGTTCTTAATGACGTAGTTCTACTTGTCATAAGGATGTGGGATCCTGGAACCATATCATAGATATCATGAGGTGATTGATATCGGACGACCCGCATTGAATAGTGTTTTCATAGATTAAGCCATAAACATATTCAGATGCGATAGCTTGTCACGACGTCCTTAGACCAAGGAGTCTTTGTGATCACTATGCAATGAACGTACGGCTTTAACTTGCGCCAAACGCTTTCTGTAAAAGGATTGCTATAAAGGGCATGATTGGGTGGCGGAACGGGTTGCATGAGTGACACGAAAGACGGCTAAGGGATTTATCCCTCATACTACGGTATGGGAAAGATATCCGTTAGAAGGCCTCTTGATGGAGACTGACTGAGAGAAAAAGCATGGCCATGCAAATGATACGGGTTATCATTTCTCAGTCATCTCGCATATCAAGTAACAATGATTGATTGAACAAGGGAGACGACTCTATGCCTTGAGATCAATTGGGATATCTAGAGATAAAAGGATGGTGACTTGTTTGCACAAAGGTTAAGTCGAATTATCGATCATCGTGCACCTTGGGTAATCATAATGTTTTACTAGAGACCACTTATGATGGATCGGCAAGAGCGAGTCTTGCGCTGATCTGCCAACGGTGGCATGAGCCTAGAGGGTCACACACATAAAAGACGGATAACTTGAGACAAGGAAACATGGATGTTTCTTAAGGAGAAGTATATGGACAAAACTGGAGGTTTTGTGCCATAGGTTCGGTTTGAGAGAATAATTAGCGAATCGAGAAAAATTGAGTTTTTCGTCGATATCGCGTCGGACTTTGTTTGATAAGTAACGACAAAAAGGTCGGGCAACTTTTGGACGCGGCATGAGACAACACGGGAGGGCCCATTGGGCTCGGCCCATGAAGCCTCATGGCCGGCCCAATAAGGGCCCAATAAGGCCATATGGCCGGCCCACTTGGTGGGGCCATTGTGGGGGCCACACAATGCCATGCTTAGTTGGTGATTGTGGATTAAGAGGTGAGTGATTTAAGGGGTATGGGTTAAAGCACCTTTAAGCCCATACCAATCACTTTTAACCCATACTTGTGAGTTGGGTGATGAATTATAATGCAAGACTTTAATTCATTAATTCATTAAGTCACAAAACACACAAAAATCCTCTCTCTCTCTCATTGTGGCCGGCCACCCCTCTCCTCTTCATCATCTTGCTCTCTTGTTCTTCATTTAATTGTTCTAGTAGGCAATTAAGTGAAGGATCTTGAAGATCATCCTCTTGGTGTGGACTAGCTTTAGAGAAGAAGATCCGAACGTTCTTCTTTATCGATTCAAACAAGACTTAAAGGTAAACATCTTGTGGAATAGATTTTGCTTTGGGATTTAATGGTTTAAATGTTCTTGGACAAGGTTTGGAGTAGATTATCTTTTATTGCTTCCGCTATCTCGACGATCTAGAACGCTCCAAAACCCTACAGATGATGACTGTGAAGATGCCGCAGAAGACGCGACAAACGAAGACAGATTCTATCCTAACAATGTTAGGAAGGATGCTATTACTGATGTCAGACAAGATGCTAGCAGCAAATTAGAAAACAATAATGCTAGTCCAAATGTCGATAACGATGAGACAGTTCCTGAATCCAGCAACAAGAATCCCTCGCGAAGAATCCAGGCTAATCATCCTATCTCTGGAGTAATTGGAGACCTAAATGAAGGCATATGGACTCGGTCAAAAACTCATGAAGACTACAACGAGGTGATAGGTAATATATGCTTCGTTTCAAAGACTGAACCCAAAAATATCAATGAAGCCATCAATGATGAGTATTGGGTCAATGCTATGCAAGAGGAACTGATTCAATTTGAGAAGAACCAGGTGTGGGAACTGGTGCCCAAACCAAGTGAAGGAAATATCATTTTCACAAAATGGATCTTCAAAAACGAGTCCGATGAGCTTGGTAACATCACTCGCAACAAAGCCAGGTTAGTTGCTCAAGGGTATACTCGAATTGAGGGAGTCGACTTCGATGAGACCTTTGCTCATGTAGCAAGACTTGAAGCAATTAGACTCCTACTAGGGATATCATGTCATCTACAGATTAAGCTTTACCAGATGGATATCAAAAGTGCTTTCCTGAATGGAGATCTCAACGAAGAAGTGTATGTATCGCAACCTAAAGGATTTGTTGATCCTCACTCTCCTGATCATGTGTATAAACTCAAGAAGGCTCTCTAAGGATTGAAACAAGCACCAAGGGCCTGGTATGAAAGGCTCACAAAATTCCTGATTCAAAGCGGCTACACTAGAGGGGGAGTCGACAAGACTCTATTTGTGAAGAATGAGGACGGGAACTTAATGATAGCCCAAATATATGTCGATGACATTGTCTTTGGAGGGATGTCGAAAAGGATGGTAGAGCAATTTATTCAACAAATGCAATCAGAATTCGAGATGAGCATGGTGGGAGAGCTTACCTATTTCCTGGGCTTCCAAATCAAACAGCTAAAAGACAGCATCTTCATATCTTAGAGCAAATATGCGAAGAATATTGTCAAAAAATTTGGGCTAGAGAAAGCTTCACATAAACGGACACCTGCAGCTACACATATCAAGCTAACTAAAGATGATCCAGGAGAATCCGTCGACCAACACCTATACAGAAGCATTATTGGTAGTCTTCTCTACCTTACTGCCAGTCGACCAGATATTGCCTACTCTGTGCGAGTGTGTGCACGATATCAAGCTAATCCTAAGGTTAGTCATCTATCCCAAGCTAAAACAATTATAAGATATATCTCTGGGACTACATACTTGGGTTTATTATACTCATTCGACACATCCTCTACCCTAGTGGGGTATTGCGATGCTGATTGGGCTGGAAACACAGCAGATAGGAAGAGCACATCTGGAGGATGCTTCTTCCTTGGCAACAACCTCATATCATGGTTTAGTAAAAAGCAAAACTGGGTTGCCATGTCCACTGCTGAATCTGAGTATATTGCTACTAGGAGTAGCTGCACGCAATTGTTATGGATGAAACAAATGTTAGTCGAATACAATGTCAGACAAGAAGCCATGACTTTATATTGTGATAATGTCAGTCCCATCAACATCTCTGAAAATCATATCCAACACAGCAAGACCAAGCACATTGACATTAGACATCACTTCATTCGCGAGCTGGTCGAAGACAAAAAGATCATCCTAGAGCACATCCATACAGAGAAGCAACTTGCTGACATTTTCACGAAGGCATTAGATGCAAGCAGATTCAAGTACCTCAGGACGTCACTCGATCTGTGCACCATCAACGAGCAATAGAAGTTGCAAAAACGGTTGAGAGGAGTTGTTTGGTACCTCTTCATGAACCGGTCCAAAATCCCAAACACATGCCATTGGGCCAAGCATACCAAAAGCCTATATAAAGAAAGGAAAGGTCACAAGATACGCTCGGTCTCCAACATATTTTATTTGAATCGACCTATTTTCAAAAACAAAACCTAGTCTGCCTCTTCTCATCTTCACTCTCATCTCCCTCACCTCTCACACTCCATGACGAAAAACTCACTACCTACACAAACATGGTGAAGACACGGAGCACTCTAGCACCAAAGACGGCCACTGATAGGTGACAATCCGAACCAAAGAAGGCAGAGGCAAAAAGCTCCAAGAGCAGCAATCCAAACACCAACAGACATGGAGTCCGAATCAAAGGACTAAAAACGCAGAAGAAAGCCGAGGAATCTCCCAAAGAAACCCCACTGGAGGAAGCACCAATGCCCATCTTTTCCCGAGTTCCCAAACGGTCTCGAACCGGAAGTTCTGCATTCTCCATGACAGACCTAATAGGGCCAGTACGGGAAACTGGTCTTGGCCAAGGAAGTCGAGAAGCTTCCAAGCAAATTGTTCCTGTTCCAGTATCAGCAAGTGTCCCAAGTATCGACTCGTCCATTATTTCAAACACTGATACCTCTAGAATAGTGACTTGTTAGAGTCGCTACTGGAAAACCAAGATCCTCCGCAAGAAGGTGTGGTTGAGGAACTGATAAATCCTAAAGGGGAAAAGAATGACTTGACCCCGGTCAATCATGGATTAGAACGGATTGCTGAAGGTGAAGGAGAAGAAGAAGGTGTAAAAGATGTCATTCTTGAAGCCACAAAGGAGGTCGTTGACTCGGAAGAAGCCGAGGAAGAAGTTGAGAAAGACGGAACCAGAGACGGGGATACCGATCTGGAAGAAGCAGAGAAGGAAAACAGTGTCGATGCCAATAACACAGAAGAAGCACCTTTGGGTGCCAGAGAAGATGTGACAGAAGATGCTACTGAGACAGCGCACACAGTGTTGTCATCCCTGAAAAAGAAGGTATTAGAAGAGAAAGAAAATCTAGCAGTGATGGTTGGAAAACTCAAAGAAACCAAGAAAAGGAAAGAGTTGTCCCAGCATGAAGAAGAAAAAGATGTCCATCAAAGAAAAAGGGAAGAAAGTTGTCTCCAAAAGGAGATTAGTGGATGAAGAAACTGATGACGATGTAGAGGAGGTTACTGGAAAGGAAGCAAAGAAGGGAAGAAGCCTGAAGATGGTCAAGAACACCTCGAGTGTTCCTTACGACAATGTGTCGTCTCACTCTGCGGACAGTGCGAAACGATGGGAATTTGTGTACAAGAGAACGGCATATCCCGAGAAGACCCTGTCGTCAGAGCTACTGGGACTAGAAGCCATTGCCCAACTCCTGGAGCAGGCAGAACTTATGAAGACCGTCACTGACATTGGTAACCACTATCCTCTCTTGATCAAGGAATTCATTGCAAATTTGCCTACTGGGTTTGGGACTCCGGATGATCCGGATTGTGAAAAGGTATATGTCAGAGGCCTACGCTTCAACATTTCCTCTGACATCATTAATGCCTTCCTGGGGATTACTGGAGACAAAAGCAAAATGTGGCCTACCAAGGGCTCATTAATGACATCATTAAGTGTGTTCGTGTTGTACCTCCACCTGACCTGAACAAGGTCCTTAAAGAGATTACTTGAGACAAAAGCAGAATGTGGCCTACCAAGGGCACTGTGGCAGCCTCAAACCTCACATCCAAGTACTCCATCCTATTCTGTATCGGTGTAGCGAACTGGGCTCCCTCCACACACACATCCTCCATCAAACCAGAGCTGGTGATACTCATCTTCTAAATAGGTACTGGGTCTACACTTGATTTTGGGCAATTTGTTATTGATCATCTTATTAGACATGCCAGATCACTAGCTGTGAAGATACCTATTGCATTTCCCTCCCTTATCTCTGAGCTACTAGTGCATTAACACCCTGGAGTGTTGAATACAACTGATAAGGCTGGCAAACGCGGAGGACTGATCGTGGTGAGTCACAAGCTGTTCGAGGGCAAGCATGCTCCTGATCTTGTCAGGCCAGAAGCCAAACTAACCAAGGCAACAACCAGTCGAGCCATAAGTGCCGCCCCTCCAACCAAGACCACTAGCAGGGATGCAATCATGCTTGGAAGAGAGATAGTTGTACTGGACAAGGACATTATCAATCTAAAGACAGCTCTGAAGCATCTCTCCCAGCAAAGATCTCAGTGTGCCAACCTGCTAAAATCAATGTCTCCTCCAGTCTCAGAAAATGATGATTCCACCTCTCTACTGAATGATGTTGAAGACACTCCTCAAGATGCCTCCACTGACGCTACAGGAGAAGAGACTGCTAGTTCCAGCAGCAACTCTATTTAATTTTAAGAACTTTCTGGTTTCCGAACAAACTGAACAAATTTTTATTTGTATTTGTTTTGAACACTGTTTCACACTTATTCTCGACTGCTGATCGGGAGTATACGTGAGTTAAGTTTGTGTTGGTTTCTTATTACCCTATTTGTTAGAAATATTTGTTTAAAGTTTGGCTCTTTTTGAGCCAGCAAGGGGGAGTAAGATAAGATGACGACGCGATGATACACAAGGCGACGCAAAAGATAACGAAAAATGCGACGCGGAATGGGACGAAGAATGATGTCCTTAAAAATAGCCAAAGGGGGAGATTGTAGTTACGACGGTTTTAGAGATTGGCTTATTTTTAAAGGAACTAGAGAACATGTCATAAAGAATGTCGAAGCATCCTATGCGACATCTTGTGTGACATTGCTGACGGCGTCTCGGCAAACATCCTGATCGACAGAAATCAGGAAAGTGCAGTTTCTGCAGAAAGTACGAAGATGATTAGGAAATTCCAGAACGACTCCGATTCTGGAAAGAAGAAAGACAGTGATTAAGAGTAAACCCATTAGGGCTAGTACTCATAAGGATATTGTGTATCACCATAACTATTGAGAGTTAGGTGATTGACGGTTTGCTGATCGCGTGAGTGAAGACTGCACGCAACCACAACGTTCAACAAAGACTTGAAGCGACAGAGCAAGGCGATTGCTCGAAGAGTGGAATCAAGACGGAGTCTTGGATTCAGGGGGAGACCCTGAGATAGGTTGCACTGTAAAACATAGCATAAAGTATAGATCTATTGATGATCACAGGTACTTCTATTGATGAAACCTCTCCACTGGGCTGAGAGCCCCCAGACGTAGGTGACGTTGCACCGAACTGGGTAAACAATCTGTTGTGTCATTTTTTGTTTAGCTTTATATTTACTGTCCTGCGTTATCTACACAAGAAGTCATACACTGTGTTATAACATCATACATAACATTGTGTGTGGCATCTTGCACGACTAGCTGATCAAAATTTCAATTATTTTCAAGAATAATATATTTTATTGCAATGCTTCATTGGTTGGTGGTTTATATATTCTTAATATTCAAAACACTGACACTAGCTCAATTTATAATATAAGTAACAAAAGGGTTAAATCTGATGATTTAAACCAGACTGTGATACGGCACTGCCGCTTAGGCCATATAGGCCAGAAACGTATCTAAACACTTTACAAGTGTGGACTTCTAAGTCTGTTTGAATTCACTTCAAGTGGGAGATGCGAGTCGTGCCTTATGGGCCAAATGACAAAGACACCTTTTGCCGGTTTAGGTGAAAGGCCTAGTGACTTATTGGGTCTCATAAATTCTGATATGTGTGGGCATATGAGCACTCAAGCCAGAAGAGGTTTTCACTACTTCGTTATGTTTACTGATGACTTCAATAGATACAGGTATGTTTATCTGATGAGAAATAAATCGGAAACCCTTGACAAGTTCAAAGAGTTCCAGAACGAATCACAAAACCAGCTTGGTAAAAGTATAAAGGCGCTTCGATCTGACCGAGGCGGTGAGTACTTGGACCATGAATTTCACAGTCATTTAAAGGAGTGTGGGATCCTCTCTGAATTGAATCCGCCCGGAACACCTCAAATTAATGGTGTATCCGAACGGAGAAATCGGACCCTGCTTGACATGGTTCAATCAATGATGAGTCAGGCTAACCTCCCTATCTCCTTCTAGGGCTATGCCCTAGAGACGGCTGCATTCATATTGAATCGGGCTCCTACAAAGGCAGTGGAAAGCACTCCGTACGAAGTATGGAACAGGAAGAAACCCTTATTAGCTTTCCTTAAGATTTAGGGATGTGAAGCTTGCGCCAAGCGTCTGCTAGGCGATAAGCTCGAACCCAAATTAGATAAATGTATCTTTGTGGGGTACCCCAAAGAAACAAGGGGGTACTATTTCTACAAACCCAGCCAGAACAAAGTTTTTGTTGCTCGAGGAGGGGTATTTTTGGAAAAGGAATTTATTTCCAAAATTGCTAGTGAGAGTGTCGTGCATCTTGAAGAAATTCAAGAAGATACGGAACAACCCGCTATGTCGGATGTAGAAATACAGGAGCCAGAAGAGGTCATTGATCAAGAACCAATCCCCACACCTATTCCAGATGGTCCAAGAAGGTCTGAGAGATCTCGTCAAGCTCCTATCAGATATGGCTTTCTAGTCACTGAAGGAAACGACTTGATGTTGGTGGATCAGGATGATCTAGAAACCTACAGACAAGCTTTGGCCAGTCCAGACTCCAAAAAATGGCAGAACGCCATGAATGAGGAAATGAAATCCCTGTCCGACAACCAAGTCTAGCGCTTGGTGGATAAAACCCCTGGGATAAAACCCATCAGTTGCAAATGGGTCTATAAACTTAAGACCGACATGGATGGAAAACCTCAGACCTATAAAGCTAGACTGGTTGCGAAAGGTTATCGCCAGATCGAAGGTATCGATTATGACGAGATTTTTTCACCTGTGGCTATGGTCAAATCTATCCGGATCATTCTAGCCATAGCAGCGTACTACGACTACGAGATATGGCAGATGGTTGTCAAAACCGCCTTCCTTAACGGGAACTTAAAAGAGGATGTGTATATGACACAGCCCGAGGGTTTTGTTGATCCAGAGAATCCCGGAAAGATTTGTAAGCTGCTTAGATCCATTTATGGATTAAAGCAAGCTTCACGGAGTTGGAACCTTCGTTTTGATGAAGCCATAAGGGAATTCGGTTTTATCAAAAAGGAAAGTGAACCTTGCGTATATAAGAAAGCGAGTGGGAGTAAAATTGTATTCCTAGTGCTATATGTCGATGACATACTGATCATCGGGAATGACATCCCAACCTTGCTTGAGGTTAAAGCTTGGTTAGGGAAATGCTTCTCGATAAAGGACTTAGGTGATGTTGCTTTCATTCTGGGCATTAAGATCTACAGAGATCGACCCAAAAGAATGTTGGGCCTAAGTCAGAGCACTTAAATAGATAAGGTGTTGAGAAGATTCTCAATGCTTGATTCTAAGAAGGGATACATACCCATGCGGCATGGCATTAAGCTCAACAATCAAAAGAGTCCTAAGACTCCTGATGAGCTAAGCAAAACGAGTAAGATCCCATATGCTTTGGCTGTTGGGATCCATCATGTATGCCATGATTTGCACGAGACCAGACATCTCGTTTGCATTAAGCTGTACCAGCAGATATCAATCTAACCCAGTCCAGGAGCACTGGATTGCTGTCAAGAGTATCCTTAAATATCTAACGAAAACTAAAGACGCATTCCTAGTGTATGGTGGGAAGGATGGAGAACTAGCAATCAAAGGATATGTTGATGCTAGTTTTCAGACAGATCCTGATGTTTTCAAATCACATGCAGGATTTGTATTCGTGTTAAATGGCGGAGCATTCAGTTGGAAGAGCTTCAAGGAAGCCACAACTGCTGATTCTACAATAGAGGTTGAATACATAGCTGCAGCAGAAGCAGCTAAAGAGGCCGTATGGGTTAGAAGCTTTCTAACCGGATTAGATGTAATACCGCGAGCATCTGATCCGGTAAGCTTGTTGTGTGACAACACGGGGGCCATAGCATTAGCTCAAGAGCCCAGATTTCACAACAAAACTAAACACATACAGAGAAATTATCACATTATCAGAGAATATATCGATAAACGGTGATGTGGAGATTACTTATGTACCGACTGATGACAACGTTGCTAATCCCTTGACAAAGGCATTACCGCAGCCCAAGCATAAGGCACACGTAAAGTCTATGGGGGTAGATTGGAATTTAGGTTTGAACTAGGGGCAAGTGGGATATTGTTAGGATTATGCCCTAGTCCAATGTAATTCCTCAATCTATATTGTAACGGACATCATTCTTCTACATAATAAAAGGCATAATATTACTAATGTGTTGTAGTAATATATGTAATGTGATTTGATCTATGTCATAATGTGTGTAACCACTTATAGAAGAACTATAAATAAGAAAGAATTGCATTCGATAAAATCCCTGACCAGCTAAGCTTCTTCTGAAGCGATCAGTATAAGATTAACTCCTTGTGATCATGATCTACTGATCATGGCAAAGTGCGTGCCGGAGTTATATCATAGATACCATCAGGTCGATGATATCGGACAACCCAATTCTGAGTATGTTGCATGATCCAGTCATGAGATACTCACATATCGTAGCTTGTCATTATATCCTAAGAACAAGGAGTCTTTGTGTACACTATGTAAGGAATACCTAAGTTTGACCTAGTCTAACGTTATCTGTAAAAGGGTAGCTATAACGGCTTCGATTGAGGGGATTGAACTGATTTATCTAAACCGAATTTAGAACTCATTTTAATGGGTTTAATTTGGTTTTAGTTAAACGGGCTTAAAGCCCATTTAGGGTTTTAAGTGATGAATGGGAAAAAGTGCAATTAAGAGTTTAAGAGGGTAAGATATGTAATTAATTGATTTTGAAATTCAAATCAGATTTTTTGGTTTTAATTGCAAAATATTTTCCCTTATTTTTCTCTCTAATTTTCGGCAACCTCCCCCTATTCCCTCTCCACTTTGCTGATTCCCTCATCGACCATTCCTCCATTGTTTTTTGTTAGATAATTCTCAAAACATTCAATAGCAAGAGTGTGAGAGAAAACCGATTCGTGGTTATTGTGCTTGTGTGGACTCAATAGAGAAACACTACGTTATGTTTTAATCGATTGACAAAGGTAATTTTCAGATTTGAAAAGATTAAGAACATGCTGAATTTTTTATTAATATCTTCATCTCTTTCGATCACCATGGTTACATAAGGCTCCACTGCATGAAATTAACGTTTGGAACCCATGGTCATCTCTCTCACGATCATCATGCAGCTTGGGTAATCATAATGTCTTACTAGAGACCACTTATGATGGATCGGGCAAGAGAGATCTCTTGCGCCGATCTGCCAACGGTGGCATGAGCCTGGAGGGTCACACACATACAATATGGATAACTTGAGACAAGAAAACATTGGCGTTTCTTGAGGAGCAAGACATGGCAAAAACTGAGGATTTTAGGCCATGGGTTCGGTTTAGCGAGAATGATTAGCGAATCGAGAAAACTGAGTTTTTCGTTGATGTCACGTCGGACTTTGTTTGATAAGTAACGACAAAAGGGTGGGATAATTTTTGGACAAGGCACGCGACCGCATGGGCGAGCCCATTGGGCTCGGCCCATGAGGTCACCAAGCCGGCCCAACAAAGGCCTAAACAAGGCCTAATAAGCCTCGTATGGCCGGCCACATTGGTGGGTTCAAGTGTGGGTGCCACACACCATGCTTAGTTGATGTTGTTGATTAAGAGGAGAGTGATTTAAGGGGATTAGGTGATGACTTGCCTTTAACCCATGCCTTCATCATTTGGTACTTTAATCAACCATGCCTTATGAGTTGAAGATGTAGACAAATATCTAAATCAATTCACTCACACTCACTCACCTTGGCCGGCCACCTCTCTCTCTCTCTCCTCTCTTTGCTCTCTTGTTCTTCACACATTAGTTCTAGTAGGCGAAGTGTGTTGGATCATAAGGATCATCCTCTTGGTGTGGACTTGCTCTAGAGAAGAAGATTATTTAGTTCTTCTTTCTTGATTCAACAAAGACTAAAAGCTAAGCTCTTGTGGAATAGATTTTTCCTTGAGATTTAATGGTTCATGTTCTTGGACAGTTTTTGGAGTTCTTATTGTTTATGCTTCCACTATCTCGATCATCTTGAACGCTCCGAAACCCTAGAGTGGTATCAGAGCGTGGTTAACCCTCTTAATCTTCGTTTTGTTGAACTTGTTTCGGTTTTTAATGTTTTTTGGGCAAATTGCATGAAATATGTTATTTTTGGAAAATATATTGAATTTGGAATTTTTCGAAATTTTATTGGATTTTTCGGGTCCGAGACGGGACTCTCGGGGAGCCAAATTAGAGGTACCGGAGGCCGGGGTTGGCCGGCGGTGACCGGGGCCGGCCGGCGGTGACCGGGGCCGTCCCCTCTCTTGGCCGAGGCCGAGAGGGGAGGCAAGCCCGGGTTTGGGCTTTCCAAAGCCCAAACCGGGCCGTGTGCTTGGGCTCGGCCAAATGGCTTGGGCTAGACTTGGTTCGTGCACGGTGATTTTTGATCTATGGCACGAACCCACGATCCAATATTTTGAAAACTTTCAAATTTGATCGGTTTCGATAAACCGTTTTTCGAGAAGGTCTAGTTTCGATAAACCCGACCAAGCAACTTGACAAAATTAAAACCGAAATACTGCATATTATTTGATGACATGTTTGTGTGATAACATGTTGGATGATGTGAAGAGATGTATGATGCATTAATAGCCCATTAGAATTTTATCGCTTTCACGGTTTGCACACCGTTAGTGTTAGTGTGTAATTATTCTTTCATTCGAGCCCTTAAAGTGTAATTATTTTTTATCCGGTCTACGAACCGAGTATTAATTGTAATTTCTACTCAAAGTCGAGAAGGATGGAAAATCGAGCACAATGACGGTCTTGGAGGAACTCCAAGAGCTAGTGGGAGCCCGAATGGGGAAGACGAGAAGATGTTATGTCTCGTAGAATCTTAAGGATAGGATGGGCTATTGATGTATATTTAAACGCTTTAAAATGCTTGCTTGAATTATTAGATGATAACCCGTTCTTGCATGCTTAGCTTATGAGATTATAAGTCATCACCTCATATGCAAAGATTAAAAACGATTTTAATCTGTTTGCATATTTAAAGCGTTGTGAACCATCATCCCACGGGTTGTGATGGATAAGTTCAATTTGAAACGTGTTTGCACGGGTTGCAAATGACGGCTTCAAAAGAAGATAGTATATGATACAATTAGAAACGTCACAACACGCGTTGTTGATGACGGGTTCGTAATTGCACCAAAATACTTTCGAATTATTAAACACAACCAATCACAACATAATTTGAGTCATGTGAGATGCCACCCAAATTCACACCCATGTAGAAACATTCTCTCGGTGTCGTGCGCCTTAGCGGAGAATCGATAGAATGGGTTCTATATGGAATGCTCAACCTTGTGGGATGTCGTGCGCCTTAGCGGAGCATCTGCACAAAACTTATGCATATGTGAATGATGGTTGACTCGACCACGATTCTCGGCCTGAGGTCGAGCTGGGGCATCAGAAGGGTAAGTCGTGTGCTTTTGGAGAGGTGCGCCTTAGCGTACTTCAATTGACAAATCAGGGATATTGGATGGTTGATGCTTAATTCTGATCTTCGTAAATTTATTTAACTTTTCTGATTAAATTTACTTTCTTCGTGTAGAAAATGGCTAGTAATTCAACAAACTCGTCTAATGTGTCACTGAGGGCTATACATGATAAGTGTAAGATTAATGGAACAAATTATCTGGACTGGGACAGAAATTTGTGACTTGTGTTAAAGTTGGAACGCAGGGAGTACGTCCTAGACAAGGCTATCCCAGTGGAGCAGCTGCCAACGCAACGAGGGTCGTTAAGGATGCATACCAGAAACACCTTAACGTATCTATTGACGTTGCGTGTGTCATGTTGGGCTGTATGGAGGCGGACCTCCAGAAACAGTTTATGGAGCTATCCCATGATCCTATTGCTATGTTTGCTTAGATCAAGGATATGTTCAAGGAGAAAGTACGTATTGAAAAATACACTGTTCTCCGAGAACTCATTGCCTGCAAAATGTCAACAGGCAGCTCTGTAGGTCCACATGCCCTACGCATGAAGGGACATATCAATCATCTAACTAGTCTCGGAATGACTATAGTAAAGGAGATAGTTGCAGATTTCATCCTGCAATCCCTTCCTCATGCATATGGTGGATTCGTCATGAACTATCACATGCATGACATGGACAAGACCGCATCGGAGTTGCACAACATGTTAGTGACTACCAAAAAGATCATAAGGGGCAGTGCACCTAATGGTGTTCTTATGGTCAAGAAGGGATCCGGCTTCAAAGCTGGTGGTGATAAGGGTAAAGGCCCAATGCACATGGTAGGGAAGAACAGACGACCTTTTGTTCCTAAATCTTCCATGCCCATGAAGGGAAAGGGAAGGTAAAGGAGTCGGTCTGTTTCTACTGCCAAAAGTCTGGTCATTAG
This sequence comes from Geranium rotundifolium, assembly GCA_963920655.1. Lineage (NCBI taxonomy): Eukaryota > Viridiplantae > Streptophyta > Magnoliopsida > Geraniales > Geraniaceae > Geranium > Geranium rotundifolium. The sequence continues at coordinate 16,592,020 of OY987314.1, forward strand.
AAAAAGGATTGTCAGCAGCTGAAGGAAGATCAGAAGAAGGGCGGTGGAGCCGCTACTCCGTTAGGTATTCCATTAAAGCTAAATCTTTCTACTATAAATGCTTGGGTACTAGACACTGGAGTTGAGTCTCATGTCTGTGCGAATGTGCAGGTACTGCGTAGTAGAAGAGATGTGGGCAAAAACAAGGTGGACCTAAGAGTTGGGAACAGCGTGCGTGTTGCCGCAACTATTGTGGGTTCGATTGATCTTGTTTTGTCCAGGGGACTTGTAATAGAACTCCTAGATGTGTTTTGTGTACCTGCTTTCAGCAGGAATATTGTATCAAATTCCTTCTTGAAAAAGAAGGTTATTATTTTGATATTAAGAACGAGGTTTTTAATATTATGCGCAATAACATGAATTATGGAAATGCTCACACAGTTGGAGGTTAGTACATATTAAATATGCAAAACTCGAGATCCAACATGCTCTATAATGTTAATGCTAAGAGGTTTAAAACTGATGATTTAGACCAAACTCTTATCCGAAGAGTTTCTTAGTCATCTTATCATCTTACAGAATGTGGAATACTATCTCAGTGGACTCCGCCAGGAACAGAACAACTAAATGGTGTGTCCGAGCGTAGGAATCGAACATTGTTGGATATGGTTCGATTGATGTTAAGTCACACTTTTCCCGATCTCCTTCTGAGGTTACGCTCTACAAACGGCCGTGTTCATAATAAATAAGGCTCCGTCGAAAGAAGTGGAGGGGACATCATTCGAGAAATGGTACGGAAAGGAACCAGTTTTGTCTTTCCTGAAAATCTGGGGTTGCGAGGCTTTTGTAAAACGGTTCCTTGCAACCAATCTCAAACCAAGGTCAGATAAGTGCACTTTCATAGGATATCTCAAAGTAACAAAGGGATACTACTTCTATAAACCGAGTGAAAACAAAGTATTCGTCGCCCGAGGTGGGATATTCTTGGAAAAGGAATTTATTTCCAAGATAGTCAGTGGGAGGACCATTCATCTTGATGAAATTCTGGATGAGATAGTCGCTCGGGAAACACTGGACGACCCCTTAGAAGAAATAGAACCAGAAGAGGTCGTTGAGCAAGAACCAATAGCTACAGTTAATGAGGACGGTCCAAGATGGTCTGAAAGGACCAGTCATGCACCTATCAGATACGGTTTTCTAGAAACTGGAGGTGATGATTTGGTGTTAGTGGACAATAATCCAGCTACCTTTCGAGAAGACATGGACGGAACCGAGTCTGAGAAATGGCTAGAAGCCATGAGGGAAGAAATGCAATCCATGTCAGATAATCAAGTGTGGGACTTGGTGGATCAAACCTATGGCGTATATCTTGACACAGTCTCTATATATCTTGATCCCCAAGATGTAAGAAGCCTCACCTAAGAAATGCAACACGCCAGGGGTTTGATCCACCAAGTCCCACACTTGATTATCTGACATGGATTGCATTTCTTCCCTCATGGCTTCCATCCATTTCTAAGAGTCGGTTCATGTCATGCTCCGATGCGGTCTTGTCCATGTCATGCATGTGATAGTTCATGACGAACCCACCATATGCATGAGGGAGGGATTACAGAATAAAATCCGCAGCCATCTCTTTTGTCATTTCGAGACTAGTCATATGATCGAGATGTCCCTTAATACGTAGGACGTGTGGACCTACGGAGCTGCCTGCTGACATTTTGCAGGCAATGAGTTCTCGGAGAATGGTGTATTTTTCAATACGTACTTTCTCTTTGAACATATCCTTGATATGTGCAAATATTGCAAACGGATCATGGGATAGCTGCATAAACTGCTTTTGGAGGTCCGCTCTTTCTCTCAGTCACTCTCGATCAAGAGGCCTTAACGAATATCTTTCCCATACCGTAGTACGAGGGATAAATCCCTTAGTCGTCTTTCGTGTCACTCATGCAATCCGTTCCGCCACCCAATCATGCCCGTTATTGCAATCCTGTTACGGAAAGCGTTAGGCGCAAGTCATATTAATGGTCATAAATCATTAAGTGTGATCCGTACAGATTTATGGTTCTACTACTTTAGTGGTCATAAATCAGATAATGCTTAACATATTACTTCAACACATAAGTAATACAAAGCCATTTTATTTATTACAAACTGTTGAATTCCAAAATATATTGGTATTATTATGAATAACTTGTTCTGAATTACAATAGCTAATTCCTTTATATAAGGAACAATAGGAAATAAACTAAAACTAGGAAACATAATACTAATAGAAAAACCTAATTAATTAACTATTCTAACACTCCCCCTCAAGCTGGAGCATACAAGTCATATGCACCAAGCTTGTTACAAATATAACTTATGCGGGGTCCTCGCAAAGATTTTGTGAAGACATCTGCCAGTTGATCACTAGAGTTAACGAACCTGGTTGTGATGCATCTAGACATAATTTTTTCTCTAATAAAGTGACAATCGATCTCAATATGTTTGGTCCTTTCATGAAACACTGGATTGGACGCAATGTGTAATGCAGCTTGATTGTCGCATATTAACGTCATCGAAGTAACCTCTATCAGTTTGAGCTCTTGAAGTAACTGCTTTATCCATACGAGTTCACATGTAGCCAAAGCCATGGCTCGATATTCGGCTTCCGCACTAGATCTAGCAACTACAACTTGCTTTTTACTCTTCCATGAGATAAGATTTCCCCCCATCGTTACACAATAACCTGACGTAGAACGTCTATCTGAAGGAGATCCAGCCCAATCTGCATCAGAATAGGCAATGACCTCAGTATGCCCTTTATCTTCATAACGTAACCCTTGTCCTGGAGTTCCTTTGATATACCTTAAAATGCGTATAACTGCATCCCAGTGAGAATCATATGGAGATTGAAGAAACTGACTTACCACACTCACAGCAAATGAAATGTCTGGTCGAGTTATAGTGAGGTAATTAAGTTTCCCAACAAGTCTTCGATACCTTCCAGGATCTTCTAGAGGCTCCCCCTGTCCTGGAAGAAGTTTAGAATTTGGGTCCATAGGGGTGTCACATGGACGACAATCAAGCATATTGGTCTCATCAAGAATATCTAGAACGTATTTTCTCTGAGAAATGACCACCGCGTTACTGGCTTGGGCAACCTCAATGCCTAAAAAGTACTTGAGTTGACCCAAGTCCTTAGTTTGAAAATGTTGAACGAGGTGCTCTTTTAATCCACGAATTCCTTCTTCATCGTCTCCAGTCATAACGATGTCATCCATATACACCACCAGATAGATACACTTGCCTTGGATCGAGTGGTGATAGAACACAGAATGGTCGGCCTCACTCTGAATCATGCCAAATTGTCGGATGACAGTGCTGAATCTCCCAAACCAAGCCCGAGGAGATTATTTGAGGCCATAAATTGAGCGCCGAAGTTTGCATACTAAATCGGTCTTCCCCTAAACAACAAAACTTGGGGGTTGCTCCATGTAGATCTCTTCCTCAAGGTCACCATGAAGAAAAGCATTCTTGATATCTAACTGATGAAGATGCCAATGACGGACAGCAGCGATAGAAATGAGCAGACGAATAGAGGCAATCTTTGCTACAGGTGAAAAAGTATCGCCATAGTCGAGTCCAAAGATTTGGGTATAACCTTTGGCAACTAGTCTGGCTTTAAGGCGATCCACTTTTCCATCTGGTCTCACTTTAATTGTATAAACCCAACGACACCCAATATAAGATTTTCCTGTAGGAAGGGGAACTAACTCCCAAGTGCCCTGTGACTTCATAGCAGATATTTCATCCACCATAGCCTGTCGCCAACCCTGATCGGATAGTGCCTCACTGGTAGAATTAGGAATTGAGGCAGTAGACAATGAAGAAACAAAAGCAGAATATGATGGTGATAAGCGATGATAACTCAAAAATGAATAAACAAGGTGTGGATTACGAGTAGATCGAGTACCACGTATGAGATCAGGAGGTATGTCAATGACAGGAGGCAGTTCCGCGACAGGGTGAGGTGCTGAAGAAGGAGATGAGTGCTCGGAGGCATCTACAGGGCCTGCAGGAAGGCGTCGAGAATAAACCTACAACGGGAGATATCGTGTTTGTGCAACATAAGTCTCTGGAAGGGATAAAATTGAGGGAATGGGCAAAACATCACAAATATCACTGCTATCATAATCAGACTGAGAGAAGTAAGGTGTTGTCTCAAAGAAAGATACATCAGCAGATATGAAATAACGATTAGTACTAGGAGAGTAACACTTATACCCTTTTTGAAGTCGAGAATATCCCAAGAAAATGCACTTAAAAGCCTTGGCGGACAACTTATCACGCCCAGGCGTTTTGTCATGAACAAAACAAGTGCACCCAAATGTACGAAGGGAAAGCGGGTGGGGAGACTTGTTTGGATATAAAATAGAATAAGGGATTTGATTATTTAACACAGATGAAGGCATACGATTAATAAAATATCCCGCAGTAAGGACGGCATCAACCCAAAAACGACGGGGGACATGATGATGGATGATCATAGTCCGAGCAGTTTCAATAAGGTGACGGTTTTTGCGTTCTGCAACACCATTTTGTTGAGGGGTCGATGTGCATGAAGACTAGTGAAGAATACCACGGGAGCTCATGAACTCAGTATAAGGAGAAAAAAAATATTCTTTGGCATTATCACTGCGTAAAATGCGTATTCCAATATTGAATTGAGTTTTTATCTCGGCATAAAATTCTTTGAAGATAGAAAATAACTCAGAACGATTTTTCATTAAAAACAACCAAGTACATTGTGAATAATCATCTATAAAGGTAACAAAGTACTGAAAACCCAATACAGCAGGAACGCGACTCGGACCCCAAACATCAGTATGAACTAACTCAAAACGACAAGAAACACGATTATTTAAACTTTTAGGAAAAGATGCACGAGTTTGTTTACCCAATTGACATGACTCACACTCTAAAGTTGACAGAGAGGAAAGACTTGGCACCAAACGTTTAATTTTGGAGAGACTCGGATGACCAAGACGATTATGAATAGCAAGCGGGGACTCGATGGAGGTGCAAGCCACTGTAGATCCTTTTGCTTTGAGATAATATAATCCTTGACACTCATATCCTTCTGCTATCACCTGTCCTGTGCCGCGGTCCTGTACAGACACAAAATCAGCATCAAATGTAACTGAACAATTTAAAGCACGAGTAATTCGACTGATGGAAACAAGGTTAAATGGGCTTTTTGGAACAAAAAGGACAGATCCTAATGGTAAGGATGGTAAAGGGATGGTTGAACCGACACCTTTTGCCATAGATACAGATCCGTCAGCAAGAGTAATATTTGGAAGGTTAAGAGGTTTAGAAATATGAATGAAAAGGTCTTTATTACCAGAGATGTGATTTGATGCACCAGAATCAAGAACCCAAGGATCAACAGAAGAAGATTGACTTGTGCAAGCCACAAAATTACCAGTATGGGCACCACCAATGTTAGAGTCGATATAAGAAGTATTTGGCGAGTGCTGTTGTGAAGTTCGATGTCGCAAATAATTCTCATACTCAGCACCTGTGAGAATGACTGAAGTAGGAGCTTGTTTTTCAACGGTGGTTGAGTCATCAGCGGTTTGTGCGGCATAAGCTGCATGTGAGTGAAAATTTGGATAACCAACCAGTTCATAACATGTCTCCTTAGTATGTCCCATCTTGTGGCAATGACTACACTCAATGTTTCGTCGCTGATAACCAACCAGTTCATAACATGTCTCCTTAGTGTGTCCCATCTTGTGGCAATGACTACACTCAATGTTTCGTCGCTGATAATTACCATTCCGTCCTCCTCCTCGACCTCATCCTCCACCACCGCCTCTTCCACTACCATGACCCCTCATAGAAGCACTCGAGTAGGTTGGAGTAGTGTGGGAGGCAAGAGCTGATGTATCAGCCGGAGAATGCTCATGTGGAGGGACAATAGAGGATACCCTCAATAGTCGTGCAGAAAAATCTTGTAAAGTTGGGACAGTAGCACTGGCCAAAATCTAATCACGTACAGACGACAATTCTGGAGGCATGGCAGTTAGACCTAATACCATAAATAATGTATCTCGTTGAGCGATTTGTGTATCCGTTTTTTCAGTGATTGGCATGAGCGCATTAAATTCTTCTTTTAGAGACTCCAATCGACCAATAAATTGGGACATATCTGATCCTGTCACCTTCAGTTGAACCATATTAGAAATCACAGCATAAAATTGTTGAATGTCATTAGTGTAGAGAGATTTTGCTTTACTCCACACTTGGACACATGTCTGGTAAGCCTTGTATATGGCATAAAATTTCGGATCAATTGATTGCCACAAAATAGTGACCAATAAGGCATCAGCCTTTTTCCATTGAACTCGATCAGCTTCAGGAATTGTCTCACTTGTCTTTGTAAGATGATCTTCGAGCCCTTGACCCATAAACCATAACTTTACGGAAGCTGCCCATGATGAATAATTGGCTCTTCCACTTAATTTTTCAGATGTAATAATAGGAGTACTCTAAACGAGGAAAGAGTACTTGACTTCAAGTCAAGGAAAGACATACTAACAATGTAGACGGAGAAAGAGGCAGAAAAAAAAAACTGAATTTTTTTTTTGAATCGGGTACTGTAGCACCGAGATACTGTAGCGCGACTGTAGCAAATTACTGTAGCGCGTCTGTAGCAGATTACTGTAGCGAACACTGTAGCAGATTACTGTAGCGAGCACTGTAGCTTCGATTTTACTATAGCAGGAGAATGAAAAAAAAAAAGAAAGGGAGGCTAACCTTCCTCTGATACCATGTTGAATTCCAAAATATATTGGCATTATTATGAATAACTTGTTCTGAATTACAATAGCTAATTCCTTTATATAAGGAACAATAGGAAATAAACTAAAACTAGGAAACATAATACTAATAGAAAACCCTAATTAATTAACTATTCTAACACAAACGATGATTAATATACATAGACATTTATGGACTACTAGAAATTGGAATAGGGCACAAAAATGCTATCAATCTCCCACTTGCCCCTAGTTCCAATCTAAGTCCCAGTCTATCCCCATTGACCTAACATGTTTATCATGTTTTGCTTAAGGAAGAGTCTTGGTCAAGGGGTCGACTGTGTTATCATTAGATGCAACGTAGTGGATTTTCACGTCACCTCTAGCAACTATGTCACGGATGATGTGATACTTCCTGAGTACATGCTTGGAACCGTCATGTGCCCTGGGTTCATTAGCTTGTGCAATGGCCCCGGTATTGTCACAATATAAGTCTACTGGGTTAGATGGGTTTTGAATTACACCTAACCCAGCCATGAAACTCCTGATCCATACAATCTCCTTTGCTGCTTCCGATGCAGCAATATACTCAGCTTACGTTGTAGAATCGGTGATGGTGACCTACTTCTTGCTTTTCCAACTGAATTCTCCACCGTTAAACGCAAACACATAACCCAACTGACTCTTAAAGTCATTAGGGTCAGTCTGGAAACTAGCGTAAACATATCCTTTGACAACTAGATCATCATCACTCCTTCCCCCGTATACAAGAAAAGCGTCTTTAGTTTTTGTCAAATATTTGAGAATTGTCTTGACTGCAATCTAGTGTTCCTCATCGGGTTTGGATTGATGTCTACTGGTACAGCTTAGGGCGAACGAGACATCCGGTCTCGTACATATCATGGCATACATTATGGACCCTGTAGCCAAAGCATATGGATATCATTCATTCTTCTTAGCTCTTCAGGTGTCTAAGCACACTGATTCTTACTAAGCTTTGTGCCATGACGCATTGGCAGCGGTCCTTTCTTGGAATTATGCTTTGAGAATCTTCTCAACACTTTGTCTATATAGGTGCTTTGACTTAAGCCCAAGACCCGCTTGGCACGATCTCTATATATCTTGATACTCAAGATGTAAGAAGCCTCGCCTAAGTCTCCCATTAAGGAAATCGGTTTTGACAACCATTTGCCATATCTCATAATTATGATAAGTTGTTATGGCAAGTAGAATGCAAATAGATTTGACCATAGCTACTGGAGAAAAGGTTTCCTTATAGTCTATTCTGTGGACTTGTCTATAACCTTTTGCTACCAGTCTTGCTTTATAGGTCTGAGGTTTGCCATCCATCTCTATCTATATTTTAAAGAACCATTTAAACCCAACGACTTTTACGCTAGGGGTTTTGATCCACCAAGTCCCACACTTGATTATCTGAAATGGATTGCGTTTCTTCCCTCATGGCTTCCAGCCATTTCTCATAGTCGGTTCCTTCCATGGCTTCTCGATAGGTAGCTGGATCATTGTCCACTAACACCAAATCATCACCTCCAGTTACTAGAAAAACGTATCTGATAAGTGCATGACTGGTCCTTTCAGACCGCCTTTGACCGTCCTCATTAACTGTAGCTATTGGCTCTTGCTCAACAACCACTTCTGGCTCTACTTCTTCTAAGGGGTCGTCTAGTGGTTCCTGAGCGACTATCTCATCCAGAATTTCATCAAGATGAATAGTCCTCCCACTAACTGTCTTGGAAATAAATTCCTTTTCCAAGAATATCCCACCTCGGGCGTTGAATACTTTGTTTTCGCTCGATTTATAAAAAGTGCAATATCTGACCTTGGTTCGAGTTTGGTTGCAAGTAACCATTTTACAAAACCTCGCAGTCCCCAAATTTTTAGGAAGGAAAAAACGGGTTCCTTCCCGTACCATTTCTCGAATGATGTCCCTTCCACTGCTTTCGACGGAGACCTATTTATTATGAACGCGGCCGTTTGTAGAGCGTAACCCCAAAAGGAGATCGGGAGATCAGTGTGACTTAACATCAATCGAACCATATCTAACAATGTCCGATTTCGTATCAAGGCACCAGAACGGAATGCCTTGATACTCTTTCCGAGTTGGTTTTCTACTTCAGTCCTAAACTCTTTGAATTTATCAAAAGCTTCGGACTTATGTGTCATGAGATAGGCATAACCATGTCTACTGAAATCATCAGTAAATGTGATAAAGTAGCCTAAACCACCTCTGGTTGGTGTACTCGTTGGTCCACATACGTCTGAATGTATTAGACCAAATAGATCACCTGCCCTCTCACCTATAGCGGTGAAGGGCGCTTTAGTCATCTTGCCCTTAACAAGCCTCGCATCTTTCAATCGTTTGGAATTAGAATTAACTTCGAAGTCCGTGCTTATGAAGCGTTGAGATGCGTTTCTCATTTATTTGACCTAGAGGACAATGCCAGATTAGAGTTTGGTCTAAATCATTAGTTTTAAACCTCTTAGCATTAACATTATAGAGCATGTTGGATTTCGAGTTTTTCATATTTAATATGTATAAACCTCCAACTGTGTGAGCATTTCCATAGTACATGTTATTGCGCATTATATTAAAAAACCCGTTCTTAATATCAAAATAATAACCTTCTTTTTCAAGAAGGGATATTGATACAATATTCCTGCTGAAAGCAGGTACGCAAAACACATCTAGGAGTTATATTACAAACCTACTGGGCAAAACAAGATCAACCGAATGCACAGCAGTTGCAACAACACGCACGTTGTTCCCAACTCTTAGGTCTACCTCGTTTTCGCCCACATCTCTTCTACTACGCAGTACCTAAACATCCACACAGACATGAGACTCAGCTCCAGTGTCTAGTACCCAAGCATTTATAGTAGAAAGATTTAGCTCTAATGGAATACCTGACGAAGTAGCGGCCCCATCGCCCTTCTTCTGATCTTCCTTCAGCTGCTGACAGTCCTTTTTCCAATGATCAGGCTTTTGGCAGTAGAAACAGACCAACTCCTTTACCCTCCACTTGCCCTTCATGGGCATGGAAGGTTTAGAAACAAAAGGTCGTTTGTTCTTCCCTGCCAGGTGCATTGAGCCTTTACCCTTATCACCATCAGCTTTCAAGCCGGATCCCTTCTTAACCATAAGAACACCTTTGGCCGCACTGCCCCTTATGCTCTTCTCGGCGGTCACTAACATGATGTGCACCTCCGATGCGGTCTTGTCCATGTCATGCATGTGATAGTTCATGAAGAATCCACCAAATGCATGAGGAAGGGATTGAAGAATAAAATCGGCAGCCATCTCTTTTTCTATAGTCATTCCAAGACTAGTTAGATGATCGAGATGTCCCTTCATGCGTAGAACGTGTTGACCTACGGAGCTGCCTGCTGACATTTTGCAAACAATGAGTTCTCGGAGAACAGTGTATTTTTCAATACGTACTTTCTCCTTAAACATATCCTTGATCTGTGCAAATATTGCAAAAGGATCATGGGATAGCTCCATAAACTGCTTCTGGAGGTCCGCCAACATACAACCCAGCATGACACACGCAACGTCGATAGAGTCACTAAGGTGTTTCTGGTACGCATCCTTAACGACCATCGTTGCGTTGGCAGCTGGCTCCACTGGGATAGCCTTGTCTAGGACGTACTCTCTACGTTCCAACTTCAACACAAGTCGCAAATTTCTGTCCGAGTCTAGATAATTTGTTCCATTGAGCTTACACTTATTAAGTATAGCCCTCAATGACAAATTAGACGAGTTTTTTGAATTACTAGCCATTTCCACACGAAGAAATTAAATTTAATCAGAAAATTTGAACAAATTTACAAGATCCGAATTAAACACCAACCATCCGATTCTAAGCCAAACTGTTTCACTACTTCATCAAAAGGCGGTCTGAAAGGACAAGTCATGCACCTTCAGATATGGTTTCCTAGTAACTGGAGGTGATGATTTGGTGTTAGTGGACAATGATCCAGCTACCTTTCGAGAGGCCATGGACGGAACCGACTCTGAGAAATGGCTGGAAGCCATGAGGGAAGAAATGCAATCCATGTCAGATAATCAAGTGTTGGACTTGGTGGATCAAACCCCTGGCGTAAAAGTCATAGGGTGTAAATGGATCTTTAAAATACAGATAGACATGGATGGCAAACCTCAGACCTACAAAGCGAGACTGGTAGTAAAAGGTTATAGGCAAGTCCACAGAATTGACTATGAGGAATCCTTTTCTCCAGTAACTATGGTCAAATCTATCCGCATTCTACTTGCCGTAGCAGCTTATAATAATTATGAGATATGGCAAATGGATGTCAAAACCGCTTTCCTTAATGGGAGGTTAGCTGAGGACGTTTATATGTCCCAGCCTGAGGGTTTTAAGGATACAAATAAATTTATGGTTTCAAGCAAGCATCTCGGAGTTGGAATCAGCGTGTTGATGAAGTAGTGAAATAGTTTGGCTTCATCAAGAACGATGATGAACCTTGCGTGTATAAAAAGGCAGATGGGAGTAAAGTAGTCTTTTTGGTGCTCTATGTCGATGACATATTGGTCATTGGAAACGACGTCCCTACCTTGCTCTTAACAAAGGCTTGGTTAGGTGAGTGTTTCGCAATGAAGGGCTTAGGTGAGGCTTCTTACATCTTTGGGATCAAGATATATAGAGATCGTGCCAAGCGGGTCTTGGGCTTGAGTCGAAGCACCTATATAGACAAAGTGCTGAGAAGATTCTCAATGCATAATTCAAAGAAAGGACTGCTGCTCATGCGTCATGGCATAAAGCTTAGTAAGAAATAGTGTGCTGAGACACCTGCAGAGCTAAAAAGAATGAATGAGATCCCTTATGCTTCGGCTATAGGGTTCATAATGTATGCCATGATATGTACGAGAGCGGATGTCTCGTTTGCCCTAAGCTGTACCAGTAAACATCAATCCAAACCCGGTGAGGAACACTGGATTGCAGTCAAGGCAATTCTCAAATATTTGAGAAAAACCAAAGACGCTTTTCTTGTACACGGGGAAGAAATGATGATGATCTAGTCATCAAAGGATTTGTCGACGCTAGTTTCCAGACAGACCCTGTAACTTTAAGAGTCAATTGGGATATGTGTTTACGTTGAACGGTGGAGCATTTAGCTTGAAAAGCAAGAAGCAGGACACCATTGCCGACTCTACAACGGAAGCTGAGTATATTGCTGCATCGGAAGCAGCAAAAGAGGCTGTATGGATCAGGAGTTTTATGGCTGGGTTAGGTGTAATTCAAAACCCATCTAACCTAGTAGACTTATATTGTGACAACACTGGGGCCATTACGCAAGCTAAGGAACCTAGGGCACATGACAGATACAAGCATGTACTCAGGAAGTATTACATCATCCGCGACATATTTGCTAGAGATGACGTGAAGATCCACTACGTTGAATCTGATGAGAACACAGCCGACCCCTTGACCAAGGCTCTTCCTCAAGCGAAACATGATAAACATATTAGGTCAATGGGGATAGACTGGGACTTAGATTGGAAATAGGGGCGAGTAGGAGATTGATAGCATTTTTGTGACCTAGTCCAATTGCTAGTAGTCTATAAATGTCTATGTATATTTATCATCGTTTGTAATATATAAAACGGCTTTGTATTACTTATTTGTTGAAGTAATATGTTAAGAATGATCTGATTTATGACCACTAAAGTAGTAGAACCATAAATCTATACGGATCACACTTAACGAGTCCCTGGTCAATATACGCTTCAATTGAAGCGGCCAGTATGAGGTGATTGATATTCAAATGTGATAGCTTGTCACGATATCCTTAGACCAAGGAGTCTTTGTGGTCGCTATGCAGTCGACGTACGGCTTTAACTTGCGACTAACGCTTTCCGTAACAAGATTGCAATAACGGGCATGATTGGGTGGCGGAACGGATTGCATGAGTGACACGAAAGACGGCTAAGGGATTTATTCATCGTACTACGATGTGGGAAAGATATCCGTTAAGGCCGCTTGATCGAGAGTGACTGAGAGAAAGAGCATGGGCATGCTAGTGATACATGTTATCAGCTCTAAGCCATCTCACATATCAAGTAACAATGATTGATTAAAAAAGCATGACGACTCTATGCCTTGTGATCAATCGGGATGTCTAGAGATATAGTATAGTGACTTATACGCACAAGGTTAAATCGAATCATCAATCATCATGCACCTTGGGTAATCATAATGTCTTACTAGAGACCACTTATGATGGATCAGGCAAGAGAGATCTCTTGCGCCGATCTGCCAACGGTGGCATGAGCCTGGAGGGTCACAAACATACAAGACAGATAACTTGAGACAAGGAAACCTTAACGTTTCTTGAGGAGCAATACATGGACAAAACTGAAGGTTTTGAGCCATGGGTTCGGTTTGAGAGTATAATTAGCAAATTGAGAAAACTGAGATTTTCGTCGATCTCGCGTCGGACTTTGTTTGATAAGTCACGAAAAAATGGGTCGGACAAATTTTGGACACGGCACGCGACTAAGTGGGCGAGCCCATTGGGCTCGGCCCATGAGGTTTGGAGTTGCTTTTGTTTATGCTTCCGCTATCTCGATAATCTTGAACGCTCCAAAACTCCATATTTGATAAATTCAAAGAGTTCAAGACTGAAGTGCAGAACCAGCTCGAGAAAAGTATAAAAGCACTTCGTTCGGATCGAGGTGGAGAAGACTTATCCCAAGAGTTTCTCGATCATCTTGTGGAAAGTGGGATATTATCAGAGTGGACTTCGACAGGAACACCTCAATTAAATGGAGTGTCCGAGCGAAGGAATCGAAAATTGTTAGATATGGTTCGATCCATGATTAGTCACGCTGATTTGCCAATATCCTTCTGGGTTATGCTCTTGAAACTGCCTCATTCATATTGAATAGGGCTCCAACTAAGAAAGTGGAAGGTACACCTTTTGAGCAATGGTACGAGAAGAAGCCCGTTTTGTCCTTCCTAAAGATTTAGGGTTGCGAGGCTTTTGTGAAGCGTATGCTCTCAAACAAACTCAAACCAAAATAAAACAAATGCATCTTCGTTGGGTATCCCAAAGAAACAAGGGGATACTACTTCTATAAACCGAGCGAGAACAAAGTTTTCGTTGTAGGGTTTTGGAGCGTTCTAGATCGTCATCGTGATAGCGGAAGCAATAAAAAGATAATCTACTCCAAACCTTGTCCAAGAACATTTAATCCATTAAATCCCAAAGCAAAATCTATTCCACAAGATGTTTACCTTTAAGTCTTGTTTGAATCGATAAAGAAGAACGTTCGGATCTTCTTCTCTAAAGCAAGTCCACACCAAGAGGATGATCTTCAAGATCCTTCACTTAATTGCCTACTAGAACAATTAAATGAAGAACAAGAGAGCAAGATGGAGGAGAAGAACAAGGGGTGGCCGGCCACACTAGAGAGAGAGAGAGGTTTTGTGAGTGTTTTGTGATTAAAATGATTAATGAATCAAAGTCTTGCATTTAATCCATCATCCAACTCACAAGTATGGGTTTAAAGTGATTGGTATGGGCTTAAAGGTGCTTTAACCCATACCCCTTAAATCACTCACCTCTTAATCCACAACCACCAACTAAGCATGGTGTTGTGTGGCCCCCACAATGGCCCCACCAAGTGGGCCGGCCATATGGCCTTATTGGGCCCTTATTGGGCCGGCCATGAAGCTTCATGGGCCGAGCCCAATAGGCCCTCCCGTGTTGTCTCATGCCGCGTCCAAAAGTTTCCCGACCTTTTTGTCGTTACTTATCAAACAAAGTCCGACGCGATATCAACGAAAAACTCAATTTTTCTCGATTCACTAATTATTCTCTCAAACCGAACCTATGGCACAAAACCTCCAGTTTTGTCCATATACTTCTCCTTAAGAAACATCCATGTTTCCTTGTCTCAAGTTATCCGTCTTGTATGTGTGTGACCCTCTAGGCTCATGCCACCGTTGGCAGATCGGCGCAAGACTCACTCTTGCCCGATCCATCATAAGTGGTCTCTAGTAAAACATTATGATTACCCAAGGTGCACGATGATCGATGATTCGACTTAACCTTTGTGCGTACAAGTCACCATCCTTTTATCTCTAGATATCCCGATTGATCTCAAGGCATAGAGTCGTCTCCCTTGTTCAATCAATCATTGTTACTTGATATGCGAGATGACTGAGGACTGATAACCCGTATCATTTGCATGGCCATGCTTTTCCTCTCAGTCAGTCTCCATCAAGAGGCCTTCTAACGGATATCTTTCCCATACCGTAGTATGAGGGATAAATCCCTTAGCCGTCTTTCGTGTCACTCATACAACCCGTTCCGCCACCCAATCATGCCCTTCATAGCAATCCTTTTACAGAAAGCGTTTGGCGCAAGTTAAAGTCGTACGTTCATTGCACAGTGATCACAAAGACTCCTTGGTCTAAGGACGTCGTGACAAGCTATCGCATCTGAATATGTTTATGGCTTAATCTATGAAAACACTATTCAATGCGGGTCGTCCGATATCAATCACCTCATGATATCTATGATATGGTTCCAGGATCCCACATCCTTATGACAAGTAGAACTACGTCATTAAGAACCATCCTCATACTGGTCGCTTTCAAGGAAGCATAGGTTGACCAGGGACTCGTTAAGTGTGATCCGTACAGATTTATGGTTCTACTACTTTAGTGGTCATAAATCAGATCATGCTTAACATATTACTTCAACACATAAGTAATATAAAGCCGTTTATATTTATACATTACAAACGATGACATTTGTACATAGACGTTTACAGGCTAATACCAATTGGACTAGGGCACAAATGCTATCATTCGTTGCGCGCCGTGGGGTGTTTTTGAAAAAGAAGTTCATTTCCAAAACAGACAGTGGGAGAACCATAGATCTGGATGAAATTCCAGAGGATATAGCTTCTCAGGAACCACCTGAAAGCCCAATAGAAGATATAGAGCCAGAGCAGGTAGTAGAGCAGGAACCGATAACTGCAGTTCTTTAGGACGGTCCAAGGTGGTATGAGAAGACCAGTCATCCATCTGTGAGATACGGATTCTGTGTAACACAAGGTGATGAGCTGGTATTGGTGGATCGAGATAATGAACCCACCACCTTTCGAGAAGTCGTGGACAGTACCGACTCCGAGAAATTGCTGGGAGCCATGAAGGAAGAAGTGAAATCCATGTACGATAATCAAGTCTGAAGCTTGATTGATCCAATCGCTGGTGTTAAAATCATTGGTTGTAAATGGGTCTTCAAAAATAAGAAAGACAAGGATGGCAATCCTAATACCTATAAAGCACGTCTGGTAGCAAAAGGTTATAGACAAATTCAATGGATTAACTATGAGGAAAACTTTTCTTCAGTGGCTATGATCAAATCTATCCGAATTCTTCTTGCCATAGAAGCATATTATGACTACGAGATATGACAGATGGATGTCAAAACCGCCTTGCTTAATGAGAACTTTACTGAGGACGTTTATATGACGCAACCTGAAGGTTTTGTAGATCTAAACAATAAGGGAAAGATTCGTAAGTTGCTCAAGTCCATTGATGGATTCACGAAAGCTTCGAGGAGTTGGAATCAACGTTTTGATCAAGCTGTGAAACAGTTTGGCTTTATCAAGAGCGATGATGAAGATAGTTTTTTTAGTGCTATATGTCGACGACATATTACTCATTGGAAACGACATCCCAACCTTGCACTCAACAAAGGCTTGGCTAGGCGAGTGTTTTGCAATGAAAGACTTACGTGAAGCCTCTTACATCTTGGGTATTAAGATATGGAGAGATCGCACCAAGCTGGTCTTGAGTTTAAGTCAGAGCACCTACATAGACAAAGTGTTGAGGAGATTCTCAAAGCTTGATGCCAAGAAAGGATTCTTACCCATCCGCCATGGCATAAGACTAAGCAAGACTCAGCGTCCGGTGACGACTGATGAGCTGAAAAGAATGAGTGGAATTCCATACGCTTCGGCTATTGAATCCATCATATATGACATGATATGTACGAGACCAGACATCTCGTTTGCCCTAAGCTGTACCAGTAGGCATCAATCAAACCCCCGTGAGGAACATTGGATTGCGGTCAAGGCAATCCTCAAATACTTGAGGAGAACCAAGGACACTTTTCTTATTTATGGGGGAAGAAAAAATGATGAAGCATTCGTCAAAGGTTTTGTTGACGCTAGTTTCCAGACGGATCCGGATGAATAGAAAAGTCAGTCTAGATATGTGTTTATGTTGAATGGAGGAGCTTTTAGCTGGAAGAGCAAGAAGCAGGATTCCACCGTTGACTCTACAACGGAATCTAAGTACATCGCTGCCTCAGAAGCATCGAAGCAGGCTGTATGCATCAGGAGCTTCCTAACTGGATTAGGCATAATGCCAAACGCGTCTGATCAAGTAAGCTTATTTTGTGACAACACAGGGGGCCATTGCGCAAGCTAAAGAGCCCAGAGCACATAAAAGATCCAAACATATACCTAGGAAATATCATCTAATTCGAGAAATCATCGAGATGGATGATGTGAAGATCACTTACGTTGCAACAGATGATAACACAGCCGACCTTTTGATCAAGGCTCTTCCTCAACCTAAGCACGAAAAGCATGTGAGGTCAATGGGTATAGACTGGGGCTTAGATTGGAAGTAGGGGTAAGTGGGAGATTGTAAGCTTTTTTGTGTCCTAGTCCAATTGTATTATTATGTAAATGTCTGTATATATTAATCATCGTTTGCAATATATAAAATCAGCATTATATTACTTATGTGTTGAAGTAATAGGTCAAGTCTGATCTGATATATGTCCACCATAATAGGTTAAGTCTGTACGGATCACACTTAACGGGTCCCTAGTCAAATATGCTTCAATGAACAACGAAGTGAAATTCTGAATCGTAGCCAAGTTAGGAAGTCGAACACAAAGTCTTTAACTTGTGTATCGACTTCTTGTGGAAACAGTAAGCAAAGTAATAGACAGATAATAAAAACGACACCAGAGATGATTACCCAGTTCGGTGACTCCGCACCTACGTCTGGGGGCACTTTGCCAGTGGAAAGGTTTTTCACTATCAGGTAGTCAATAGTACAACTTCAAGCCCAACTAGCTATCACACAAGCTATTGTCCTAAGCTACTATAGATCTCACCGTGAATCACCTCGACCCGGAGCCTCTCCCCCTGTCTTTGAGATTCCCTCAATTCCACCCTTCGAGCAAGCTCCTATGCTCGGTGTCGTTGTCTTCTTGGACGGAGTTGTGAATCTTCAATCACAAACAAAAACCCTAACCGATCCAAACACTTAGTCTTCGCAACTCAAGGCTTGATCGGAGCAAGAGGTCCGTTCTAGCGAATATTCATCAGCCTCTCAAGAACGGATGACTGCTCTAGCGACGGTGCACGGTTAAGAGCTCTGAGAAATCTTGCAATTGTTAGAACAAGAACGGATGACTGCTAATGGGAAGCCAAGGGCTTTTTATAGCAGCTCACATTCCTAATCCTTCTCGGATCAGGAAAAGGAAAGTCAGGCAAGTTGTTGCCGCCTTCCACGAACAGCTGGAAGTCGTCTTGCCTGTTCTGACTTCCTGATGAAATCAGGCAAGTATAGTTGCCGCCTTTCGCTGACGTGTAACTGCCAGCTGGAAGTCGTCTGACTTGTCGACGTCACTCTCTTGCGCTCCAAGTCTTCATGGCGCCTTTCTTCTTTCGCTCCAAGTTTCGTCGAAATAGGAAAGCTTCAGACTTTCCTAATCTGCGGCTCGTAACAAGTTGCTCCACATGTCATGTAACATGTTACTCGACTTCTTACTTTTGCGTTAAAAAATCATGCCAACTATTAAACGTAGCAACAATCTCCCCCTTTGGCAATTTTTTAGGCAAACACCTTTTTGTAAGCCCATCGTCATCTTGTGGCAGTTACGCACAACAAGTGACTTATCTCGTGGCAGTTACGCACAACAAGTGATGTGACTTCTTTACTCCAAGCAGGCACATCGTCTTCACCTTGAGGCAGTTACGCACACAGCAAGTTTTGTGACTTCCGATGCGACTTCTTGTGCGGCTTCTAGTTTATCTTCTGGAGCAGCTTCTGGAGCTTAACTTCTTGAGTGGCTTCTGGAGCGGTGACTTCTATGTACATCTTTCGGCACGACTTCTGGCGTAACTTCTGGCGTAGCTTTCGGTGTGACTTCTGGCGTCGTATCACATTTATCTCCCCCTGTTTGTCTAATAATATTGCCAAAGGCAATCTCATGGCCTAAATTTGACTAAACAGTAGGGTAAAAGAGAAACCAGCTCACACCATGAGCAAATAAACGGCTCAAACATGAGCACAAATCCAGCTCAATCAAGAGCAAATATCCCAAAAAAATAGTCACAGTGTACGGAAAGTAACTCGGACAAACCCCGAGAATTTAATAGTGTGTGTGGGACAGAGTTATCATGTCAAATTTCAAGGAATTACTAAAACGACGTGGAGTCGTCGTCATCTTCTTCTTCAGCAGTAGCAGCAGCAGCAGATCGGAGGTCTTCTAGAAGGACTTCACAGGCGACTTTGCGAGTTGAGAGCGTGGCAATTGACTTCTCCAGATCAGTAATCACTTCCACCAATTCTTCCTGCATCCTAGCGCCAATTGGTCCTGAGGGACGAGAGCTTGATCCAGCTCCTGGAGTTTTGGCCATAGGAAGTCCAAAGTCCTTCAACTGCTGCCCTTCAAAGTTCTTGAGATTGATGGCTAGAGGCGGTGGCTTTTTACCCGGAATATCCGATTCTCGAACAATGTTAGGACATTGTTGGAGAAGGATACCGGTGATTAGCGAAGGGAACCCGATTGGAAGTTTGATTGCACATGATTTGGCGTGCTTAACTAGATGGTCAATAATGTAAGCGCCAAAATCAATGGGAGCTCGATTGCTGCAATGGTGTCTAGTTAGCCAGACCGATGCGGTAGAGAATAGAATATTTTGCTGTGAGCTCGATTGCTGCAATGGTGTCCTTGACTGGCCATCCCTTCTTACGTTCTCCGGTTATTTCAACCCCTACTTTGTTCAAGTGCGGGACTTCCGGAGTGACTTCTGGGTCATCTCTGCCAAGGTATGTGTTGATGGTTGAGGCAGAGACTTCGAAGCATTCCCCCCGAACAAACACCTTTCGGTATTCAGCATCTTCAGGGTCATCGAACTCGCTTGATTGATTGACGATAAACTCCTTAACCAAAGTCGGGTAGAATGGACCAATATTTATGACCGTGTTGGTCAGGCCAGCTCTACGAATAAGCTCTACAATCGCATTTATCCCTTGTGCTTCAGTGGAGAGTTTTCTTTCTGGATAAATCTTCCGTTGATAGACATACTGCCACTTAACGGCATTGTTTACAGAGTGGAAAGAGACGTTGTCTGTGGGTGCCTTCGGTACATACTTGGGGAGCTTCTGCCCTCCTAATGTCTTCTTCACCTATGGTAGCACAATCAGGGTGTCTTCTTCTTCGGATTCTTTTTCTTCAGGGACAGAGGTTGCTGCTGTGGTTACTGACTTCTTTCTTGACTTCTTCGGCTGTTTGGACGCCGAAGCTTCTCCTTTTTCTGTTGCTTTCCTTTTTGGGGTCAATCTTCTTTGAGCTTGAGTTTCTTCTTCTTCATCAACCAACCTTCGGGTTGGTAGCTTCCTTCTTTCAGCCCTTTTGGGCACAGCTTCTTCCTTTTCCATGGTTTCAATATCGACACTTTCTTTGACAGGTTCCTCTAAAAGTTGAGTGACTTCTGGAATGACTTCAGGATTATCATCACGCCCTGAATCACTGTTCAGCGCGACAAGGGAACTTTCTTCCTTTTCCAAGTCCTCGTTTAGAGGAGATTTCTCAAGTGCTGGTGTCGATTTAGAGAGGCTAGGTTGGTCCTCGGTGCTAGTGCCGTGGACTTCAGGAACAAGGGTTTCTAAACCCTCTTTAGGCAGGCTTTCTTCTAAGTTTTCTTCAGAGAGGATAGCAGATTTACCTCGTGTTGGAGTCGGAGTAGAGAGAGAAGCGTCTTCTTCAATGTTTGCAGAAGCGGCTAGAGCGTCGTCCTTCTCAGGGACGGGGATTGTGTCTTCCGGCGTAACAAATGGGAACGAGCTTGTTACATCCTAAGGTGCTGCCGAAGTTTCCCCTAAGCCTCTTCCTCCTCGGATCCTTACTCCATGCTTGGTTCTAGTCGATTTGGAGGCAGATAATTTCTTGGCAATGACTTTGGCCCTCATCTTTGCTCGAAGTACTTTTGAAGCAGATGGTATTCTACCGCTGCGAGTACCAACCATTTAGCTAGGATTTTGTTCTTTGTGGGGGAAAGCAAATTTTTTTGCTGAGTTTTTTGATCTGAGAAACCCTAGTGATTTCAAATGATGGAGAAGGTGCAGAGTCTGTGGGAATTGAACAGAATGATTTCTGATAGGTGGATAGTCAGATCGTAATCATTCTCAAAATTCAAAAGACTAACGGGCTTCTGATGAAGGGATTTGGGCCCGGCTTGATTTTGTGGACCCTGTTTGGTCCTGATCGAGAGAAAGAGTAAAATCAACTAAAAGCTCTTCCTCTTCTTGCTTGACTTCTGGCTATTCTAGACAGCAAAGTCCGAGGGTTGACCTCAGACTTTCAAACCTTTTGGCATCTAACGCCTTTGTAAATATGTCTGCGACTTGTTTCTCAGTGGGTAGGTATTCGAGCTTTATTTTCTTGTCTTCTACGAGCTCTCGAATAAAGTGGTGCCTGATGTCAATATGCTTTGTCTTGCTATGCTGCACTGGGTTCTTCGAGATGTTGATTGCACTGATGTTGTCACAGAACAAAGTCATGACTTCTTGCTTGACTCCATATTCTGCCAACATTTGTTTCATCCAAAGAAGTTGAGTACAACTACTTCCAGCTGCGATATATTCGAACTCAGCAGTAGACAAAGCAATACAATTTTGCTTTTTGCTGAACCATGATACAAGGTTGTTCCCCAGGTAGAAACAACCTCCAGAGGTGCTTCTTCGATCTAGTGTGCTTCCCGCCCAGTCAGCATCACAATATCCAACCAGAGTAGGAGAGGTATCAAAGGAATATAGTAATCCCAATTCAGAGGTTCCTGAGATGTACCTTATGATCCTCTTTGCATGAGCCAAGTGCCTGACTTTTGGATTGGCTTGATATCTAGCACACACTCCTACAGAATAAGCAATGTCGGGTCGACTTGCTGTCAAGTAGAGGAGACTTCCTATTATGATTCGATAAAGACTTTGATCAACTGGTTCTCCCATCTCGTCCTTCGTGCACTTGTCATGTGTGGCAATAGGAGTCCTCTTGTGCGAAGCCTTTTCTAACCCGAACTTCTTGACAATGTTCTTTGCGTATTTGCTCTGGGAGATAAAAATTCCATCTGACATCTGCTTGATCTGGAAGCCTAGGAAATATGTGAGCTCACCGACCATACTCATCTCAAATTCAGACTGCATGTGTTGAACGAAGCGTTTCACCATCTTGTCTAACTTCCCTCCAAATATAATGCCGTCGACATATATTTGAGTTATCATGATGTCTTTTCCTTCCTTCTTCACAAAGAGAGTTTTGTCTACTCCCCCTCGAATATAGCCATTCTGAACAAGAAATTGGGTAAGACGTTCATACCATGCTCGTGGAGCTTGTTTGAGACCGTAGAGAGCTTTCTTTAGCTTGTAGACATGGTGCGGAG
The DNA here is from genome assembly GCA_963920655.1 of Geranium rotundifolium. Lineage (NCBI taxonomy): Eukaryota > Viridiplantae > Streptophyta > Magnoliopsida > Geraniales > Geraniaceae > Geranium > Geranium rotundifolium. Next base: position 16,614,559 of record OY987314.1, read on the forward strand.
AGTCATGGTCTTCGAATCCCTTTGGTTGGGCTACATAGACTTCTTCGTTCAGATTTCCATTGAGAAAGGCACTCTTTACATCCATCTGATAAAGTTTGAAACGCAGATGACATGCAATGCCAAGAAGAAGTCGTATGGCTTCCAGTCTGGCTACTGGAGCAAAGGTTTCTTCAAAGTCGACTCCTTCGACTTGTGTGTACCCTTGAGCCACTAGTCTCACTTTGTTTCGAGTGATGTTTCCTTGCTCGTCAGACTTGTTTTTGAATATCCACTTTATCCCGATAACATTGACATTGTCAGGCTTGGGTACAAGTTCCCAGACTTCATTCCTTGCAAACTGAACCAATTCTTCTTGCATCGCGCAGACCCAATACTCATCATTGATGGCCTCTTGTATATTCTTTGGCTCGATTTTGGAAATAAAGCACATGTTACCTATCAACTCTTGGTAGTCAAGGGCTGCTTTTTGACGAGTTCGAACTCCCTCATTAATGTCTCTAATTACATCCTGGGGTGGATGATACTTCTGAATTCTTCTTGATGGAGCTGTTTGCCTCGTGGGAGTTGCCTCTTCATCCGGGATGATTTGGTTTTCTTCTTCAGACCCTTTGTTGCGCTCATCGTCCTTGACTTCCGGTCTGACTTCTCCTCTGACTTCTGGTTTGACTTCTCCTGAGAGATTTAGGACTTCTTCGTCCTCGTCACTGGATTGCTCGTTGGTTGCCTGGTTAGCCGTGAAGTTAGGTGACTTCTGACGAGACTTCTGGGAGACAGACTTCTGAGGAACGAAGATGGTGTGTGATGACGAGGCTTCTTTCGAATATCCAAGGTCTTCCATATTCCTGGCTGGTTTCCCGATCGACAGGATTTGATCTAGTGTGTCCGTGCTTGGATTCATCATCTTTACTGACTTTGTGACCTGCTCTAACTCGCCTTTTAGTCGAGCAACTTCCTTTATGAGATCAACAGTTGTCTCGAGAAGTCTTGACTTGTTTTCATTAAGAGTAAGAATGAGAGCATTCTGTTTTTCGATTACCTGAGAGTCTTCAAGCCACTTGACATACCATTCGTTGTAAGCGTTGTTGAGAGTCTCATCAGATAGCTCATCATCAGAGTCATACTTCTTTGAGCTTTCAGCTAGTTGATCTATTGTGGAGGAAGTGAAAGCCACATAGTTACTTGTATGCTCAAGGTCACTGTCTTCCTCATCTTCATCGTCAGTTAGAGAGGCAATGAATCCCTTCTTCTGTTTCTTTAGGAAGTTGGGACATTCTCTCTGCATATGTCCATACCCCTCACATTCAAAACACTGAGCTCCTTTACCTGATCGTTCTCCTCGCCCTCCATCGTTGGCTGTGTTTTCGAGCTTCTGAAACTTGTGTAGTGGCTTGTCTCTGACTTCTCGGGTGACTTTTCTTCCTGTCATCTGGCCAAATCTTTTCATGACTCTGTTGTAGTTTTTGGCCAGCATGGCGATAGTTTCCTCGATGTCACTATCTGACTCAGAGTGTGTTGAGTTCTTCTAATTAGAACTTTTGAAAGCCACACCTTTATGTTTCTTCTCAATAGAAGGTAGAGAGAGCTCGAAAGTCATCAGTGAGCCCATGAGTTCATCAAACTTCAATGTCTTCAGGTCATGGACTTCTTCGATGGCGGTGATCTTCATCTTGAATCTGGGACTTAGGGCTCTTAGTGTTTTTCTGACCAAGTCCTCATCGGTCATAGGCTTGCCAAGTGAATATGATTCATTGGCCAGATCCTTGATGCGCACATTAAACTCCGCAATAGTCTCGTCGTCATTCATGGTCAGGGCTTCGAAGTTGGTCGTGAGGTACTGTAACTTCTGCTCTTTGACTTTTGAAGTACCCTCGTAAGCAATGAGTCGAAACACATTCTTGTCTACTCCATTAAAGATAGCATTGAGTGCACGAGAATTACCTAGGGCGGCTTCATCTTCTTCCATGCTCCACTCCTTTTCTGGTTTGATGCTAGTTTGATTTCCATGAGCATCAGCATAGTACGGTTCCTCCCATCCATTGATGATAGACTTCCAGGTTTTGCTGTCGAGGGACTTCAGGAAAGCACACATCCATGCTTTCCAATATCCATAGTTTGTTCCGTCGAGTACCGACGGACGATTGACAGATCCTCCTTCTTTTGAATCCATATTAGCTACTCAGATTTGCAGGAAAATCACCTAAGAGATTAAGGTGTCTGCTCTGATACCAATTGAAATTCTGAATCGTAGTCAAGTTAGGAAGTCGAACACAAAGTCTTTAACTTGTGTATCGACTTCTTGTGGAAACAGTAAGCAAAGTAATAGACAAATAATAATCACGACACCAGAGATGATTACCCAGTTCGGTGACTCCGCACCTACGTCTGGGGGCACTTTGCCAGTGGAAAGGTTTTTCACTATCAGGTAGTCAATAGTACAACTTCAAGCCCAACTAGCTATCACACAAGCTATTGTCCTAAGCTACTATAGATCTCACCGTGAATCACCTCGACCAGGAGCCTCTCCCCCTGTCTTTGAGATTCCCTCAATTCCACCCTTCGAGCAAGCTCCTATGCTCGGTGTCGTTGTCTTCTTGGACGGAGTTGTGAATCTTCAATCACAAACAAAAACCCTCACCGATCCAAACACTTAGTCTTCGCGACTCAAGGCTTGATCGGAGCAAAAGGTCCGTTCTAGCGAATATTCATCAGCCTCTCAACACGCCGATGGTGCACGGTTAAGAGCTCTGAGAAATCTTGCAATTGTTAGAACAAGAACGGATGACTGCTAATGGGAAGCCAAGGGCTTTTTATAGCAGCTCACATTCCTAATCCTTCTCGGATCAGGAACAGGAAAGTCAGGCAAGTTGTTGCCGCCTTCCACGAACAGCTGGAAGTCGTCTTGCCTGTTCTAACTTCCTGATGAAATCAGGCAAGTATAGTTGCCGCCTTTCATTGACATGTAACTGCCAGCTGGAAGTCGTCTGACTTGTCGACGTCACTCTCTTGCGCTCCAAGTCTTCGTGGCGCCTTTCTTCTTTCGCTCCAACCTTCGTCGAAATAGGAAAGCTTCAGACTTTCCTAATCTGCGGCTCGTAACAAGTTGCTCCACATGTCATGTAACATGTTACTCGACTTCTTACTTTTGCGCTAAAAAATCATGCCAACTATTAAACGTAGCAACACGTAGTATGAGGATGATTCTTTATGGTATAGTTCTATTTACCATTGGGAGGGTTCCTTGAATCTACTCATAGATATCACTCGAGTGAGTGATATTGGATGACCCGCACTTAATGGTGCTGCATAGATACAGTCAAGAACACATTCAACTGTGGTAGCTTGTCGGAGTATCCATAGACCAAGGAGTCTTTGTGATCGTTGTACAGTAAAGAACCGCGTTTGACTTGCTCCTAACGTTTTCCATAACAAGACTACCATAACGGACAAGACTGGCACGGGGACGGATTGTATGAGTGACATGAAAGGCGGCTAAGGGATTCATTCGTCATACTACGGTATGAGATAGGTATTTGTTTAGGCCACTCGATAGAGATTAACTGAAGGGAGAGCATGGTCACTCGATACGGGTTATCACTATTCAGTAATCTCACAGGTCGAGAAACAGAGATTGATTAAATAAGGGTAATGTCTCTATGCCTTATGATCAATCTAGATATCGGGCGATAAAGGGATAGTGACATGTACTACATGAGGTTGAATCGAATCATCGATCATCATGCGCGTCGGGTAATCATAACATCTTACTAGAGGCCACTTATGATGGATCGGGTAAAATGGAATTTTACGCCGATCTGCCGACGTCGGCATGAGCCTAGAGGGTCACACACATAGGATATGGATTATGAGAGACAAAGAAAGGTCGACGACACTCAAGAGAGACGCATGGGTAAAACTAGACGTTTTGGGCCATGGATATGTGTAATTGAATGTGACACGAAAATCAAGAAAGACTATGTCTTTCGTTGATGTCGCATCGGACTTTGTACGATAAGTTCGGGGGTAAGTTGGACGCGGCACGGGACCTCATGGCTAAAGCATTGGGCTTCGTGCCACGAGGCCCTATTGTCCGGCCCAACCAAGTCCCAATAGTGGAGCAAAGGGTGGGTCCCTTTCTCCACTAACTTTTGTTAAGTGGATGATACACTCTAAACCTAATCCATGTTGGGTAAGTGTGATTAAAGGTGGCCACCCAATGACCATCATCATCTTCTCTTAACCCAACACACATCAATTCATAACACATTAACCAACACACACCAATTATATCACAAGTGTGGTGCTCTCTCTCCCCCCTCTTCATTTTGTTCGGCCGAGCCCCTCAAGACCCTCCTCTTGCTCTCTCTTTCTCTCTCTTCTATTCTAGTAAGGTAGAAGAGTGTAGGATCCTCAAGTGATCATCCTATCCGTGTGGACTTGGCTAGAGTTGAAGATCCGAAGCGTTCTTCAAACCGATTCGAACAAACCGAAGGTAAACTTGTGATTTCGGTTTTGCCTTGGGATTTAATGGTTTGATATTCTGGGACAGTTCTTGGGGTTTATATATGCTGCTTCCGATGTCATATGAGTTCTTGATAGCCCCAAAGTTCATACATGGATCTGGCATGTGCTCTGGCTCCTTAGCCTGTCCTATGGCGCTAGTGTTGTTGCAGTACAAGTCCACTGGATCGAGTGAATTCTTCATTACGTCCAACCCTTCCATGAACTTTTGAATCCACACAACCTCTTTTGTCGCTTCTCCAGTAGCTATGTACTCGGTCTTCCTAGTAGAATCTGCGACAGTTGGCTGCTTGAAGCTCTTCTAGCTAAAAGCCCCACCGTTGAGCACGAACACGTATCCAGACTTTGACCGGGAATCATCCGAATCATTTTGGAAACTGGCGTCGACGTATCCAGTCACCTCTTTACCCCAATAGACCAAGAAGGCATCCTTAGTCCTCTTTAGGTACTTTAGGATCGTCTTCACTACTGTCACGTGGTCCTCAACGAGGTTTAACTAGAATCTGCTAATGGAAGATAGGGTGTAAGAGACATCAGGTCTCGTGCAGATCATGGCATACATGATAGATTCTATTGCAGATGTATAGGGGATGCCACTCATGCGCTTTGGCTCATCAGGTGTTGTGGGACAATGAGTCTTGCTTAGTTTTATTCCATGTCTCATGGGAAGGAAACCCTTCTTTGCATCGTGTATCGAAAATCTCTTCAAGATCTTGTCGATATGAGTACTTTGGCTTAGCCTAATGATCCTTCTCAGACGATCTCGATAAATCTTGATCCCCAGGAAATACGAGGCTTCGCCCAAATCCATCATCTCGAAACACTTCCCCAACCAAGATTTTGTGGCTTCCATGGTGGGGATGTCGTTTCCGATAAGGAGTATGTCATCCACATACAACACTAAGAATAGGACTGCATTCCTATTTTACCTCTTATACATGCAAGGCTCGTCTTCATTTTGAATAAAATCAAATTTTTTTTGGCTATATCAAATCGACGATTCCAACTCCGAGAAGCCTACTTCAGTCTTTAAATGGACCTCTGCAGCTTACAAATCTTTCTGGCATTCTCTAGATAGACAAAACCTTGAGGTTATGTCATATACACGTCCTCAGTTAGCTTCTCATTAAGGAAAGCAGTCTTCACATCCATCTGCCATATCTCATAATTGTGATATGCAGCCAATGCAAATAGAATCTGGATCGATTTGATCATGGCTACTCACGCTAGTCACTTATGGATAAGTATTTGACTAGGGATTCGTAAACAGAATATCATAGCATCTAAAGGTTCTACTAATAGTGATGACACACTCAATGACTTTAGATGAAATTATTGCTTGACTCATTATTACAACACAATAATAATGAAAATGACTTTTATTGCTAAACAGAAGATTACATAGAAAAGACTTGGACTAGGGCACAAGCTCTTACAATCTCCCACTTGCTCCTAGCTCCAATCAAAATCCCAAACGTAAACCCATTGACCTTACATGGCTTTCATATATAGACTGTGAGAGAGCCTTTGTCAACGGGTCGGTTGCATTATCTTCTATCGCAATCTTACAAATCTACCCTTCACCTTGTTCGATGTACTCTCAAATCAAGTGAAATTGTCGTTGTACATGTTTGGATCTGGCATGCGCTCTAGACTCTTTAGCCTATACTATGATGCCAGTGTTGTCGCTGTACAAGTTCACTGGATCGGAAGAATTCTTCATTATATCCAACCCTGCCGCAAACTTCCGGATCCACACAACCTCTTTTGCCACTTCTCCAGAAGCTATGTACTCGGCCTCTGTACTAGAATCTGCGACGGTTGGTTGCTTGAAAAGCTCTTCCAGCTAAAAGCCCCACCGTTAAGCACGAACACGTATCCAGATTGCGATCATGAATCATTCGGATCAGTCTGGAAACTAGCGCCGACGTATCCAGTCACCTCAAGTTCCTCCTCTTTACCACCATAGACCAAGAAGGCATCCTTAGTCCTCTTTAGGTACTTTAGGATCGTCTTCACTGTTGTCTAGTAGTCCTCACCGGTGTTTAACTAGAATCTACTAACGCAAGATAGGGCGTAAGAGCCATCAGGTCTCGTGCAAATCATGACATACATGATGGATCATACAGCAGATGCATATGGGATGCCACTCATAAGCTTTAGCTCATCATGTTTTCTGGAACACTGAAGGATTCCCATGGGTTCCAAATAATTTAATTTCATGCAGCGGACTGAAATTAACCGTGGGAATCGAAATAAGTTGATCTTATTGCGAAAATTTCAGCATTCAACAATAAATAATAGATCTGAAAATTTTACTTTTGTAAACCGATTATACACAAAAATATGTGTTTCTCTAGGTAGTCCATACAAGCACAGCACCTCGATGAGGTTTCTACACACACCCTTGCTTGCGTTGTGTGTAGAATTGAACAAAACTAACAATGAAGGTTTGAGAAGAGAGGGTCTGCCAAAAAGAGAGAGAGGAGAGAGGGAGTGCCGAATTATGGCTTAGGTTTTTTTAGGAATAAATCATGTAGTTAAAAATCTAATTCTTTAATCTTTATTATAATCGTAAAATAAACCCCTTAAAACCCTTATTTGCACTTGAGCCCCATTCTTAATTAATACCAACAATGGGCTTTAAACCCACTTAGCTTAAACCTAATTAAAACCCATTTAATTGAGTTCTAATTATATGGTTTAGCTAAACCCGTCAAATCTCTCTAACTTGATTTCTTCAACCGTCTAGTTAATAAACCTATGTCAGAAATCAACCGAATCGTTTTCAATTCGACTAAATTAAGAAGCGGATTCACCCAATTACCATCCAAGCTTGTTTGTCACATATTGTACTTAAAGTGTGTGACCTTCTAGGCTCAAGACACGTTGGCAGACTGGTAAAATTACTATTTCACCCTTTCCATCATAAGTGGCCTCTAGCAAGACATTATGACTACCCAACATCCGTGATTATCAATTATTCGACTTAACCTGTTATCGTACATGTCACTGTCCTTTTATCAAACCGATATCCAGATTGATCAATAGGCATTGAACCGCCATCCTAATTTATCAATCACTGTTTCTTGATATCTAAGATGACTTAAAACTGATACAAAGGTATCACCTGCATGGCCATGCTATTCCTTCAGTCATACTCATCAAGTGGCCTAAACGGATATGTTTCTCATACCAGAGTATGAGTGATAAATCCATTAGACGTCTTTCGAGTTTACTAATGCAATTAATAACCAAGCCAATCAGAGCCGTTATGGCTACCCTTTTACAGGTAACGTTAGACTAGGTCAAGCTCATAGATTCATTACACAGTACACACAAAGACTCTTTGTTCTTACGATATAATGACAAGCTACGATCTCTGAGTATCTCATGACAGTATCTATGTTGCATACTCACAATCGGGTCGTCCGATATCATCAACCTGATGATATCTATGATTTAACTTCGGCACATACTTTGCCATGATCAGTAGAGCATGATCACAAGGAGTTGGTCTCACAGTGATCGCTTCTTAAAGAAGCTTAGTTGATCAGAAACTCATCGAATGTAATTCTTTCTGATCTACAGTTCTAATATTAGTAGTTACACACATAATGACCTTAAGATCAAATCACATTCGATATATTACTACAACACTTTAGTAATATAATGTCGTTTTATTGTATCAAAAAATGATAAAAATTACAATATAGATTAAGAAATTACATTGGACTAGGGCACAATCCTAACAATCTCCCACTTGGCCCTAGTTCCAACCAAAGTTCCAATCTACTCCCATAGACTTCACGTGTGCCTCATGCTTAGGCTGCGGTAAAGCCTTCGTCTGGGGATCAGCAACGTTATCAACAGTCGGTACATAAGTAATCTCCACATCACCATTATCAATATACTTCCTCTATATGTGTTTAGCTCTGTTGTGGAATCTGGGCTCTTGAGCTAATGCTATGACCCCCGTGTTGTCACACAACAAGCATACCGGATCAGACGCTCGTGGCATTACATCTAATCTGGTTAGAAAGCTTCTAACCCATACGGCTTCCTTAGCTGCTTCTGCTGCAGCTATGTATTCAACCTTTGTTGTAGAATTGGCAGTTGTGGCTTCCTTAAAGCTCTTCCAGCTGAATGCTCCACCATTTAGCACTAACACAAATCCTGCCTGACATTTGAAATCTTCAGGATCTGTCTGAAAACTAGCATCACCATATCCTTTGACTGCTAGTTCTCCATCTTTCCCCCCATATACTAGGAATGCGCCCTTAGTTCTCCTCATATACTTGAGGATACTCTTGAGAGCAGTCCAGTGCTCCTGGCCTGGGTTAGATTGATATCTGCTGGCACAGCTTAGCGCGAACGAGACGTCCGGTCTCGTGCATATCATGGCATACATGATGGATCCCACAGCCGAAGCATATAGGATCTTACTCATCATGCTCAGTTCATCAGGAGTACTAGGACTCTGTTGCTTGTTGAGCTTAATGCCATGCCTCATGGGTAAGAATCCCTTCTTAGAATCAAGCATTGAGAATCTTCTCAACACCTTATCTATGTAAGTGCTTTGACTTAGACCCGATATCCTTTTGGGACGATCTCGGTAGATCTTGATGCCCATAATGAAAGCAGCATCACCTAAGTCCTTCATCGAGAAGCATTTCCCTAACCAAGCTTTAACCTCAAGCAAGGTTGGGATATCATTCCCGATGATCAATATGTCATCGACATACACCACTAGGAATACAATATTACTCCCACTCACTTTCTTAAATAGAATATGTCATCGACACACAGCACATGGATCTAAGCAGCTTACAAATCTTTCCGGGATTCTCTAGATGAACAAAACCCTCAAGTTGTGTCGTATACACATCCTCTTTTAAGTTCCCATTAAGGAAGGCGGTTTTGACATCCATCTGCCATATCTCAAAGTCGTAGTATACTGCTATGGCTAGAATAATCCGGATAGATTTCACCATAGCTACTGGTGAAAAGGTTTCGTCATAAACGATACCTTCGATCTGGCGATAACCTTCCGCAACCAATCTAGCTTTACAGGTCTAAGGTTTTCCATCCATGTCGATCTTAAGTTTATAGAGCCATTTACAACCGATGGGTTTTATCCCAGGTATTTGATCCACCAAGCACCAGACTTGGTTATCAAATATGAAGTTCATTTCCTCACTCATGGCGTTCTGCCATTTTTCAGAGTCTGGACTGGCCAAAGCTTATCTGAAGGTTTTTGGATCATCCTGATCCGCCAATATCAAGTCATTTCCCTCAGTGGCTAGAGAGCCATATCTGATGGGAACTTGACGAGATCTCTCAGACCTTCTTGGACCCTCTGGAATAAGTGTAGGGATTGGCTTCTGATCAACGACCACTTTTGGCTCATGTATTTCTACATCTTGCATAGTAGGTTGTTCCCTATCACCTTTAATTTCTTCAAGATGCACGGCACTCCCACTAGCACTTTTGGAAATAAATTTCTTTTCCAAAAATACCCCTCCTCGAGCAACAAAAACTTTGTTCTTGCATGGTTTGTAGAAATAGTACCCCTTGTTTCCTTGGGGTACCCCACAAAGACACACTTATCTGATTTGGGTTCGAGCTTATTGCCTAACAAACGCTTGACATAAGCTTCACATTCCCAAATCTTGAGGAAAGCTAATAAGGGTTTCTTCCTGTTCCATACTTCGTATAGAGTGCTATCCACTACTTTTGTAGGAGCCCGATTCAAAATGAATGCGGTCGTCTCTAGGGCATAGCCCCAGAGGGAGATAGGGAGGTCAGCCTGACTTGTGAAGTGTTGAGATGTGTTTCTGGCCTATGTGGCCTAAACGGCAGTGCCATATCAAAGTCTGGTTTAAATCATCGAAATTAAGCCTTTTATTACTTAAGTTATAGATTGAGCTTGTGTAGGTGTTTTGAATATTAAGAATATATAAACCACCAACCAACGATGCATTGCAATAAAAAATATATTGAATACTCCATTAACAATAGAAAAACAATATCCTTCCTTGTCAAGCAAGGAAACAGAAATAATATTCCTACGAAATGCAGGTACACAATGCACATTGTTTAATAATAGAACTAGCCCACTGGGAAAACTGTGACTAATGTTTCCTACTGCAATTGTTGAGACTTGATTGTCATCATCAACTCGTAGGTCCGCCTCGCCCCTACCGACATCTCTTCTACTTCCCAGAGTATGCACATTAACACAAATGTGAGATTCTGCACCGGTATCAAGTACCCAAGAATCTGAAGTAGATAAACTGAGATTGAGCTCAATAACATATATACATGATCCTGAAGATTTGGAAGCTCCACTCTTCCTTAGAAACTGCTTGTGTTTCTTGCAATCCTTCTTCCAGTGCCCCTGCCCTTGGGAATAGAAGCAAACGACATCCTTTTTAGGATTCTCAAAAGCCTTGGGAGCTGCTGGACCCTTAGGTTGTCGAATCTTCCCCGGTAGGTGCATATGGGCCTTATCCTTGGATAGGTTTGCTTTCTTGAAGCTCACTTGCTTGTTGACCATAAGAACCTCCTTGGACTTTCCCTTGAGATTCTTTTCAGCAGTCACGAGCATACCATGGAGCTCTGTCACAGTCTGGTCCATGTCGTGCATATTGTAATTTCCAACGAAATCACGATATGTCTCTAGAAGTGAGTGCATCACAAAGTCTGCAGTCATTTCTTTATCCACAGCATTACCAAGTCTGGTCAAGTGTTCCATAAGACGTTTCATCTTAAGGACATGGGGACTGATAGGAGTTCAAGCCTTCAGCTTGCAAGACATCAGTTCACTGAAAGTGTCGTATCTTTTGACACGCGATTTCTCTTTAAACATTTTCTCGATCTCTGCCATTAAGGACTTGGGATCTTCGGAAATGTCTAAGAACTGCTTCTACAAGTCATGCACCATACTGCCCATCATAATGCACTACACGTCAATCCAGTCGCTAAGGAACTTTTGGTATGCATCCCTTAGCGCCCTTGCGGCATTCAGTGCTGGTTCAGCAGGTGGTTCCTGGGTAAGGATATAATCCTTATGTTCGTGCTTGAAAACTAGTCTCAAGTTCCGGTCCCAATCGAGGAAATTAATGCCGTTAAGCTTATCCTGCTCGATTAGCGACCTAAGCGCGCTGTTACCAAAATGATTCGTGTTTTCCATTTAATCTACACAGTAAGCAATATTTTAATCACTATTAATCAAAATTGAAGTTGGAGATTTAGTTATAAAACACTTGTCTGATTCTAACATTAGAATCTAAACCATGATCCTATCATACCCTAAATTGAAGTGAACGGAGGCTCACTGCTCCAACTGAGAGCATCAAGGTAGGAATACATCTATCTACAAGACCATTTAGTTCCTGGCTAGGGTTTCTACTAAAAGTACATGGCATACCCTATACTGATACCCTAGGTCAGCCCTAGCTGACAATCGTAGACAAGTCTACCAAGCTTGAACTATGGACAGAACTAATGTGGCTACTACGCGGAGGCGCACGCACCCACATAGAACTGCCCATCTCATCAAGAATTTTCCTCTATGAATGTTACGCGGAGGCGTACCGACATCCATAGTTTCAAAGCCCTTTTGAGTGCCCAAACTTGGATGGTATCACGCTTGACTTGTAATTAATTGTGTTTAAGTGAATTATTACTGTCTGATTATATATCGATACAATCTTAATCTGGAATCGTCAATTGCAAATTCATGCAAAGATGATCCCTTAGCTAGTTACATGCAAGTCTTATTAAATACCGGTTTTTAATCTTTGCATGTGGGTGATAGCTATCATACATTGATACATATTCAACATACAAATGTAAGAGTAAAACATGCATAGCTAAGCCCATCCTAGGTTCCTAGGATTCTAGCAAAACTGATCCTAAAGACTTGGTCTTCAAGATCCAGACTTGCTCCATCCTTGAGGACTCCCACTGGCTCCAAGTCTCTTCCAGACATCGACTCTCCCTCTTGACTTTTATCTTGCATCGATCTTCATAATTACAAATTTAGTGAAATAAAATAAATACAAATCACGACACGCAGGTCGTATTTACAACAACCCAAAACTTAGTAACACGCAGGTTCCAAAACTGAAATTAGAAAACATAGAAGTCTAGAGGGCTTAGCTATACATCATGTGGAAAACAAGATGTTGTCAAAGATCATGTGATCACTCATCATGCTTATCAAACAACAAAATTTTCAAATTTTATCTTTCTTAAGTGTGGAGAAATTCTGGTTCATTGAAACCGGACGGTTTAAATTAATTAGTTGAATTTGAACTGGTTCACGCTGGTTTATCGAAACCGAACCGAATCTGAAAATTAAATTTTTAGGGCTTCAAAATATTATCGCGAACCGGCCGGTTCAGCTCGAATCTGGTCGAGCCGAATAGGCTCAACATATGTTGCCCGCGGAGGCAACCTTGGTGGCCCGCGAGAGTTGACATGGTCGCCCAAGGGAATGAACGAGGTCGCCCACGGGAGCAACCACGGTGGCCCGCGGGGGCTACCATTGTCGCCCCTTGGCCAAACCCTGGTTGCCCGTGAGGGCTGACGTGGTCGCCCGCAAGCGACCTAGTCGGCCCTAGGGCTTTCTCGACCCTGGTTAGCCATGGCTCGACCATGGCTAACCCTAAACAGTCCCAAAATAATTTTTTTCAATTTTTCAAATCAATTAAAAATCGTCATGCATATTCAAAATCGATGAACATATGAAAAAAAGAAAGCAAAAATCAGATCTATACATGGTCAAATTAAACACAAAATAACCATCCTCTGATACCACTGAAGGATTCCCATGGATCCCAAAAGAACTTAATTTCATGCAGTGGACTGAAATTAACCATGGGAATCGAAATAGTTTAATCTTATTGCAAAAATTTCAGCATTCAACAACAAATAATAGATTTGAAAATTTTACCTTCGTAAATCGATTAAACACAAAAATAGATGTTTCTCTAGGTAGTCCACACAAGCACAACACCTTGATAAGGTTCCTACACACACCCTTGCTAGCGTTGTGTTTGGAATCGAACAAAACCAACAATGAAGGTTTGAGAAGGAAGGTTGGCCAAAGAGAGAGAGAGGAGAGAGGGAGTGCCAAATTATAGTTTTTAGGAATAAATCGTGTAATTAAAAATCTGATCTTTAATCTTTATTATAATCAGACAATAAATCCCTTAAAACCCTTATTTGCACTTGAGCCCCATTCTTAATTAAGACCAAGAATGGGCTTTAAGCCCACTTAGCTTAAACCTGATTAAAACCCATTTAATTGAGTTCTAATTATATGGTTTAGCTAAACAGGTCAAGTGTCTCTAACATGATTTCTTCAACCGTCTAGTTAACAAACCTAGATATCTTCTCCCAATTACCATCCAAGATTGTTTGTCACATATTGTACTTAAAGTGTGTGACCCTCTAGGCTTACGACCCGTTGGCAGACTGGTAAAGTTACTATTTTACCCCTTCCATCATAAGTGGCGTCTAGCAAGACATTATGATTACCCAACGTCCCTGATTATCGATTATTCGACTTAACTTGTTATCGTACATGTCACTGTCCTTTTATCGAACCGATATCCATATTGATCAATAGGCATAGAACCGTCATCCTAATTTATCAATCACTATTTCTTGATATCTGAGATGACTGAAAACTGATACAGAGGTATCACCTGCATGGCCATGCTATTCCTTCAGTCATACTCATCAAGTGGCCTAAATGGATATTTTTCTCATACCGAAGTATGAGTGAGAAATCCCTTAGACGTCTTTCGAGTTTACTAGTGCAATTAATAACCAAGTCAATCAGAGCCGTTATGGCTACCCTTTTACAAGTAACGTTAAACTATATCACACTCAGAGATTCATTACACAGTGCACACAAAGACTCATTGGTCTTAGGATATAATGACAAGCTACGATCTCTCAGTATCTCATGACAGTATCTATGTTGCATACTCACAATCGGGTCGTCCAATATCACCGACCTGATGATATTTATGATATAACTCCGGCACATACTTTGCCATGATCAGTAGAGCTTGATCACAAGGATTTGGTCTCAATATGATCGCTTCGTAAAGAAGCTTAGCTGATCAGAGACTCATCGAATGTAATTCTTTCTGATCTACAGTTCTACTATTAGTGGTTACACACATAATGACATAGATCAAATCACATTCGATATATTACTAAAATGATATATTAGTAATATAATGCCGTTTTATTAGATCGAAAAGTGATAAACATTACAATATAGATTTAGAAATTACATTGGACTAGGGCACAATCCTAACAGACACTTAGTCTTGCTTAGCTTTATTTCATGTCTAACGGGGAGGAAATCCTTCTTTTCCTCGTGCATCGAAGATCTCTTTAAGATCTTGTCGATATAAGTGCTTTGACCTAGCCCAATGATCCTCCTTGGGTGATCTCGAAAAATCTTGATCCCTAGGATATACGAGGCTTCGCCCAAATCCTTTATCTTCAAACACTACCCCAACCATGATTTTGTGGTTTGCATGGTGGGGATGTCATTTCCGATAAGGAGTATGTCATCCACATACACCACTAAGAACACGACTGCACTCCCATTTTCCCTCTTATACATGCACGGCTCGTCTTCATTTTGCATGAAACCAAATTCTTTTATGGTTTCATCAAATCGACAATTCCAACTTTGAGAAGCCTACTTCAGTCCATAAATGGACCTCTGCAACTTACAAATCTTTCCGGCATTCTCTGGATCGACAAAACTCTGAGGTTGTGTCATATACACATCCTCAGTTAGCTTCATATTAAGGAAAGGAGTCTTGACATCCTTCTGTCATATCTCATAATCGTGATATGCAGCCAATGTGAGTAGAATCTGGATCAATTTGACTATAGCCCCTGACAAAAAAGTTTCATAATAATCAACTCCTTGGATTTGCCTAAAAACTTTCGCAACCAGTCGGGCCTTATAGGTCTGAGGAACTCCATCCATGTCATGTTTGATCTTAAAGATCCATTTGTAACCGATGGTCTTAACACCAGGGGTTGGATCCACCAAGTTCCGCACTTGGTTGTCATGCATGGATTTCATCTCCTCCTTCATGGTTCTTAACCATTTATCGGAATCAGAACTCCCCATGGCTTTTTGAAAGGTTTTCAGATCGTCAGAATCTACAATCTCCAAGTCACCACCCTCAGTTCCCATAAATTTGTATCTGACGGGTGCCTGACGAGGCCTTTCAAAACGGCGTGGGGCTTTAGGAACTATGTTGGGCACTACATGTGCCTCTTGTTCCAGCTCAGGCTCTACCTCTACACTGTCTAAGTGAGATCTCGAAATTCTTAAAGATTATCAGTACTCGTGCCATCTCGGATTTCTTCCAGATGCACAGTCTTCCCACTAGCTGTTTTGGATAGGAATTTCGTCTCCAAAATACACCTTTTCGAGCCACAAATACTTTGTTTTCGTCGGGTGTTTAGAAGTAGTACCCAAAAGTCTCGTTCGGCTACCCTACGAAAATACACTTGTCAGATCTTTGTTCGAGCTTGTCCGCCATAAGGTTTTTGACGTAAGCCTCGCAACCCTTAATCTTGATGAACGACAACTTGAGACGTTTCCTACTCCACACCTTGTATGGTGTTGTGCCGTAGGTGCCTGGTTCAGAAATGAACGCAGCTGTCTCAAGAGCGTGTCCGCAAAAGGATACAGGGAGATCTGTCAAACTCATGATAGAGCGAACCATGTCTAGAAAAGTTCGGTTCCTCCTTTCGAACACACCGTTCAATTGAGGTGTTCCAGGCGGAGTCCACTTAGACAATATCTCACACTCTTCTAGGTGGTTGATGAAGTCTTGGGTCAAGTATTCACCACCTCGGTTTGAGCAAAGTGCTTTAACTTTCTTCCCAAGTTGATTCTCAACTTCAGCCTTAAACTCTCTGAACTTGTCAAACGAGTCAGACTTATGCCTTTATAAGATAGACATAGCCATATCTATAGTAATCATCAGTAAATGTGATAAAGGCCCAAAAACCTGTGTACTCATGGGCCCACATATGTTAGTGTGTATCATGCCCAAAAAGTCACCCGCCCTCTCACCCCTAGAGGTGAAGGGAGGCCCATCAAGCAAGATTCGCACCTATCAATTTTTCTGAATTCAAACGGACTTAACAATCCACACTTGTGAAGTGCAGATAGTCGTCTCTCGCTTATGTGGCCCAGACGAAAGTCTCAAAATCGAGTCTCACTCGATTCATCAACCTTGAGCCTTTTAGTATTCACATTGTATACCTCATTCTCGTTGATGTCACTAGTTTTCAAAACATAGAGACAATTAACAAGCAATGTTTTCCCATGACAAACATTCTTTTTATAAATCTTGAAAATACCATTGTCAATAACAACGTTGAAACTTTCAATGCCTAAAACAGAAATAGAAATAATGTCTTTACGGAAAGAGGGTACACAATAAATATTGTTTAAAACCAAAAGAAGTCCGGATGGGAGACTGAGACGAACGACCCCTACGGCTGTTGCCACGACATTCTTTCCATCTGCAACTCGTATGTTCGCTTCATCCCCAGCCAAATCTCGTCTACTTTCCAGCACCTGCATAACAACATAAATGTGAGATTGAGATCCGAAATCTAGCACCCAGCCAGAGTTAGTAGACAGATTTCCTTCAATGTAGTAAATACCTGAAGTGCCAGCCTTCTTTTGTTCCTCCAGGAAATTCTTGCATTCCCTCCTCCAGTGACCACGCTGATTACAGAAGAAGAAAACGGCGTCCTTCACGTCCAACTTGGCTTTTCCTTTGCTCTTAAGCTTAGGCTTGGCCATGTGGACCATGGGACCCTTTCCTCTTCCTTCAATTAGGGTGAAGGACTTGACCGAGCTCCCACTAGCTTTCTTGAAGCTAATGCCCCCTTTTTTCACCATCATTATCTCCTTGGTCTTACCCTTAAGTTTCACCTCGGTAGATATGAGCATCCTATGGAGCTCAGCGATAGTCTTGTTCATGTCATGCATATTGTAGTTCATGATGAACCCATCATGCATGAAAGGGGGAGTTCACAAGATCATGTCGAGCTTCAACTCACTAGTAAATTCAACATCGAGTCGGGCAAGGTGTTCGAATTGACCCTTCATCGTTAGAACGTGACGGCTAACTGACTCTCCAGATGGCATTTTAGTGAACATCAAACCCTTTTAACGGACTTGAACCTTTTGGTCCTAGTCTGCTCCTTGAACATCTCCTTGAGCTGTCCCATGATGGTGAATGAGTCTGAACTAATATCCATAATTTGTTTACGAAGATCAGCCTCTATCGTGCCCAACATGATGCATCCCACATCGAGCGAGTCGTTAAGACGCTTTTGGTGAGCATCTCTAACACTTCTTGTGGAACCAGCATATGGCACAGGGGAAATGGGTGTTGGGGGAAAAAGCGGTCTCCCCTCTCTCGCGCAACAACACGCGGTCACAGTAAGTTCAAATAAACAGGTAAGATACCGAGTCGAATCCACATGGACTAAAGAGGGTCGTAGGTTTTTTTGAGTGTTTGTATTTATTTTAGTAATCTACCAACAGGTAAATAGCAACAACATGATAACAATGGAAGTAAATTGCCTAGGGTACTAGACATATAGCAATGTAAATAAGTTTGTGAGTTTTAATTCCTTTGGATCGTATCCAAAGTGCCGACCTCGCCTTTCGTTAATGAGGTTAGCCTAATCTCGAATGAACTCGTGCCCTTTCAGTATTGAGAACAACTTGAGACCGCATTAGATTGACAATAATAAGCTAAAGGTTTATGATAGTATTTTGTGCCCTAGTCCAATTGCTAGTAGCCTGTAAACGTCTATGTACAATATCATCACTTCTAATATATATAAAACGACTTTGTATTACTTATGTGTTGAAGTAATATGTTAAGCATGATCTGATTTATGACCACTAAAGTAGTAGAACCTTAAATCTGTACGGATCACACTTAACGAGTCCCTAGTCAAAATATGCTTCCATAGAAGCGACCAGTATGAGGATGGTTCTTAATGACGTAGTTCTACTTGTCATAGGGATGAGGGATCCCGGAATCATATCATAAATATCATGAGGTGATTGATATTGGACGACCCGTTTTGAATAGTGTTTTCACAGATTAAGCCATAAACATATTCAAATGCGATAGCTTGTCACGATATCCTTAGACTGAGGAGTCTTTGTGATCACTATGCAATGTACGTGCGGCTTTAACTTGCACCTAACGCTTTCTGTAACAGGATTGCAATAACGGGCATGATTGGATGGCGGAACGGGTTGCATGAGTGACACGAAAGACGGTTAAGGGATTTATCCCTCATACTACGGTATGGGAAAGATATCCGTTAAAGGCCTTTTGATCGAGACTGACTGAGAGTAAGAGTATGGCCATGCCAGTGATACAGGTTATCAGTTCTCAGCCATCTCACATATCAAGTAACAATGATTGATTAAACAAGGGTGACGACTCTATGCCTTGTGATCAATCGGGATATCTAGAGATAATAAAATAATGACTTGTACGTACAAGGTTAAGTCGAATCATCGATCGTCATGCACCTTGGGTAATCATAACGTCTTACTAGAGGCCCCTTATGATGGATCGGGCAAGAGCGATCTTTTGCGCCGATCTGCCAACGGTGGCATGAGGCTGGAGGGTCACACACATTCAAGACGGATAACTTGAGACAAGGAAACCTTAACGTTTCTTGAGGAGCTATGCATGGACAAAACTGAAGATTTTGGGCCATGGGTTCGGTATGAGAGAATAATTAGCGAATCGAGAAAACTGAGTTTTTTCGTCGATGTGGCGTCGGACTTTGTTTGATAAGTAACGACAAAAAGGGTCGGGCAACTTTTGGACACGGCACGAAACCACATGGGCGAGCCCATTGGGCTCGGCCCATGAGGTCACGTGACCGGCCCAACAAGGGCCCATTATGGGCCCAATAAGCCCAATATGGCCGGCCACATTGGTAGGTCCAAGGGTGGGGGCCACACAACACCATGCTTGGTTGGTTATTGTGGATTAAGAGGTGAGTGATTTAAGGGGTATGGGTGATGACACTTTAAGCCCAAACCAATCACTTTTGACCCATGCTTATGTGTTGGATGATGAAGGTAAATATCTAATATTGATTCATTACACAACTCTCACAAGCTCACTCTTTCTCACAAGCTTGGCCGGCCAACTCTCTCTCTCTCCTCTCTTTGCTCTCTTGTTCTTCATTTAATTGTTCTAGTAGGCAATTAAGTGAAGGATCTTCAAGATCATCCCCTTGGTGTGGACTTGCTCTAGAGAAGAAGATCCGAAAGTTCTTCTTTATCAATTCAACAAAGACTAAAATCAAAAATGGAGAAACTGTCCAGATTGTCCAGTTCCGGCGACCTACATTGCGTGAGCCATAGCCGCTTCGTCCGAGCTCTGATTGACCTGAAACTGGCGGCGATAGAAAAGTAATTCAAAGGGCTACAACCTATGTGAAATACTGATTTTCCAAAGGAGCGCTGGTTTGGGAGATACAAGGCCGAGAAGCTGACTGGTCCGCAGAGTCTGTCCAGCGAGATGGGAAAAATGTTTTGCTCCAGACGGAGGTCTTCTCGTCCGAACTGGGTTCGGAGCAAAACACAAAAGATGTAGGGAATTTGCTAAGGTTTAATCTTCAATAAGAACCGAAGTAATTGGAGATCTGTAGCTCGAGATATGGAGCTTCAAAGTCTCGGTTTTCTGCCGGGCAGATTCTGGTAAAACCCGAAAACTCGATTTCCTAAGGATCTAACTTGGTAGTCGACCTTGCGCAGGTTAGGGGCGGTTTATAGGTTGCTTCCGCTGCCATGAACGTGATTAGGATGCCCCGGAACCCAACAGTGGCATCAGAGGCGGTCTACCACTCCGAGATCCTTGTTTATTATTTCAGTTTTGTAATGTGTTATATTATATCTAACAGTAACCACCAAAAAACCACCAATAACCTCCTACTACCACCAACAACCGCTGAATAGGATTCACGCCACAGGGACGGACACCGCCACACACACGCCACAGGGACTCACTAGGCAAGGAACAACTCAATCTCCGAGACGCCGTAGAACGGCGGAACGCCGGCCGACAGAGAGAAGAAAAGCACGCAAATGCACCAGGCGACGACAGAACCGCCGATCTCCTCGCCAGAGGGAAACTCTAGTGGCACGAAGAGCAGAGTTCCGGTGAACCCATCGCCGAGGAACACTATGCAAGAGAAAGCAGAGTAGAATAAGTATGCCAAAACAACGCAGAGGAGCATGTCGGTAAGAACGAAAGTCTCCGACGGAAAACACAACGTCGAAAAGGCCACATGAATGAAAAACTTGAGTAACGCGACGAACCGGGCGAGAAGACTCGCCGGAATCGCCATGGGACGCTCTCCTTCCTCAAGTTAAATCTGCACGTGATATAATTTAATCGTGTAATCATCTCTTTCTCTGACACGTGCTACTTTTTGGATTAACCAGTTCAGCTGCTTGAGTTGAAAAGTAAATATGGGCTGGGCTTCAACTAAGTTGGGCTCTTCTTGGTTCAGTAGTTTAATCTTATATTTTCTGATACATTTTTGACGATAATATGGGCATGCATTTCAAATAATGATGTGGGCATATCCAATTTGTTGTATGGGTACAAAATAAATCGCAATAAAGATAAAAAGACCATATACTATAAATAAATAAATAAATAAAAAGTAAGGTCAACAGTGTCACGAAAATGAAAGCAAATTAAACTTTCGATTTCACTTTTTTTTTCCTCTTCAAATGGACATATATAATTTGAAACAAATAAATCCCAACAAGTTACATAAATAAATCCCGCCAACTTTGAGCATAAAATAACAGAGCTACTGAACTGAAATTATTATGTGAGAATATTAATTTCGTTCATTTTAAATGTTCATTGGGTGATTAATAGATATTGTGGTGGGATATTTTATTAGATTTGTGTTTTGTGATGCTCAAAATGAAATTGATAAGCCGACGAGTGAAGTGATAGAGTCACTAATGTCTACGTCCATTGTGGGGTCAATGGTTGTCAGCTACGACAAAGGGGCAACGTAGGGTCCACCCTGTTTAAACCGACAATCATGTCTTTATCAAGGATTTCCCATAATAACTTCACTGCCTGCTTTCTTCTCAATTTTCCTCTTTCGAATATACTAAACTAACCCTTTCAAATCCCATATGCTTGTTAGATATATTATTTTATGGTAAAAAAAATTAATTCATTTTGTTTTAGAGTGAAATCAAATGTGTTGTGGATAGGACTTTTCAGATTTAACCGAATTGAGTCGAACCGATTGAATTAGAATGGTCAACTAATTTGGTTCTGATCAATTTGGTCTTTTTTTAAAATTGAAAGAGGAACGGGTCGGTTGCACTCTAGTACTTATAAAGCAATTCAGTGAATTTCCATCTTGTTTCAATACTCTACCCTCAATTAAGTGAATTTACAAAACCTCTCGACACAAACTGAATTAGTAGAGACCATAGACACGTCATTGATCTGCCATTATAGTCGCCGATTTTCCCCAGCAAGACCATGAATAATGACGAGTCGAGTCCTATCAAAACGTTAACCCAAAGTTGAGGAAGAAGAAGTATTGCATTTTATCTTTACCCCTTGATACTACTACTATATCTTTTATTTATTCAACACAAACTCAAAGCAACACAAAAAAACTTAAGCAAATGAAAATTCATTCTGCGCTGCTACTACCTCAAAAATACAAGATCAAACCAACTATGAAACAAAATATATTTCATATCATAAAAAAGTAAACGCATAGAAAAAATCTAGTGATTTCATCTTCCCTTCTCGATCAAGAACACAAACCCGAGAAATGAGTTTAGGTTCGGCTCCGATTTCACTTTCCCGTCTCGATCAAGACCAAAAATCAGAGAAATTAGTTTGGGTTCGGGTCCGATTTCTCGGGGAAAGATGTACGCGATTCGATTGGGAGCTCGTGATTTCTGATATTGAGTTCATAATTTTGGATATGGAGCTCGTGATTTCTTATCAGGAGCTCCTATAACCTTCTTTGACGTTTTTTTAGTACACCTCACGTGGTAGAGGAGCGGGATTGTAGGGTTTTGGAGCGTTCTAGATCATCGAGATAGCGGAAGCGTTTAATAAAATCTACTCCAAACCTTGTCCAATAACATAAACCGTTAAATCCCAAGGCAAAATCTATTCCACAACATGTTTACCTTTAAGTCTTTGTTGAATCGATAAAGAAGAACTTTCGGATCTTCTTCTCTAAAGCAAGTCCACGCCAAGGGGATGATCTTGAAGATCCTTCACTTAATTGCCTACTAGAACAATTAAATGAAGAACGAGCAAGATTGAGGAGAGAGAAATGTGTGGCCGGCCAAGCAAGAGAGAGAGGAGAGCTTTTGTGAGTTGTGTGATAATTTGTGTAATGAATCAATATTAGATATTTCAATTCATCATCCAACTCATAAGCATGGGTCAAAAGTGATTGGTATGGGCTTAACGTGTCATCACCCATACCCCTTAAATCACTCACCTCTTAATCCACAATCACCAACCAAGCATGGTGTTGTGTGGCCCCCACCATTGGACCCACCAATGTGGGCCGGCCACAAGAGGCTTATTGGGCCCTTGTTTGGGCCAGTCACATGACCTCATGGGCCGAGCCCAATGGGCTCGCCCATGTGGTTTCGTGCCATGTCCAAAAGTTTGCCCGACCCTTTTCTCGTTTACTTATCAAACAAAGTCCGACGCGACATCGACAAAAAAACTCAGTTTTCTCGATTCGTTAATTATTCTCTCAAACCGAACCCATGGCCCAAAACCTTCAGTTTTGTCCAAGCATAGCTCCTCAAGAAACGTTAAGGTTTCCTTGTCTCAAGTTATCCGTCTTGAATGCGTGTGACCCTTCAAGCTCATGCCACCGTTGGTAGATCGGCGCAAAAGATCTCTCTTGCCCGAACCATCATAAGGGGCCTCTAGTAAGACGTTATGATTACCCAAGGTGCATGACGATCGATGATTCGACTTAACCTTGTGCGTACAAGTCACTATCCTATTATCTCTAGATATCCCAATTGATCAAAGGCATAGAGTCGTCACCCTTGTTTAATCAATCATTGTCACTTGATATGTGAGATGGCTGAGAACTGATAACCCGTATCACCGGCATGGCCATGCTCTTACTCTCAGTCAGTCTCGATCAAGAGGCCTTTAACGGATATCTTTCCCATACCGTAGTATGAGGGATAAATCTCTTAGCCGTCTTTCGTGTCACTCATGCAACCCGTTCCGCCACCCAATCATGCCCGTTATTGCAAACCTGTTATGGAAAGCGTTAGGCGCAAGTTAAAGCCGCACGTACATTGCATAGTGATCACAAAGACTCCTCGGTCTAAGGATATCGTGACAAGCTATCGCATTTGAATATGTTCATGGCTTAATCTATGAAAACACTATTCAAAGCGGGTCGTCCGATATCAATCACCTCATGATATCTATGATATGATTCCGGGATCCCTCATCCTTATGACAAGTAGAACTACGTCATTAAGAACCATCCTCATCCTTATGAATTCAAATGCAATAGCTTGTCACGATATCCTTAGACCAAGGAGTCTTTGTGATTACGTGCGGCTTTAACTTGCGCCTAACGCTTTCCGTAACAGGATTGCAATAACGGGCATGATTGGGTGGCGGAACGGGTTGCATGAGTGACACGAAAGACGGCTAAGGGATTTATCCCTCATACTACGGTATGGGAAAGATATCCGTTAAAGGCCTCTTGATCGAGACTGACTGAGAGTAAGAGCATGGCCATGCCAGTGATACGGGTTATCAGTTCTCATCCATCTCACATATCAAGTAACAATGATTGATTAAACAAGGGTGACGACTCTATGCCTTGTGATCAATCGGGATATCTAGAGATAATAGGATAGTGACTTGAACGCACAAAGGTTAAATCAAATCATCGATCATCATGCACCTTGGGTAATCATAACGTCTTACTAGAGACCACTTATGATGGATCGGGCAAGAGAGATCTTTTGCGCCGATCTGCCAACGGTGGCATGAACCTAGAGGGTCACACACATTCAAGACGGATAACTTGAGACAAGGAAATCTTAACGTTTCTTGAGGAGCAGTACATGGACAAAACTGAAGGTTTTGTGCCATATGTTCGGTATGATAGAATAATTAGCGAATCGAGAAAACTGAGTTTTTTCGTCGATGTCACGTCGGACTTTGTTTGATAAGTAACGACAAAAAGGGTCGGGTGACTTTTGGACACGGGACGAAACCACATGGGCGAGCCCATGAGGTGACATGGCCGGCCCAACAAGGGCCCATTTAGGGACCAATAAGCCCTACATGGCCGGCCACTTTGGTGGGCCCAAAGGTGGGGGCCACAACACACCATGCTTAGTTGGTGATTGTTGATTAAGAGGTGAGTGATTTAAGGGGTATGGGTTCGACACCTTTATGCCCATACCAATCACCTTTTGACCCATGCTTATGAGATCGATGAAGTAGAGAAATACCAATTGAATTAATTACACAATTTCACTCTCTCACAACTCTCTCTCTCTCCTTGGCCGGCCACACTAGTGTTCTCCTCTCTTCTTGCTCTCTTGTTCTTCATTTAATTGTTCTAGTAGATCATCCCCTTGGTGTGGACTTGCTCTAGAGAAGAAGATCACAAAGTTCTTCTTTATCGATTCAACAAAGACTTAAAGGTAAATTTCTTGTGGAATAGATTTTGCCTTAGGATTTAATGGTTCAATATTCTTGGACAAGGTTTGGAGTTGATTTGTTAAATGCTTCTGCTATCTCGATGTTAAAGAACGCTCCAAAACCCTACAGTGGTATCAGAGCATGGTTAACCCTCTTAATTTTTGTCTTGTTGAACTTGTTTCGGTTTTATGATTATTTGCATGCCAAAATTGTTGATAACATGTTTTAATGCTTTTTGGGATAATTGCATGAAATATGTTATTTTTGGAAAATATATTGAATTTGGAATTTTTCAGAAATTATTGGATTTGTCGGTCCGAGAAGAGACTTTCGGGGAGCCGGATCGGAGGTACCGGACGGAGGTCACCGGAGGCCGGGAGAGGCCGGCGGTGACCGGGGCCGTCCCTCCTCTTGGCCGAGGCCGAGAGGAGAGGCAAGCTCGGTTTGGGCTTTTCTAGGCCCAAACCGAGCCGTGATGTTAGGCTCGGCCCAATGGGCTTCGGCCCATTGGCTTGGCCCGACTTGGTTCGTGCACGTTGATTATGTTCGTGGATGAACCCGCGATCCAATATTTCGAAAACTTTTAAATTTGATCGGTTTTGATAAACCGTTTTTCGAAAAGGTCTAGTTTCGATAAACCCGACCAAGCAACTTGGCAAAATTAAAACCGGAATAATTGCATATTATTTGATAACAAGTTTGAGTAATAACATGTTGGATGATGTGATGAGATGTATGATGCATTAGTAACCCATTAGATTTTATCGCTTTCACGGTTTGCACACCGTTAGTGTTAGCGTGTAATTATTCTTTTATTCGAGCCCATAAAGTGTAATTATTTTTTATCCGGTCTACGAACTGAGTATTAATTGTAATTACTACTCAAAGACGAGAAGGATGGAAAATCGAGCACAATGACGGTCTTGGAGGAAGTCTAAGAGCTAGTGGGAGCCCGAATGAGAAAGACGAGAAGATGTGGTGACTCGTAGAATCCTAAGATTAGGATGGGATATTGATGCATATTTAACACTTTATGTTTGCTTGCTTGAATTATTTAAATAATTACATGCTTGCATGCTTAGCTTATAAGTTTATAAGCCATCACCTCACATGCAAAGATTAAAATCGATTTTAATTGTTTGCATGTTTAAAGCGTTGTGAACCATCATCGCACGGGTTGTGATGGATGAGTTCGTTTTTGAAACGTGTTTGCACGGGTTGCAAATGACGACTTCAAAAGAAGATTGTATATGATACAATTAGAAACGTCACAACACGGGATGTTGATGACGGGTTCGTAATTGTACCAAGATACTTTCGAATTATTAAACACAACCAAATCACAACATAATTTGAGTCAAGTGAGATGCCACCCAAATTCACACCCATGTAGAAACATTTTATCGGTGTCGTGCGCCTTAGCGGAGCATCGATGGAATGGGTTCTATATGGAAATTGTAAATTTTGTGGGATGTCGTGCGCCTTAGCGGAGCATCTGCACAAAGTTAACGCGTTAGTGAAGGTTGGTTGACTCGGCCACGATTATTGGTCTGAGGTCGAGCTGGGGCATCAGAAGGGTAAGCCGTGTGCTTTTGCACATACCCTGACCAAGAGTTACACGGGTTGTAATTGGATGGACGTCCTACCTAAATAAGTCAATTGAAGCGGTGCGCCTTAGCGTACTTCAATTGACAAATAAGGGATCTTGGTTTAAAGATTCTAAACCTTAGAATCAGATGGTTGGTGTTTAATTCGGATCTTCGTAAATTTATTCAACTTTTCTGATTAAATTTATTTTCTTCGTGTAGAAATGGCTAGTAATTCAACAAACTCGTCTAATTTGTCGTTGAGGACTATACTTGAAAAGTGTAAACTCAATGGGACAAATTATCTGGACTGGGACAGAAATTTACGACTTGTGTTAAAGTTGGAACGCAGGGAGTACGTCCTTGACAAGGCTATCCCGGTGGAGCCAGCTGCCAACGCAACGAGGCTCGTTAAGGTTGCGTACCAGAAACACCTTAGCGACTCTATCTGTAGGGTTTTGGAGTGTTCTAGATCAACGAGATAGCTGAAGCGTTTTACAAATCTACTCTAAACCTTGTCCAAGAACATAAACCGTTAAATCCCAAGGAAAAATCTATTCCACAAGATGTTTACCTTTAAGTCTTTATTGAATCGATAAAAAAGAACTTTCGGATCTTCTTCTCTAAAGCAAGTCAACACCAAGGGGATGATCTTGAAGATCCTTCACTTAATTGCCTACTAGAACAATTAAATGAAGAACAAGAGAGCAAGATGGAGGAGAGAGAGTGCTTGGTCGGCCACTAGAGAGAGAGAGAAGATTTTTGTGAGTTGTGTGATTATTTGATTAATGAATGAATGTTAGATAATTCAATTCATCATCTAGCTCATAAGCATGGGTCATAAGTGATTGGTATGGGCTTAAAGGTGCTTTAACCCATACCCCTTAAATCACTCACTTCTTAATCCACAATAACCAACTAAGCATGGTGTTTTGTGGCCCCCACACATGGACCCACCATGTGGGCCGACCATATAGCGCTTATTGGGCCCTTGTTGGGCCGGCCATGAGACCTCATGGGCCGAGCCCAATGGGCTCGCCCATGTGGTTTCGTGCCGTGTCCAAAAGTCGCCCGACCCGTTTTGTTGTTACTTATCAAACAAAGTCCGACGTGACATCGATGAAAAAACTCAGTTTTCTCGATTCGCTAATTATTCTCTCAAACCAAACCCATGGCACAAAACCTCCAGTTTTGTCCATGTATTAATCATCAAGAAACGTTAAGGTATCCTTGTCTCAAGTTATCCGTCTTTGTTAGATATAATATATTAAACAGTCTTGAATGTGTGTGAGCCTTCAGGCTCATGCCACCGTTGGCAGATCGGCGCAAAAGATCGCTCTTGCCCGATCCATCATAAGGGGCCTCTAGTAAGACGTTATGATTACCTAAGGTGCATGACGATCGATGATTCGACTTAACCTTGTGCGTACAAGTCACTATCCTATTATCTCTAGATATCCTGATTGATCACAAGGCATAGAGTCGTCACCCTTGTTTAATCAATCATTGTTACTTGATATGTGAGATGGCTAAGAACTAATAACCCGTATCACCGGCATGGCCATGCTCTTACTCTCAGTCAGTCTCGATCAAGAGGCCTTTAACGGATATCTTTCCCATACCGTAGTATGAGGGATAAATCCCTTAGCCGTCTTTCGTGTCACTCATGCAACCCGTTCGGCCACCCAATCATGCCTGTTATTGCAATCCTGTTACAGAAAGCGTTAAGCGCAAGTTAAAGCCGCACGTACATTGCATAGTGATCGCAAAGACTCCTCGGTCTAAATATATCGTGACAAGCTATCGCATTTGAATATGTTCATGGCTTAATCTATGAAAACACTATTCAAAGCGGGTCGTCCGATATCAATCACCTCATGATATCTATGATATGATTCCGGGATCCCTCATCCCTATGACAAGTAGAACTACGTCATTAAAAACCATCCTCATACTGGTCGCTTCTATGGAAGCATATATTGACCAGGGACTCGTTAAGTGTGATCCGTACAGATTTATGGTTCTACTACTTTAGTGGTCATAAATCAGATCATGCTTAACATATTACTTCAACACATAAGTAATACAAAACCGTTTTATATATATTACAAACGATTAAAATGTACATAGACGTTTACAGGCTACTAGCAATTGGATTAGGGCACAAAATGCTATCAATCTCCCACTTGCCCCTAGTTCCAATCTAAGTCCCAGTCT
Organism: Geranium rotundifolium; assembly: GCA_963920655.1. Classification (NCBI taxonomy): domain Eukaryota; kingdom Viridiplantae; phylum Streptophyta; class Magnoliopsida; order Geraniales; family Geraniaceae; genus Geranium; species Geranium rotundifolium. Next base: position 16,643,714 of record OY987314.1, read on the forward strand.
ATACCCATTGACCTAACATGTTTATCATGTTTTGCTTGTGGAAGAGCCTTGGTCAAGGGGTCGGTTGTGTTATCATCAGTTGCAACGTAGTGGATCTTCACGTCACCTCTAGCAACAATGTCGCGGATGATGTGATACTTTCTGAGTACATGTTTGGATCTGTCATGTGCCTTGGGTTCCATAGCTTGCGCAATGGCCCTGGTGTTGTCACAATATAAGTCTACTAGGTTAGATGGGTTTTGAATTACACCTAACCCAGCCATGAAACTCCTAATCCATACAGCCTCTTTTACCGCTTCCGATGCAGCAATGTACTCAGCTTCGGTCGTAGACTCGGCAATGGTGTCCTGCTTCTTGCTTTTCCAGCTGAATGCTCCACCGTTCAACGTAAACACATATCCCAACTGACTTTTAAAGTCATTGGGGTCTGTCTGGAAACTAGCGTTGACATATCCTTTGACGACTAGATCATCATTTCTTCCCCCGTATACAAGAAAAGCGTCTTTGGTTTTTCTCAAATATTTGAGAATCGCCTTGACGGAAATCCAGTGTGCCTCACTGGGTTTGGATTGATGTCTACTGGTACAGCTTAGGGCAAACGAGACATCCGGTCTCGTACATATCATGGCATAAATTATGGACCCTATAGCCGAAGCATATGGGATCTCATTCATTCTTGCAAGCTCTGCAGGTGTCTCAACACACTACTTCTTGCAAAGCTTCATGCCATGACGCATGGGCAGCAATCCTTTCTTTGAATCTTGCATTGAGAATCGTCTCAACACTTTGTCTATGTAGGTGCTTAGAATTAAGCCCAAGACCCGCTTGGCACGGTCTCTATATATCTTGATCCCCAAGATGTAAGAGCCCTCGCCTAAGTCCTTTATTGCGAAACACTCACCTAACCAAGTCTTTGTTAAGAGCAAGGTAGGGACGTCGTTTCTAATGAGCAGTATGTCATCAACATAAAGCACCAAGAAGACTACTTTGCTCCCATCTGCCTTTTTATATGCGCAAGGTTCATCATCGTTCTTAATGAAGCCAAACTGTTTCACAACTTCATCAAAACGCTGATTCCAACTCCGAGATGCTTGCTTCAAACCATAGATTGATTTGAGCAACTTGCAAATCTTTCCCTTATTCTTTGGAGCCTCAAAACCCTCAGGCTGGGACATATAAACGTCCTCAGCTAAGCTCCTGTTGAGGAAGACGGTTTTGACGTCCATTTGCCATATCTCATAGTCATGATACGCTGCTACGGCAAGTAGAATGCGGATAGATTTGACCATAGCTACTGGAGAAAAGGTCTCTTCATAGTCCATTCCGTGGATTTGCCTATAACCTTTTGCTACCAGTCTTACTTTATAGGTCTAAGGTTTGCCATCCATGTCTATCTTTATTTTAAAGATCCTTTTGCACCCAATGACTTTTACGTCAGGGGTTTGTTCCACCAAGTCCCACACTTGATTATCTGACATGGATTGCATTTCTTCCCTCATGGCTTCCAGCCATTTCTCAGAGTCGGTTACGTCCAAGGCCTCTCGAAAGGTAGTTGGATCATTGTCCACTAATACTAAATCATCACCTCCAGTTACTAGGAAACCGTATCTGACAGGTGCATGACTTATCCTTTCAGACCGCCTCGGACCGTCCTCATTAACTGTAGCTATTGGTTCTTGCTCAACGACCACTTCTGGCTCTACTTCTTCTAGTGGATCGTCTAATGGTTCCCGAGTGACCATCTCATCTAGAACTTCATCAAGATGAACAACCCTCCCATTGACTTTCTTGGAAATAAATTCCTTTTCCAAGAATGTCCCACCTCGAGCGACAAAAACTTATTTTCACTCGGTTTGTAGAAGTAGTATCCTTTTGTTTCTTTTAGATATCCGACGAAAGTGCACTTATCTGATCTCGGTTCGAGCTTGGTTGCAAGCAACCGTTTTACATAAGCCTCGCAACCCTAGATTTTTAGGAAGGACAAAACGGGTTCCTTTCCGTACCATTTCTCGAATGATGTCCCTTCCACTGCTTTCGACGGAGCCCTGTTTATTATGAATGCGGCCGTTTGCAGAGCATAACCCCAGAAGGAGATCGGGAGATCAGTGAGACTTAACATCGATTGAACCATATCCAACAATGTCTGATTCCTCCGCTCGGACACACCATTGAGTTGCGGTGTTCCTGGCGGAGTCCACTGAGATAGTATTCCACCTTCAGTAAGATGACTAAGAAACTCCTCGGATAAGTATTCTCCACCCCGATCAGAACGGAGTGCCTTGATACTCTTTCCGAGTTGGTTTTCTACTTCAGTCCTAAACTCCTTGAATTTATCAAAGGCTTCGAACTTATGTGTCATGAGATAGACATAACCATATCTACTGAAATCGTCAGTAAATGTGATAAAGTAGCCTAAACCACCTCTGGCTGGTGTACTTATTGGTCCACATACGTCTGAATGTATTAGACCCAATAGATCACCTGCCCTCTCACCTAAACCAGTGAATGGCGATTTTGTCATCTTGCCCATTAAACAAGGTTCGCATCTATCAATCGTTTGGAATTCGAATTGACTTAGAAGTCCGCGCTTATGAAGCGCTGAGATGCGTTTCTCATTTATGTGACCTAGACGACAATGCCAGATTAGAGTTTGGTTTAAATCATTAGCTTTAAACCTCTTAACATTTATGTTATAGAGCATGTTGGATCTTTAGTTTTGCATATTCAATATGTATAAACCTCCAACTGTGTGAGCATTTCCATAATACATTAAGTAACCCGTTCTTAATATTAAAATAATAACCTTCTTTTTCAAGAAGAGAAATTGATACAATATTCCTGCTAAAAGCAGGTACGCAAAACACGTCTAAAAGTTCAATTACAAGCCCACTGGGCAAAACAAGGTTAATAGAACCCAGAGCAGTTGCGGTAACTCTCACGTTGTTCCCAACTCTTAGGTCCACCTCGTTTTCCCCCATATCTCTTCTACTATGCAACACCTGCACATCCGCACAGACATGAGACTCAGCTCCGGTGTCTAGTACCCAATTATTTATCATAGAAAGATATAGCTCTAATTGAATACCTGATGAAGTTGCGGCCCCACCGCCCTTCTTCTGATCCTCCTTCAGCTGCTGACAGTCTTTCTTCCAATGACTAGGCTTTTGACAGTAGAAACAGACCGACTCCTTTGCCTTCCCCTTGCCTTTTACGGACATGGAAGGTTTAGGAACAAATGGTCGTCTGATCTTTCCTGCCAAGTGCATTGGGGCTTTACCCTTTCCACCACAAGCTTTGAAGCTGGATCCCTTCTTGACCATAAGAACACTTTTGGGTGAACTGCCCCTTATGCTCTTCTCGGCAATCACTAGCATGTTGTGCAACTCTGACGTGGTCTTGTCCATGTCATGCATGTGATAGTTCATAACGAACCGACCATATGCATGAGGAAGGGATTGTAGAATAAAATCCGCAGCTATTTCCTTTTCCATAGACATACCGATACTAGTCATATGGTCGAAATGTCCCTTCATACGTAGGACGTGTGGACCTACGGAGCTGCCTGCTGACATCTTGCAGGCAATGAGTTTTCGGAGAACAGTGTATTTTTCAATACGTACTTTCTCTTTGAACATATCCTTGATCTGTGGAAACATTGCAAACGGGTCATGGGATAGCTCCATAAACTGCTTCTGGAGGTCCGCCTCCATGCAACCCAGCATGACACACGCAACGTCGATAGAGTCGCTAAGGTGTTTCTGGTACGCATCCTTAACGACCCTCGTTGCATTGGCAGCTAGCTCCACCGGGATAGCCTTATCAAGGACGTACTCTCTGCGTTTCAACTTTAACACAAGTCGTAAATTCTTGTCCCATTCCAGAAAATTGGTCCCGTTGAGTTTACACTTTTCGAGTATAGTCCTCAATGAAAAATTAGACGAATTTGTTGAATTACTAGCCATTTCTACACGAAGAAAGTAAATTTAATCATAAAAGTTGAATAAATTTACGAAGATCCGAATTAAACACCAACCATCCAATTCTAAGGTTTAGAACCTTTAAACCAAGATCCCTTATTCGTCATTTGAAGTACGCTAAGGCGCACCGCTCCAATTGACTTATTTAGGTAGGACGTCCGTCCAATTACAACCCGTGTAACTCTTGGTCAGGGTATGGGCAAAAACACGGCTTACCCTTCCGATGCCCCAGCTCGACCTCAGGCCAAGAATCGTGGTCGAGTCAACCAACCTTCACTAACGAGTTAACTTTGTGCAGATGCTCCACTAAGGCGCACAACATCCCACAAAGTTTACCATTCCCATATAGAACCCATTCGATCGATGCTCCGCTAAGGCGCACGACACCGATAAAATGTTTCTACATGGGTGTGAATTTGGGTGGCATCTCACTTGACTCAAATTATGTTGTAATTTGGTTGTGTTTAATAATTCGAAAGTATTTGGCACAATTACGAACCTGTCATCAACAGCCCGTGTTGTGACGTTTCTAATTGTATCACATACCATCTTCATTTGAACCCGTCATTTGCAACCCGTGCAAACACGTTTCAAATTTGAGCTCATCCATCACAACCCGTGCGATGATGGTTCACAACGCTTTAAACATGCAAACAATTAAAATCGATTTTAATCTTTGCATGTGAGGTGATTGCTTATAAACTTATAAGCTAAGCATGCAAGCATGTTATTATTTAAATAATACAAGCAAGCATGCATAAAGCGTTAAACATGCATTTTATAGCCCATCATAATCTTAGGATTCTACGAGTCACCATTACTTCTCGTCTTTCATATTCGGGTTCCCACTAGCTCTTGGACTTCCTCCAAGACCGTCATTGTGCTCGATTTTCCATCCTTCTCGTCTTTGAGTAATAATTACAATTAATATTAGGTTCGTAGACCGGATGAAAAAATAATTACACTTTATGGGCTTGAATAAAAGAATAATTACACGCTAACACTAACGGTATGCAAACCGTGAAAGCGATAAAATCTAATGGGCTACTAATGCATCATACATCTCATCACATCATCCAACATGTTAACACACAAACATGTTATCAAATAATATGCAATTATTCCGATTTTAATTTTTACTTGGTCGGGTTTATCAAAACTAGACCTTTTCGAAAAACGGTTTATCGAAACCGATTAAATTTTGAAAGTTTTCAAAATATTGGATCGCGGGTTCATGAACGGATCAAACACCGTGCACGAACCAAGTCGGGCCAAGCCAATGGGCCGAAAGCCCATTGGGCCGAGCCCAACATGTCACGGCTCGGTTTGGGCCTTGGGAGGCCCAAGCCAAGCTTGCCTCAACTCTCGGCCTCGGCCAAGAGTGGGGACGGTTCCGGTCACCGCCGGCCTCCCCGGCCTCCGTTGACCTCCGTCCGGTACCCCCGATCCGGCTCCCCGAGAGTCTCTTCTCGGACCCGACAAATCAAATAATTTCTGACAAATTCCAAATTCAATATATTCTAAAATATAACATATTTCATGCAAATATCCTAAAAAGCATTAAAATCATGTTATCAACAATTTTGGCATGCAAATAAACACAAAACCGAAACAAATTCAACAAGACAAAGATTAAGAGGGTAACCATCCTCTGATACCACTGTAGGGTTTTGGAGCGTTCTAGATCAACGAGATAGCGGAAGCGTTTTACAAATCTACTCCAAACCTTGTCCAAGAACATAAACCGTTAAATCCCAAAGCAAAATCTATTCCACAAGATGTTTACCTTTAAGTCTTTGTTGACTCGATAAAGAATAACTTTCAGATCTTCTTCTCTAAAGCAAGTCCACACTAAGGGGATGATCTTGAAGATCCTTCACTTAATTGCCTACTAGAACAATTAAATGAAGAACAAGAGAGCAAGATGGAGGAGAGAGAGTGAGGATTTTTGTGAGTTGTGTGATTATTTGATTAATGAATGAATGTTAGATATTTCAATTCATCATCCAACTCATAAGCATGGGTCAAAAGTGATTGGTATGGGCTTAAAGGTGCTTTAACCCATACCCCTTAAATCACTCACCTCTTAATCCACAATCACCAACTAAGCATGGTGTTGTGTGGCCCCCACACATGGACCCACCATGTGGGCCGGCCATATAGGGCTTATTGGGCCCATAATGGGCCCTTGTTGGGCCGGCCATGAGACCTCATGGGCCGAGCCCAATGGGCTCGCCCATGTGGTTTCGTGCCGTGTCCAAAAGTCGCCCGACCCTTTTTGTCATTACTTATCAAACAAAGTCCGACGTGACATCGACGAAAAATTATTCTCTCAAACCGAACCCATGGCACAACCTCCAGTTTTGTCCATGTATTACTCCTCAAAAAACGTTAAGGTTTCCTTGTCTCAAGTTATCCGTCTTGAATGTGTGTGACCCTTCAGGCTCATGCCACCGTTGGCAGATCGGCGCAAAAGATCGCTCTTGCTCGATCCATCATAAGGGGCCTCTGTAGGGTTTTGGAGCGTTCTAGATCGTCGAGATAGCGGAAGCATTATAAGAAAATCTACTCCAAACCTTGTCCAAGAACATAAACCATTAAATCCCAAAGCAAAATCTATTCCACGAGATATTTACCTTTAAGTCTTGTTGAATCGATAAAGAAGAACTTTCGGATCTTCTTCTCTAAAGCAAGTCCACACCAAGGGGATGATCTTGGTGATCCCTCACTTAATTGCCTACTAGAACAATTAAATGAAGAACAAGAGAGCAAGAACAAGAGGAGACTAGGGGTGGCCGGCCACTATGAGAGAGAGAGAGAGAGTGTTTTGTGTGAGTTTTGTGATTGATGGAATAATGAATTAAAGTCTTGTATTTGAATTCATTATCTAACTCACAAGTATGGGTTAAAGGTGATTGGTATGGGCTTAAAGGTGCTTTAACCCATACCCCTTAAATCACTCACCTCTTAATCCACAATCACCAACTAAGCATGGTGTTGTGTGGCCCCCACACATGGACTCACCATGTGGGCCGGCCAAGAGGTCTTGTTGGGCCCTTAATGGGCCGGCCATGAGGCTTCATGGGCCGAGCCCAATGGGCTCGCCCGTGTGGTCTACTGCCGTGTCCAAACGTTGCCCGACCTTTTTGTTTTTACTTATCAAACAAAGTCCGACGTGACATCGACGAAAAAACTCAGTTTTCTCGATTCGCTAATTATTCTCTCAAACCGAACCTATGGAACAAAACCTCCAGTTTTGTCCATGTATTGCTCCTCAAGAAACGTTAAGGTTTCCTTGTCTCAAGTTATCCGTCTTGAATGTGTGTGACCCTCTAGGCTCATGCCACCGTTGGCAGATCGGCGCAAAAGATCGCTCTTGCCCGATCCATCATAAGTGGTCTCTAGTAAGACGTTATGATTACCCAAGGTGCATGACGATCGATGATTCGACTTAACCTTGTGCGTACAAGTCTCTATCCTATTATCTCTAGATATCCTGATTGATCACAAGGCATAGAGTCGTCACCCTTGTTTAATCAATCATTGTTACTTGATATGCGAGATGGCTGAGAACTGATAACCCGTATCATCGGCATGGCCATGCTCTTACTCTCAGTCAGTCTCCATCAAGAGGCCCTTTTAACGTATATCTTTCCCATACCGTAGTATGAGGGATAAATCTCTTAGCCGTCTTTCGTGTCACTCATGCAACCCGTTCCGCCACCCAATCATGCCCTTTATAACAATCTTGTCACAAAAAGCGTTAGGCACAAGTTAAAGCCGCACGTTCAATGCATAGTGGTCACAAAGACTCCTTGGTCTAAGGATATCGTGACAAGCTATCGCATTTGAATATGTTCATGGCTTAATCTATGTTCGTGACAACGTCGATGATATTGTACATAGACGTTTATAGGCTAATAGCAATTGGACTAGGGCACAAATGCTATCAATCTCCTACTTTCCCCTAGTTAGAATCTAAGTCCCAGTCTATACCCATTGACCTAACATGTTTATCATGTTTTGCTTGTGGAAGAGCCTTAGTCAAGGGGTCGGCTGTGTTATCATCAGTTGCAACATAGTGATCCTTCACGTCACCTCTAGCAACTATGTCGCGGATGATGTGATACTTTCTGAGTACATGTTTGGATCTGTCATGTGCCCTGGGTTCCTTAGCTTGCGCAATAGCCCCGGTGTTGTCACAATATAAGTCTACTGGGTTACATGGGTTTTTAATTACACCTAACCCAGCCATGAAACTCCTGATCCATACAGCCTCTTTTGCCGCTTCAGATGCGGCAATCTACTCAGCTTCGGTCGTAGAGTTGGCAATGGTGTCCTGCTTCTTGCTTTTCCAGCTGAATGCTCAACCGTTCAACGTAAACACATATCCCAACTGACGCTTAAAGTCATCGGGGTCTACCTGGAAACTAGCGTCGACATATCCTTTGACGACTAGATCATCATTCCCCCCCCCCCCCCCCCCCCCCCGTATACAAGAAAAGCGTATTTGGTTTTTCTCAAATATTTGAGAATCGCCTTGACGGCCATCCAGTGTGCCTCACCGGGTTTGGATTGATGTCTACTGGTACAGCTCAGGGCAAATAAGACATCCGGTCTCGTACATATCATGGCATACGTTATGGATCCTATAGCCGAAGCATATGGGACCTCATTCATTCTTGCCAGCTTTGCAGGTGTCTTAGGACACTGCTTCTTGCTAAGCTTCATGCCATGACGCATGGGCAGCAATCCTTTCTTTGAATCTTGCATTGAGAATCGTCTCAACACTTTGTCTATGTAGGTGCTTTGACTGAAGCCCGAGACCCGCTTGGCACGGTCTCTATATATCTTGATCCCCAAGATGTAAGAGGCCTCGCCTAAGTCCTTTATTGAGAAACACTCTCCTAACCAAGTCTTTGTTAAGAGCAAGGTAGGGATGTCGTTTCCAATGAGCAGTATGTCATCAACATAAAGCACCAAGAAGACTACATTGCTCCCATCTGCCTTTTTATACACGCAAGGTTCATCATCGTTCTTGACGAAGCCAAACTGTTTCACTACTTCATCAAAACGCTGATTCCAACTCCGAGATGCTTGCTTCAAACCATAGATTGATTTGAGCAACTTGCAAATCTTTCCCTTATTCTTTGGATCCTCAAAACCCTCAGGGTGGGACATATAAACGTCCTCAGCTAATCTCCCGTTGAGGAAGGCGGTTTTGACGTCCATTTGCCATATCTCATAGTTCTGATACGCTGCTATGGCAAGTAGAATGCGGAGAGATTTGACCATAGCTACTGGGGAAAAGGTCTCTTCATAGTCAATTCCGTGGATTTGCCTATAACCTTTTGCTACCAGTCTTGCTTTATAGGTCTGAGGTTTGCCATCCATGTCTCTCTTTATTTTAAAGATCCATTTACACCAAATGACTTGATTATCTGACATGGATTGCATTTCTTCCCTCATGGCTTCCAGCCATTTCTCAGAGTCGGTTCCGTCCAAGGCCTCTCGAAAGGTAGCTGGATCATTGTCCACTAATACTAAACCATCACCTTCAGTTACTATGAAACCGTATCTGACAGGTGCATGACTTATCCTTTCAGACCGCCTCGGACCGTCCTCATTAACTGTAGCTATTGGTTCTTGCTCAACGACCACTTCTGGCTCTACTTCTTCTAGTGGGTCGTCTAGTGGTTCCCGAGTGACCATCTAATCTAGAACTTCATCAAGATGAACGGCCCTCCCACTGACTGTCTTGGAAATGAACTCCTTTTCCAAGAATGTCCCACCTCAAGCGAAAAAAACTTTATTTTTGCTCGGTTTGTAGAAGTAGTATCCTCTTGTTTCTTTTTGATATCCGACGAAAATGCATTTATCTGATCTCGGTTCGAGCTTGGTTGCAAGCAGCCGTTTTACATAAGCCTCGCAACCCTAGATTTTTAGGAAGGACAAAACGGGTTCCTTCCCGTACCATTTCTCGAATGATGTCCCTTCCACTGCATTCGACGGAGCCCTGTTTATTATGAATGCGGCCGTTTGCAGAGCATAACTCCAGAAAGAGATCGGGAGATCAGTGAGACTTAACATCGATCGAACCATATCCAACAATGTCCGATTCCTCCACTCGGACACACCATTAAGTTGCGGTGTTCCTGGCGGTGTTCCTGGCGGAAAGCGTTAGGCGCAAGTTAAAGCCGCACGTACATTGCATAGTGATCACAAAGACTCCTCGGTCTAAGGATATCGTGACAAGCTATCGCATTTGAATATGTTCATGGCTTAATCTATGAAAACACTATTCAAAGCGGGTCGTCCGATATCAATCACCTCATGATATCTATGATATGATTCCGGGATCCCTCATCCTTATGACAAGTAGAACTACGTCATTAAGAACCATCCTCATCCTTATGAATTCAAATGCAATAGCTTGTCACGATATCCTTAGACCAAGGAGTCTTTGTGATTACGTGCGGCTTTAACTTGCGCCTAACGCTTTCCGTAACAGGATTGCAATAACGGGCATGATTGGGTGGCGGAACGGGTTGCATGAGTGACACGAAAGACGGCTAAGGGATTTATCCCTCATACTACGGTATGGGAAAGATATCCGTTAAAGGCCTCTTGATCGAGACTGACTGAGAGTAAGAGCATGGCCATGCCAGTGATACGGGTTATCAGTTCTCATCCATCTCACATATCAAGTAACAATGATTGATTAAACAAGGGTGACGACTCTATGCCTTGTGATCAATCGGGATATCTAGAGATAATAGGATAGTGACTTGAACGCACAAAGGTTAAATCAAATCATCGATCATCATGCACCTTGGGTAATCATAACGTCTTACTAGAGACCACTTATGATGGATCGGGCAAGAGAGATCTTTTGCGCCGATCTGCCAACGGTGGCATGAGCTTGGAGGGTCACATACATTCAAGACGGATAACTTGAGACAAGGAAACCTTAACGTTTCTTGAGGAGCAGTACATGGACAAAACTGAAGGTTTTGTGCCATAGGTTCGGTATGAGAGAATAATTAGCGAATCGAGAAAACTGATTTTTTTCGTCGATGTCGCATCGGACTTTGTTTGATAAGTAACGACAAAAAGGGTCGGGCGAATTTTGGACACGGCACGAAACCACAGGGGGAGCCCATTGGGCTCGGCCCATTAGGTGACATGGCCGGCCCAAGAAGGGCCCATTTTGGGACCAATAAGCCCTACATGGTCGGCCACTTTGGTGGGCCCAAAGGTGGGGGCCACAACACACCATGCTTAGTTGGTTATTGTTGATTAAGAGGTGAGTGATTTAAGGGGTATGGGTTAGACACCTTTAAGCCCATACCAATCACCTTTTGACCCATGCTTATGAGATTGATGAAGTAGAGAAATACCAATTGAATTAATTACACAATTTCACACTCTCACAACTCTCTCTCTCTCTCCTTAGCCGGCCATACTAGTGTTCTCCTCTCTTCTTGCTCTCTTGTTCTTCATTTAATTGTTCTAGTAGGCATTAAGTGAAGGATCTTGAAGATCATCCCCTTGGTGTGGACTTGCTCTAGAGAAGAAGATCACAAAGTTCTTCTTTATCGATTCAACAAAGACTTAAAGGTAAATTTCTTATGGAATAGATTTTACCTTGGGATTTAATTGTTCAATGTTCTTGGACAAGGTTTGGAGTTGATTTGTTAAATGCTTCCGCTATCTCGATGTTAAACATTGCTCCAAAACCCTACACTCAAAAGGAAGGATTTATAGCTTGTTGTAGACCTTTCATTGGTCTCGATGGATGTCATTTGAAAGGATACTACGGCGGACAAGTACTTTCTGCAGTTGCACGAGATGCCAACAATGGCATGTTCCCTTGGCGATCGATGTCGTAGAGAAGGAGACAAAAGAGTCTTGGCAGTGGTTTTTAAGACAATTATTTATTGATTTCAACTAGAATGTAGATACCGAGTAGGTATTCATATCCGATAAGCAGAAGGTAGTAAATGTTATCAATTTGTTCATTTTGATTTATAGTTTAAGATGAACTGTTGTGCTAATTTAAAACTCACATGATGTAGGGTCTAGTTCAATTGTTCGCATAATGGTTACCAAAAGTTGAGCATCGCTATTGCATGTGTCACATGTATGAAAATTGGCATCAACAATTTAAGGGTGAAGCCTTAAAGAGAATGTTGTGGGCATGTGCAACGGTAACGAGCGCAATAGTGTTTGAGGAAGGGATGGCGAAACTTGAGAAGATGAATAAAGATGCTTACACATGGTTGAAAAATAGACCATCATCTGAATGGTGCAAAGCTTTATTTACTGCTCGAGCAAGGACAACGACTCAAACTAATAGCGTTAATGAATGCTTTAATTCATAAATTTTGAAAGGGAGAGACTTGCCGATCATGAGTTTTTGTGAATTTTATAGCAAAAAACTCATGAGATGGTTCTATACGAAGGAGAAGCAGTTGGATGAACATAAACAACTTTTTTGCCCGAAGATTCAAGATCAATTAGATCTCAATTTAATTGAAGGAAGAAACTGCCAAGCTTTGTTTAGTAAAAATGAGATTTTGAAGTGTTCGACAAGGGACAATCATTCCACGTCAGCGTTAATGAAGGTACATGTTCATGTCTTGACTGGCAATTGTCAGGCATCCCATGTAAGCATGGAGTTGAGCTATATGTTCATATCTACTATCATTCAAATACATTCAGGAAGATGTATGATGGTCAAATATTTCCTGTTCCTGGTTTACAAGAATGTGCAACAATGAAGGATGGTGAAGTTGGTTTGGTCCCTCCTATTATATGCAAACCCTCTGGTCGACCTCGGAAAAGGAGACGCAAGGGAATAACGGAGAAGGAAGAAGAAAAAAATCAGTTTAAGGGAAGCAAGAAAAATGTGGCCATTCATTGTGGAACATGTGGGAAAGAGGGTCGCAATGCTCGTTCATGCACACCTAAAGATCACGGTGAAAACACCTCTAAAAGGAAAAAACGGGTGAGAAAGAATGGGCAACCACATGGTATTCCCGGTGAGACAACTGCTATTGTCGAGACAGTAAACAAAAAAAAGAAGGAGTATGAAAAACAGACTTGAGAAGAAAAAGGCATTCATGAGTCAAACAAGAACTCTAAAAAGATTGGAGGTACTTCTTCGCCACCTGAAGAAAAAGGCATTCATGAAGAAAAAGGCATTCACTGTTTCTTGATATCTAAGACGACTGAAAACTGATACTAAGTATCTCCTGCATGGCCATACTATTTTTTCAATCATACTCATCAAGTGGCCTAAACAGATAGCATTCCCATATCAGAGTATGGGTGATAAATCTCTCAACCGTCTTTCGAGTATATAATGACAAGCTACGATATGTTAGTATGCTCATGACAATATCTATGTTGCATACTCACCATCGGGTCGTCCAACACCATCTCCCTGATGATACATATGATCTAACTCTGGCACTACCTTGCCATGATCAATAGAGCGTGATCATAAAGAGTTAACCTCATATTGATCGCTTCTTAATGAAGCTTGACTGATCAGGGACGCATTAAATGTAATTCTTTCTTATCCACAGTTCTACTATTAGTGATGACACACATAATGATATAGATCAAATTACATCTAATATATTACTACAACACATTAGTAATATAATGTCGTTTTATTTATTCGAAAGATGATAAAACATTACATGTAGATAAACTTATTACATTGGACTAGGGCACAAACCTAACAGATGTATTGAGTTTCTTCCACGACTTTCACAATACATGGAGGATAAGGGCAGGTTTCTATGCTTCATACATAACATTGATCCCGAAGACATAGACCCCTAGAGATTTTGCTCACTTCCAGTCGATTACCTTGGTCAGGGCCCTGTATAAGGTATTAGCTAAGGTCCTTTATATTCATTTGCGTCAGTATGTGGGCAATCTTATCGGGAAAGTACAGTCGTTTTTTGTTCAAGGACGTAAGTTGGTCGACAGAGTTCTGGTTGTGAACGAGGTAGTTGACATGGTTCGTAAAAAGGGCTCCAGTGCGGCAATGGTCAAGTTCGACCTTAAGAAGGCCTTTGATATAGTGGACTGGGGATACTTATAAAGGGTCATGGAGGCGATGGGTTTTGGACCCAAGTAGAGATACTGGATCATCTCTTATCTTAGTTCCACAGTTTAGGTTTTGATCAATGGCTCAACCACAAGCCAGTTTGACATCAGGAGAGGAGTGAGAAAGGAATGCCCTCTTTCCCTTTTATTGTTTATCACGACAGATGAGGGACTATATCTCCTTCTTGAGAAGGGAGAGTCAGAACTGCTTTTTAAAGGAATTCAGGTAGAAGCTAAGAAGAGAGTCTCGCACCTACAGTTTGCTGATGACACTCTGTTTTTTTGGAGGCTGATCCCTCACAACTGTTCCAGCTCAGGCTGGTTTTGCAGTACTTTAAGTGGGCGTCGGGATTGAGGATAAACTTCGACACATCTGTTTTGCTGGGGTTGAACATGGAGGAGGGCGGCGATCAGAGGTTGGTCAGGGGTTTCGGCTGTGTGGTTGAGCAGTTGTGGTTGCCTTATATAGGGTTCAGGTTGGGCCAGACCCAGGAGGGTAGCGATTTGGGAGCCAGTGGTGGCTAAGTTCAGGGTCAGGCTTGCCATGTGGAAAATGAGCTTACTCTCTTTTAGAGGGTGTATCATTCTAATAAAGGAGGCTCTCTCGACTTCGCCTATTTCTCACATATTTTTTTTCAGAGCTCCGAAGACCACGGTGTCGGCTATGGAGAGCATTATGAGCATTACGTGTGGGAAAAATTAGTTTGGGGTCTTTCTGCCCTCCCTTTCTCAGGTCATGCTGGATCGAGGTCGTTGTAGAACATTTTGGGGCTGGTATCTCATCCAGCTTTCCCCATGGTGTTAGGGTGCGTCAGGTGGAGGCAGGGTAATGGCAGACAGATCAGATTATGGGATGACAACTGGTTGGGTAACTTATGCCTTAAGACCAGATTCTAGACTCTACATATATGTGAGCAACTCAAGTCACTCAGTTAGTGATGCATGGGTGATGGATGGTTGATCGATTCCCACGCGTTGGATCCTCATATCAAAACCAACAGAGGAGCTTGCAAAGTTGTTAATAGTCCTAAACACCACCAGACCAGTAGATGGTAGAGAAGACTCCATTTATTGGATTCATGACATGAAGGACTACTCGACGAAGAAGGGTTTTCCATGCTCATAGAGGAGGACACTTTGGAGCCGGTTGACTGGACGACTAGACTTTGGGACATGTGGTTCCTTCGATCTTCAGGAGCTTCGCCCTGCTTATTCTCTAGGACGGTTTCCCGACAATAGGTGTCTTGACTTTCATGAGGGCATCCAGATTGGTCACCGATTTTGCATTTGCAGTAGGGGAGATGAGTCTAATAAGCACCTCATGCTTTCATGTCGGTGGATGCAGAGATTTTGGTGGGCGTGGATGGCATATGCGGAATGTGCAGATAGTTGATGTCGGATGCACGGATGCGCCTATCGCTAATGCCAGATGTGCGGATGGCTGATATCGGATGCGCGGATGGCTGAAGCCTGATGCACGGATGGTGAATGACAACGGGGACGATGATGTCGTTGTAGGTTGATTATGGTGGCTTCAGGATTGGTTTGATGAGTGTGAGTTGATTTTCTTGAGAGATTTAACGGAAGCAATGGGTTAGAGATTGAGAGAATGATTAAATTAGCTCGCCCCCACCCACCCCTGTCAGACGAGTGGGCAAAGCAAAATATTTGTAGATATTTAAACAATGACCGGTTATGACTCTGATACCATGATAGAAATAAGAGGGATGTATTATTGATTTGTGTTATGATGTACAAGAGACCTCTATTTATAGATGAGATAGGAAAACCTTAATACATGTGAGAAAAGAAAACCCTAATATAGATGGGCTAACCCTTATGCACCATAACCCTAATGTGAATATAGTTTAATAGGGGACTTTTGACCATTTGGCTAGATCCGAGATTTTCCTCTATACTTTTACTTTGCTACACTCATGGAGCTTGGAAAACCCATGGAGAGCAAGGATTAGAGCTTGAAGATAGCTTGGAGGAGAAGAAAGAGAGCTTCAAGATGGAGACTACTTTGTCATGTGCTTTTCTTCTACCTTTTCTTCATTTACCTTTGTGGAACTTTATTTCCTTGTAGATTCTGGAGTACTTTGTTTAGATTTGACATTTGCATCCATGGCTCGAGGCTAAAACCTTTGGCCATGGGTGGTAGACTTTGTGTTTCCATTTTTTTTGTTAAGTTAAGGTATTAGTTCTAAGCGATGTGATGTGTGATTCTCTTGTGTAGCTTGTGAGTTGCTTTGATTTGGCTAATTAGAGTAGTTCGGCTATGTTAGTGACTTTGCTGCAAGAGGGGAAAGCCTAATTGACCTAGGAATCATCGAGAGTGGAGGCTCGAGGCCGTGCTAAGACACCTTCTAAAGCTCTTAGTTGCTCTTTGTCGGTAGAGTGCGGTGCAGAGACGTAATTGATCCCGAGAGGGTAAAGAGCATCTCAACATTATGCTAGTACCAATGCAGAGAGGCGGAGCTAGTATTCAGGCATAGTCTATCACGCCAATTGTCACACATAATTGATAAGGAAGATTAATAACTAAAAATTGCAAAGGCTAGTACTCGTGGTGTTTAGTAACAAAAACTACATTTCACTTTATATTTCCCTAGAATCGCATGTGTAGAATCTATCTCTAGTCTTACATAGTTTGGAATTCATCATAGGCACATTTCTCTCTTAGACACTCTCAAACACTTGATCGAACAATTTCGCAACTCGATATTAGTCCCTATGGAACATATACTAGCGTGAGGCGCTAAAGTGTGTTTTTAAATGAACATGCATTTGCCCTATAAGTTTTTGGGGTCGTTGTCGGGGACTAATTAGTAGCGGTGTTGTTACATTTGGTGTTTGTTACTTGTTACAAAGAGAATTGATACTTATTTGCGTTGACTGATAGGTACAAGGGTGGTGTATGACCCGAGCATTTGGTGTGGTGGAGTTTGAATACAATCCCGAGATTGAAGCGTTTTGTCGGAGAAATAAGGCTTTGAGAAGATGAGGAGAAGAATCTAGTGTGATGGCTAATTCACCAAGGAGGAACGTTAATATGGGGCCAGTGGCCCAAGATGATGAGTGGTGAGGTCGGATATATTGTATCCAACCGAGTAAAATCTTCTCATTTTCATCCATTTTTGTCCCAAATTATTAGTTTTTAATGAATAAAAGGATACTCTACCTCACAAATGGTCAAAGAGTATTTTTGATGAAAACAAGTCGAAAAAGACGAAAAAGAGAAAAAAAACGCGAAGTTGGGAAAACGAGAAGAAGGTTGCCGGGTCAACCTGCCGGATCCCACCCGGTAGGCTTGTGCTAACCCGGCCACCCGAGTGCAAAAATGAGAAATGGCGGAGAAGAGGTCCCGGGAGCTCACCTGGTCACCTCTCAAGCAACCTGCTAGGTTTCCCTACCAGGTGGCACCCGACAGCTTCTTGCTAACATGACAACCCTTGCGTTTGGCGACGAAGGAGCGAAGAAAAAAAAGGAACCTGCCGACATGCTCACTCGGTAGGCTGGTCAAAACAACTCCTTAAATTACGCATTTTTATTATTTTTAAATGAATTTTCTTCCCTCCTATATATACCCAAACCCTTTAACTACGAAATTATCACCCATTAGAGAGAAAAATCAGATTTAGAGAATAATTTAGAGTGTAGAGAAAGGGGAGATTGTGGATGATCAACTGGATGCGACTTGGAGGCGATTTGGAGACGAGTTCAAGGAACGATTGTGAGGTTGGTAGTAGTTATTTTAGGGTTTATTTTAAGATTGTAGTTGGGATTCATATGTTTGTGTTGAGATTGAGAATTTGGAATAAAATTGGGAATAGGAGAATTATTTTCATGATTTTGTTGTTTAATTGCATAATTGAAATGATGAGGAAAGCCATGGATTTGATGATTTGTGCTTTTGATGTCATAAGTAGCTAAATATTTAGGTCGGGAAAAGGATGAAAAGAGATATTAATTTAGTTAATTAAAAGGTTAAAGGTTAAATTAATGGGTTTATGAAATGGATTAAGATCTTAAATGTGAACTTAATGCTAGCTCTCCCGGGTAAGCATGAGTTTAGATCAAATCTAGGAAGAAAGGCTATAGCAATCGACCTAGGTGGAACGTAGCATTTAGGGGCCGGACTTAAACAGTGTAGTGTACTTTGAGGTTGTAATTTGATTTGTGACAACTTCATAATTGCATGCTTGTGACGGGGGTACAAATGTCGAGGCTATGGTTTACATCTATAGGGTACCAACTTGAAGGGATGGGGATTCCTACACAACCTTTCATTTATGTATTGAAGCAAACTTCTCGGACTTATATGGGATAAAAGCCCACATGTACGGTTTATGTCGATAGGGTACCGACCCGAAGGATGAGGATTCCTACATAGCCTTTAAGATGAAATTAATTAAGGTGATTTTAGTTAATGATCTGGCTAACTTTAAACTGGTTTATTCGACCATGATTGCCTCGGTACAACTCCAAGAAGTACTGGGGTAGGTCTTGAACGTCTCAACACTTAGTCCCTTCTTAATAGTCTTTCCCGTAAGGAATAATCGACTCCTATGAATTTATTAATTTTTATCAATCCCTCAGATGCACGACCCCCCGATCGTTTTAAGTAAATTAATTTTTATTTTGAACTTATCAGACTAAATTTGAATCGATCAGACCAGCCTAATTTCAAATTAAAATTATTCAGGACATTTTGAATATTAAAAAAATATTATAGTTAGATTTAACCTAAGTTTTTTTAAATGCCGTCTACAACTATTTTGCTAAACAAAATGAAACTTTTAAAATTAAGGACTGATTTTGAAAACGGACATTACTATTACTGGATGTAGGCGTCTTTTGGTGACCAATATATCTCAGCTCCGGTGTGAATATTTCGTTTTGTGAAAGAGAGTAGGGGTGTTCACGGTTTCATAACCGAACCGAACCGACCATAACCAAACCGAACCGACCGGTTCGGTTACGGAACAAACAGAACCGACAACCGAACCGTAGGTTAATCGGTCGGTTCGGTTATAACCGCCCAATTGAGCGGTTCGGTTCGGTCGGTTATGGGTGTAACCGACCCCAAACTCAAAAACCTAAAATTTTGTGGATCCGGCGACGTTCTTGACGGCGGCGAGGGACGGCGGCGAGGCGATGGTGAGGAAGGAGGGCTTGGGGCTGTCGGGGAGGCGGAGCTGGAGGTACTGGCCGTCGGGGACGGCGGGGACGGCGATGGCGAGGAAGGAGGGCTTGGAGCTGGGGCTGTCGGGGCGGGTGTAGGAGGCGGCCAGGCGGAGACGTCGGGGCGAGTCGGAGACGTGGACGGAGATATGGAAGAGAGGGGCGGAGACGGAGGAGAGGCGGCGGCGGGGAGGACGCGGGAGAGAGGGGCGGAGAAGGAGGATAGGCGGCGGCGGCGGGAGACGGAGGTGCAAGGGCGAGGAGGCTGGTGGTGCGAGTGCGAGGGCGAGGAGAGGCGGCGGTTCGGTTATGTATGAAGAAGAGCGTATGTCCAATAGGATGACAAAACCCTAAAAGAGTAAAGTGGTGATGGGCTGACATTTAGTGATGGGCCTCTCCAACATTTATTTGGGCCCAAATAACTAAAGTGATAGGCATGGTGATAACATTTGTGCCCTAGTCCAATTGCTATTAGCCTGTAAACGTCTATGTACATTATCATCGTTTGTAACATATATATAAAACGACTTTGTATTACTTATGTGTTGAAGTAATATGTTAAGCATGATCTGATTTATGACCACTAAAGTAGTAGAACCATAAATCTGTACGGATCACACTTAACGAGTCCCTGGTCAAAACATGCTTCCTAAGAAGCGACCAGTATGAGGATGGTTCTTAATGACGTAGTTCTACTTGTTATAGGGATGAGGGATCCTGGAACCATATCATAGATATCATGAGGTGATTGATATCGAACGACCCGCTTTGAATAGTGTTTTCATAGATTAAGCCATAAACATATTCAAATGCGATAGCTTGTCACGGCATCCTTAGACCAAGGAGTCTTTGTGATCACTATGCAATGAACGTACGGCTTTAACTTGCGCCAAACGCTTTCTGTAAAAGGATTGCTATAAAGGACATGATTGGGTGGCGGAACGGGTTGCATGAGTGACACGAAAGACGGCTAAGGGATTTATCCCTCATACTACGGTATGGGAAAGATATCCGTTAGAAGGCCTCTTGATGGAGACTGACTGAGAGAAAGAGCATGGCCATGCCAATGATACGGGTTATCAGTTCTCAACCATCTCGCATATCAAGTAACAATGATTGATTGAACAAGGGAGACGACTCTATGCCTTGTGATCAATCGGGATATCTAGAGATAACAGGATGGTGACTTGTACGCACAAAGGTTAAGTCGAATCATCGATCATCATGCACCTTGGGTAATCATAATGTTTTACTAGAGACCACTTATGATGGATCGGGCAAGAGCGATCTTTTGCGCCGATCTGCCAACGGTGGCATGAGCCTAGAGGGTCACACACATACAAGGCGGATAACTTGAGACAAGGAAACATTGATGTTTCTTGAGGAGTAATATATGGACAAAACTGGGGGTTTTGTGCCATAGGTTCGGTTTGAGAGAATAATTAGCGAATCGAGAAAAATTGAGTTTTTCGTCGATATCGCGTTGGACTTTGTTTGATAAGTGACGACAAAAGGGTCGGGCGATTTTTGGACACGGCATGAGACAACACGGGAGGGCCCATTGGGCTCGGCCCATGAAGCCTCATGGCCGGCCCACATGGTGGGTCCATGTGTGGGGGCCACACAACACCATGCTTAGTTGGTGATTGTGGATTAAGAGGTGAGTGATTTAAGGGGTATGGGTTAAAGCACCTTTAAGCCCATACCAATCACTTTTGACTCATGCTTGTTGGATGATGAATTGAAATATCTAGCATTCATTCATTAATTCAAGAATCACACAACTCTCACATCACTCTCTCCTCTCTTTTCTCTCTTGTTCTTCATTTAATTGTTCTAGTAGGCAATTAAGTGAGGGATCATCAAGATCATCCCCTTGGTGTGGACTTGCTTTAGAGAAGAAGATCCGAACGTTCTTCTTTATCGATTCAACGAAGACTAAATGCAAAATGGAGAAACTGTCCAGATTGTCCAGTTCCGATGATCGACAATGCGTGAGCCATAGCCGCTTCGTCCGAGCTCCGATTGACCTGAAACTTGCGGCTTTGGAAAGATAAGTCCAAGGGCTACAACTTTTGTGAAATACTGATTTTCAAAAAGAGCGCTGGTTTAGGAGATACAAGGCCGAGAAGCAGACTGGTCCGCAGAGTCTGTCCAGCGAGACGGGAAAAATGTTTTGCTCCAGACGGAGGTCTTCTCGTCCGAACTGGGTTTAGAGCAAAACACAAAAGATGTAGGGAATTGGCTGAGGTTTAATCTCCAAAAAGAACCGAAGCAATTGGAGATCTGTAGCTCGAGATACAGAGCTTCAAAGTCTCGGTTTTCTGCCGGGCAGATTCTGGTAAAACCCGAAAACTCGATTTCCTAAGGATCTAACTTGGTAGTCGATCTTGCGCAGGTTAGGGGCGGTTTATAGGTTGCTTCCGCTGCCATAAACGTAATTAGGATACCCCGGGACCTAACACATGGGCTGACTACTATTGGGCTCAATTCAAAAAAAAAAAAAATTATAGATTCGGTTATCGGTTCGGTTACGGCCGGTTCCCGAAATCTCGTAACCGACAACCGAACCGAGAGAACGAACCGAACGGTTCGACTACCGATTAGCTCGATTTCAGTTCGGTTCGGCTCGGTTTGGTCGGTTTCCGATTTTCTGCACACCCCTAAAAGAGAGGGTGGGCTGGGCGGGCCGCAGGTAAAAGGGAGTAAAAGCAAAGTGATGATGGTACAGTAATAATAATATTATCAACTCCAATCAATCCTACATCTAGACTAGGAGTGGTAGTGGTAGGGGTAGGACTAGTAGCTCTTCCTTCCCCTTGAAGTAGCACCAATTTCTCTCTCCTTGCTTTTCTTTAGGGTTGATGAATCTCCTCGTTGTCTTCGTTTAGGTCCAGTCCAGTCCTGCTCTGCTTCAATGTCGACGAGAGGTGGCCCTTCAGATCCTCCGCGGCGGATCACGCGGACGCAGACTGCCGGGAACCTGGGGGAGTCTGTTTTTGACAGTGAGATCGTACCTTCCTCGCTTGTCGAGATTGCGCCCATTCTTCGTGTTGCTAATGAAGTCGAATCAAGCAATCCCAGAGTCGCTTATCTCTGTATGTAACCTTCTTCTTCTTCTACAACTATCTAATCTCTATCTTACTTTACTTACTAATACTGTACAGGTCGATTTTACGCCTTTGAGAAGGCTCACAAGTTGGATCCCACTTCCAGTGGACGTGGTGTTCGTCAATTTAAAACTGCTCTACTTCAACGTCTTGAAAGGGTAATTCTTTTTTTCTCTTCTATATACCCATGTCTGCCTTGTTTCTAATTATTTGTTTTTCTTCAGGAGAATGATCCCACTTTAATGGGAAGGGTTAAAAAAAGTGACGCACGTGAAATGCAAAGTTTTTATCAGCATTACTACAAAAAATATATCCAAGCCTTAACAAATGCTGCTGATAAAGCTGACCGGTGAGTTCTCAAGTGTCAATCACTTGCTACTCTTTGTTGTCACTATTTAATGTGTCTTTTACTTGACATGATCATTCTTCTTTTGCATCTAGTGCCCAGCTAACCAAGGCGTATCAAACTGCTAATGTATTGTTTGAAGTTTTGAAGGCTGTTAATATGACACAGTCCATGGAAGTGGATCGTGAGGTGAAACACTGCTATTCTCTTGCCTCATGATTTTTGTAATGTTTATGCAAGGAGTATATTTTTAGCGAAATCATATGAAGAATGTAGGTTTTATCGTACCGAATATCGGGTTGTGCTTCCCATGATACTAGTTCTATACTAAAAGGTCAACTGTGTTAGTATGTTTGGCTTTTGCCTGGTAAATTTATTCTTTAACAAACAAGTTGTACTATTTGATTGACATCACTGTAATTAACAATTTTACAGATTTTAGAAGCTCAACATAAAGTTGAAGAGAAGACTGAGATTTATGTACCTTATAATATCCTTCCCCTTGATCCAGATAGTGCAAACCAGGCAATCATGAGATATCCTGAGGTTAGATTCCATACCCTGTATGTACCTGGTCATTTTGACATCAACTTTTGATGGTATTATTCAAGTGCTTATCTTCCCTTTTTCATCTTATATGCAGATACAAGCTGCTGTTGTTGCCCTTCGTAATACCAGAGGTCTTCCATGGCCCAAGGACTTCAAGAGGAAAAAAGACGAGGACATTTTGGATTGGCTTCAAGCCATGTTTGGATTTCAGGTGAAACTACTAAAAATTCTATTGTTTTTGTGCGGATGTATATGGGTTTTATGTGGCCTGGCCGTGAGATGATTTTATCTTCAATTTATTTGTTGATGAATTTGCAGAAAGATAGTGTAGCAAATCAAAGGGAGCACCTGATATTGTTGCTTGCGAACGTGCACATACGTCAGTTTCCAAAGCCCGATCAGCAGCCCAAGGTTTGCTTTTTAAGAAGTAACATGGCTGCACATTTGTTTCATCCCATATGATTATACTTACAAAAGAACAACTATTATTTGATAATTTTTAATTTTGTTTGAGTCAACTTAATCTATTCCACATCTATCTATCTTATCTTACCTCCCCCCCTGTAGAAATCGAAAATCATTACCTCTGATTCTGATTATTGTTCCATATTGTTTTCGCATCTGCACACCATTAGTATGGAAGTTTTACTGTGTTCACAAATGCCACTAACTCACCCATGGTTTATTTGATACATTTTTGGAGTGCTAAACTCACTCCAACCCAAAAGCTCAAGCTATCAGGTGGAGGACCCAAAAGTTTGAGTTTGACAGAGCTTTTTCCCAAATTTGTCGAGCTGACTGGGTTTGACCGAGTTTGCTCTAGTTTCATAAGACTACTAAATCCACGTTATTTCAATGTTGGGACATTTCAACAGTCCCTTCATGCATGCCAGACAATTAAAAGGTCTTTGCATGTGGACAAAGAATATACTAATTGAGAGCAATCACAAAGAGGTCTCGGCCCTAATAAAAAACCAAGTATGATACCATGTTAAGCTTACTCCAATCCAAAAATCTGAGCTATCGGGTGAATGGCCAAACTGGTATATCAAGTGATCACAAAGTCCACATTCTTTGAATGTAGTATACTTCAACAAGGAGCATGTGAAAAACATAATAATAGAATCATGCAGCAATGCACTTCCACAATTTTCTAAAAATGAGTTAGAAGCCTTATTAAGAATTATTATGCAATGCCCATATTATTTGATATTGCTTTGTTTTGTACTGGAAAATGATATACACTTGTTGACTTTCAGATTTCTGGTTTTAACTTTTCTGCACTCAGATGTATGGATGCTTAAAACTTGTCATTTATGCTACAAGCTTCCATAAAGACATGTAGTTTTTATGGTCCCAGTGCTTTTTATACAAGGAACTTGTTTCAAAAATCTTGTGGATCTTTTTATTTTTTATTTTCTTGATCCTGTTAACCTTTCCCCCTCTTTAATAGTTGCTGCTGCTTCTTTGTTTGGCTAGTACACGTCCTACTAAGTATGCATATTATCTAATTCAAATGAATGTTTTATGAAATATGCAATTTTTGGAAAAGTAAAATACATGTTCTTCAAATAAAAAAAGAATTTACCGCCGAGTGGCTTGCTGTTTTGAGTCAGATAAATTATTGTATGATGTTGTATTTAATTTCCCAAATCGTGAGTAGGTGATTACTCTAATAATTGATTTCTATATTTCTTCTATAGTTGGATGAACGTGCATTAACAGATGTGATGAAGAAACTTTTTAAGAACTACAAGAAATGGTGCAAATACTTGGATCGAAAAAGTAGTCTCTGGTAAGACCCTTTTAACACTGTCGTTACTTATTTTTATTTTTGTTTTTGAAATTCACACTGTCATTATTCAAATTGTCATTGTCCTTACTCTAGAGCATGTCTAATGGTGCTCCCTACATTTAAAATAATATAGGGAGTGATTTGTATTGAAATTAGGGTAGAGAGCTACTTTTTCATGTTATCTCCACTCATGTTCTCTACATGTAAGCTGCATAAAATTATTTTAATAATATTTCTCACTTTTTAATAACAAATAGTTACCAATGTTTGCTTGACCAATTGGTTAAGCATTTGAAGTTGGGTTCAAAGGACCTGGGTTCGAGTCACGCTGCGGTATCTCACCTTTATTTCCAACTTCTGTTGGACCTCTCTCCTAACTTCTGTTGGGTCTCTCTGTCTCGGTGGGAGTCAAGTGGAAATTTTAGGCCCCCTTCAACATAAGAGTGTGTATTGAGCTTATTATTGATACAATAATATTAAGAACTCATAAGAATAACAAGTTTGGTGCTGCATTGCTTCATCATAGTATAGTCGAGCCAATATCTTGATACAATCTACCGATATAAAAAACAAATAGTTAGTAGGAGAGAGTAAAGTAAGATGAAGTATGATAAAAAAATGACAAAGCAATTGGAGAGAGAATGTGGGGAGCTCTCTATTGCAGGGAGCTCCATTGTAGTGCATTTTTTACATTTTCACTCCATAAAATAGCTTTTAAGCTGTTGTAATGAGCCACATTGGAGATGCTCTTATTTAAGTATCATATTTATTAAACCATGTCCAATTTGTATATCCATTACGCTAAGATATCGACAGGTTTGGTATTTCGCAAGTATGCTGGTTAAATATGTAGTGAGAGTTTGAAGGTGTTTGACATTAGTGTCTGTCTTGTGGTCCTCTATATGTATGTTGGTGGATCAAGTTCTGAAACATGTGTAACAAGTCACTTTATTATGGAGCTCTGTTATCTATTGAATTTTATAAATTCATTGTTCAAGGATCTCATCTAGCTATAAGCATAGATATGGGAGACTCTTGATGTTGAATACTTAGTGGGAAGAGTTATAATTTTCTACATAGTGGCAATATGGTTATATATATAACCCTGAGTTCTCACCTTTTTTGGTCACCTTGCTGAGTTCTTCCCAATCCCAACTTTTAGAACCTTGGACATCAAGTAGATATATTCTCCCTGGTTATATATTTTTCAGTTTGGATCTAGTTCATAGAAGATTTAGTTTTCACATTTACACTTCATGCCATTGCTTGTCAAGAAGTATTTTATAATCCATCATTCTAATTATTCTTGTGGTTCATATGGTATAGGTTACCAACCATACAGCAAGAAGTTCAACAACGTAAACTGTTATATATGGGCCTATATCTTCTAATATGGGGGGAAGCTGCAAACTTGAGATTCATGCCGGAATGCCTTTGCTATATATACCATCATGTATGCATTCTAATGTTAGGACCGTTTTTTAACCCCCAACTTCATAATTGGTTTGGTTTCAATTCCTTTGTGTCACATTACTGCCATTTATTTCTTCAGATGGCATTTGAACTCTATGGTATGCTAGCTGGGAATGTCAGTCCCATGACTGGAGAAAATGTGAAGCCTGCCTATGGAGGTGAAGAGGAAGCTTTCTTGACTAAAGTCGTTTCTCCAATTTATGATGTGATTGCCAAGGTGTTGTATGCATTGCTTTTAAGAGTACTATATTCAAGGTTGTTTTGTGGGGATACTGTGACTATCATTTACTAACAGGAAGCTGAGCGAAGCCAAGGCGGGAGGTCAAAGCATTCCCAATGGAGGAACTATGATGATTTAAATGAATATTTCTGGTAGTAGTCATATATTTGTCAATTATTCATTGTTTATATGCTATAGTAACATCCTTCTGTTTATTGCTGTGGTGATTTACATCCCTTCGTGCAAATACAGGTCACCTGATTGTTTTCGGTTGGGATGGCCAATGCGCGCGGATGCGGATTTCTTTTGTATGTCCAGTCAACAACTGCATACTGACAAAAGTGCGGTAAGCAACGGTTCATTAACTATTTTTCTGCTCTAGAGGTTGGTCAATCTGTACCTTCCACTATATATAGCGTCCATTAGATGATGTAAAACAGTCGGTTACTAGTACAAATGTATGCTTGGTGGCAATTGTTTATTTATTTTACTTACTCACTATCTTGTTTTTTTCAATTGACTTGTTTTTTTAATACAATGTAGTCTGTTCAAATACTATTTTCAAGCATTGAGCTTGATATTTTTAGCTTCTGATTTTGGAACCAGACCTCAAGTGTCAACTAATATAACAATGATCTTCAATATATTATCCCTCACTTGCCATATATACCTAAATCCAGTGTTGTTAATGCTAGTTTAGCTATTTTCTTTTGAAAACTGTTATTCTTATCGGGTTTACTTGCATATTCAGGATAACAAGCCACCTGGTGGAGACCGATGGGTGGGAAAAGTGAACTTTGTTGAGATACGCTCATTTTGGCATATATTCAGGAGCTTTGATCGAATGTGGAGTTTCTTTATTCTCTCATTACAGGTATCTTTTCTTCTCCATGCAGTTTAATTGCTCGTCTTTTGTACAAATGACTTTATGGCAATGCTAAAATTGTCTCATTTTTGCAAGGCTATGATCATCATTGCATGGAATGGCTCAGGTGAACTGAGTTCAATATTTGATGGTGATCAGTTCAAGAAAGTACTAAGTATCTTCATAACTGCTGCAGTACTGAAGCTTGGGCAAGGTAGTGTAGATATTTAATCTTGTCGACATTGGGAATATTTTGGCCCCTTTACTATATCTGGATGTTTTTTCGCGTGTGTGCTATTTGATTCTCTTTGATCTTGTCTTCCTCTCTTGAAAACATTATGTTGGAGGTGAAGTGTTGTTTTGGAATTGTTTAAGATTCTGATTAGGTTACCAAATAAATTTTCTTAGAACTTATGGATATTTTAGTAGATGTTTCTGATTGAACTTTGCACGGATATATTTAGAATCAACACAAAAGCATGTTCCCTTCCAGTTTAATATCACTGGAAAATTCATTTACATGGTTATATAATATAACAAGTATTTCATGCCTTCGGTACATGCTTATACTTTTCTTTTGCAGGTTTACCAAAAGTTGATCTTTATTCTGAATGTCATGTTCTCTTTAAATTTTTCTTATTGATTTTGAGGTATATTTTGTTATCGAGTTAATTGTAATTTGATCTTTCCCCAAAATGTCTGCAGCTTCCCTTGATGTAATCCTTAGCTGGAAAGCACGCAGGAGTATGTCACTTCATGTTAAGTTAAGATACATCTTGAAGGTTCTTACAGCTGCTGCATGGGTGATAGTTCTACCAGTCACTTATGCTTATTCATGGGATCAAGGTTCTGGGCTTGCTCAAACGATCAAAAGTTGGTTTGGTAATACTTCAACTTCAGGCTCATCTTCCTTGTTTATTTTGGCTGTTGTTGTCTACTTGTCTCCAAATATGTTGGCTGGAGTCCTGTTCCTTTTCCCCTTCATCCGTCGGTTTCTTGAGAGGTCACACTACAGGATTGTGATGCTTATGATGTGGTGGTCACAGGTTTGTAAAATGCTTCTTGCAAGCTCACTCAGTTTTTCTATCTACTTTTTCATATATTTATTTGTATTTTTCCTGATAATAAACTAAGCTAAGAAAGAGTCAAATATTTGTATGTTTACAATTCATTTGTACTCATGGTTGTATGTTTGCAGCCACGGCTTTATGTGGGACGGGGGATGCATGAGAGCGCATTATCTCTTTTTTCGTAAGAATCTAATGTTCATAAGTCTTATAATCTCTGATTTTAGTGAATTAAGTTGTTAATGTCTTATATACATCATATTTGAATTTTGCAGGTACACAATGTTTTGGGTTCTTCTTATCATCACAAAGTTGGCATTCAGTTACTACATAGAAGTATGCCCCTTTCATTCATTTTGCAAAACTTTATTGTTTGTCTGCTGGTGATCTGCATAAAAGTATGACTAAGTAAAGATTTAATGAGTCTAGGTTGATGCAAGGACAAATATTTATGGTGACAATTTAATGTTCATCAATATTTTCCATGTTAACAATTATGGTTTTTATCGTGTACTAAATGTTCATTGTATCATCTCCTTAACCTGATATTTGATATGTACTTGCCTTGTTGTATTGGTGCAGATTAAACCTCTTGTCGTTCCAACTAAAGACATCATGAGTGTTCACATAGTTGATTTTAAGTGGCATGAATTTTTTCCTCATGGTAATTGTAAATGTCGAGATAAGTTGTCTAAAGTACTGCATTTGCAAGAAACAATTTACTAGTTGTCCTTTTTCTTTTGCAGCAAAGAACAATATTGGTGTTGTGATTGCACTATGGGCTCCCATCATTCTTGTATGAGTTATGCTATTTTTTGCTGTTCAGTTAATCTTTTCCTGTTTGAGCACTGAAATTTCTCTAATGCAATAATGTTCATAGGTTTATTTCATGGATACTCAAATTTGGTATGCCATATTCTCCACTTTGTTTGGAGGTATTTACGGTGCATTCCGTCGACTTGGTGAGGTTGGTGGACTTCCGCAAACTATCTTAATATTTGCATATGCTTTGAGAGGACTTATTTTGGGTGACTACTAATGTTATTTTGTAATAGAAGTTAAGTAAAACATTGATAGTTTTCAATAAAGTTAATTCGCTAAGAGTCAAACAATGACCGTCAATAATAATTCACTTTAAGATAGTGAAAGAGTGCTTGTGTTGTGAAGCTAAAGTCGAACACAAACAAGTTTGTATCAATTTGGAAAATACATTTGCATGCTCACTCAATACGCTAAAGCCAAGTTATGAACTTTAAGTATATTTTTCTACCCCCTCGGTTATGTTTATTTTCTATCACTATACGCATAACGATCATTTTAGAACCTTTCATTGCTAATTACAATGATATTGCTCAAAAAATAAAATATCTATTTTTCTGCATCAGGAAATTATTTATTTCAATTGGCTTAGTCTTTTATTTGCTCTCATTTGCTTATATATGAACATGACTTTGATGAATTATTCATGGTACGGGTTATGTCTCAGTCTGGTGACATCACATAACTTAGTGATCTTATCTTCTTTATGTTTGAACTGATTCCAGATTCGAACATTGGGCATGCTTAGATCTCGTTTTCAATCGTTGCCTGCTGCCTTTAATGCCTGCTTAATTCCCGAGGAGAAAAGTGAGCCAAAGAAAAAAGGGTTGAGAGCCACCTTTTCTCGCAAGTTTGTTGAGGTGAACTTTTCTTTATGTTATTATACATAAATCAACTTATAAATTCAAAAGCTAGAATATGAAGAGTCCATACCCTGAAATCTTTTTGTGTTTGCATTATTATAGATCCCCTCCAACAAAGAGAAAGAGGCAGCAAGATTCGCTCAACTTTGGAATAAAATAATAAGTAGCTTCAGAGAGGAAGATCTTATTAGTTATAGGTGATCATGAAGTGATGCTCTGAGAATTTTTCTTGTATGTTGATGTCATCACACATGTCTTATTTCTCTTGATAGTATTCTAAGCCTCTTCCAATTTTCAGGGAAATGGACCTGCTGCTGGTTCCATATTGGGCTGACCGTGATTTGGAGCTTATACAGTGGCCTCCATTTTTACTTGCTAGCAAGGTATCTTTTCATGAAACGTATATATTTATCTATCCATAAAGATAATACAACCTTTGTGTGATTAAAGGATTATTATCTGTTTGTAGATCCCAATAGCATTAGACATGGCTAAGGACAGCAATGGTAAGGATAAAGAGCTAAAAAAGAGGATTGACTTTGACAACTACATGTCTTGTGCTGTACGTGAATGCTACGCTTCATTTAGGAACATCATTAAGTTCTTGGTTCAAGGAGAGCGTGAGAAAGGGTAACCTTTGTTTCGAGTAGTAAACATAATTGTGAAGTCGAATGGAAAGTGTTTATCATTTTCACCTGTCCAACTTTTGTAAGGGTTGGTTGTGGTATTTTACTGTTTGCTAACATTCTTTATGGCCTGCTGGGTTTCTGTAGGGTTATAGAGTTAATATTTAATGAGGTTGACAAACATATAGAGGAAGGTGTTCTGATAAAAGAATTCAAGATGAGCGCCCTTCCTAGCCTCTATAATCAGTTTGTTAGACTTATAAAATATTTGGTAATGAAAATTAGCATCTTAGTACAATTATATATTCTCCACTGATTTTATAATCCCTGACTGAGTCAGTTTACTATTTGCAGATGGATAACAAACAGGAAGATAGGGATCAAGTTGTCATTCTTTTCCAGGACATGTTAGAGGTTGTAACAAGAGACATAATGATGGAGGATCAAACATCCAAGTATGGCATCTTCATGAGTTTACTCTTCAAATAGATTTGTTTCCTCCTGACCTCAAACAATACTTATGGTGTTGCCTTTTATAGTTTGGTAGATTCTATTCACGGGGGATCTGGTCATGAAGGCATGACCCCCCTTGATCAGCAATATCAGTTATTTGCATCTTCTGGAGCCATCAAATTTCCAATACTTCCCGTGACAGAAGCATGGAAAGAAAAGGTTTTTCTGAGTGTTATGGTGTTTGATACTGAAAATTTGTTTGATGCACTCATCATCTTTTCCCCTTCTTTAATATGCAGATTAAACGACTTTATCTATTGCTTACTACAAAGGAATCTGCTATGGATGTGCCGTCCAACTTAGAAGCTAGAAGGCGCATTTCCTTCTTCTCAAATTCGTTGTTTATGGAAATGCCTACAGCACCCAAAGTTCGCAATATGCTTTCTTTCTCGTAAGCCTTTTTTCTTGTATTCATTTTAGATTGTGGGGTTGCACATGGACTATTATATAGGCATTGAATACGTACTAAAATCTAAAATTAGCAGCAATTCTTTTTGAACTCTTTGGCTGCCTATTGGAGTGGATATAATACAGGAGTGTGTAGCATGATTTCAGGGTTACAACAATCCACTATTCACGTCTTCTATGTTTGAGAGTACTGGCAATTCCATGGACACTGCTACGATGTATTCAATTTACTATTGATTGTCTTTTAGGTTACAGTTGAATATTGTTTTATGCATTTAACCTTTTATATGATTCATGCTGACTTAAAGCTTGGGTTGTGGTAGTAATAGATGTCCCATTTGGACCAGCTTGGTAAGTTCAATGTAAACTGAAGATTCAGTGATATGGTAGATATTGTTAAATGTTGCTTAGTTATAAGAGTTACTTTTTCTTCCATTATGTTCATTGCTAACGTAAGAGTTATTCCCGCAGCGTTTTAACTCCGTATTACACAGAAGAAGTACTCTTCTCCTTGCGTGATTTGGAAACACCGAACGAAGATGGTGTTTCCATCCTCTTTTACTTGCAAAAGATTTTTCCAGGTTTTGTTTTCTTCACTGTACAAGTTGATTTTAACTTGTGTTGTCTTGCACCAGTAAATAGGTAGTAATTATGCAAATAATAATTTACAGATGAATGGACTAACTTTCTGGAGCGGATGAGATGCGCCAATGAAGAAGATTTGAAGGGATCTGATGAATTAGAAGAAGAGCTTCGTCAGTGGGCATCTTATAGAGGCCAAACCCTGACCAAAACTGGTATTATTCTGTGTAGATGTTTGTATGTTTTGGCCTGAAATGTATCAACAAATAGAGACTTATCTGCACATTTTATACTGGGTTTACATATAACTTGAGAAATTACAATTGTCAGTAAGAGGTATGATGTACTACCGCAAGGCGTTGGAGCTTCAGGCTTTCCTTGATATGGCCAAGCACGAAGGTAAGTCTTGTTTCTATTTGGATTCCAATCATAGATTAACTTGCGCTCTTGTATCCCTTAATATTTGGCTTTAAATATTTGCTGATAACTCATTACGTGCTGTATGCTACCTGTATGACTTATGTAATATGTTTTTTTACTTCAACTGGTCATTGTGCGGCTATGCTATTCGTCAGATCTAATGGAGGGGTACAAGGCTGTGGAGCTAAATACAGAGGATCACCAGAAGGGGGAAAGGACATTATGGGCACAGTGTCAAGCAGTTGCTGATATGAAGTTTACATATGTGGTGTCGTGCCAAAAATATGGCATTCACAAGCGATCGGGTGATCCTCGTGCACAGGACATTCTAAAGCTTATGACAGCGTGCGTCTCTTAGTTTCAGTTTATCTTAATCTACTTACTGAAATAAAGTCTCTAAGTCAACTGTAAATCCATTTTGTAGTTACCCATCACTTCGTGTAGCATATATTGACGAGGTTGAAGAACCAAGCAAAGATAGATCAAAGATAAACAAAAAAGTTCATTATTCTGCTCTGGTCAAGGCGGCTATGCCAAAGTCCATTAATTCTTCGGAACCAGTGCAAAACTTGGACCAGGTGAGCTTCTTCTTATTTATTTACCCAATATATCCCCTCTGAAGTGTTACTGTGTGGACTTCTCAACTGTGCAGTTTTTCATTTTAACTGTCTCAAATGTTTAAATGTAGGTTATTTATAAAATAAAACTTCCGGGGCCTGCCATATTAGGTGAAGGGAAGCCTGAAAATCAGAATCATGCCATTATTTTTACACGTGGAGAAGGTTTGCAGACAATAGATATGAACCAGGTAGAGAATCTTACTTTACCATTGTATTTATATCTATACTGCCATTTGTCTATAATGCCCATTTTGATAGGATAACTACATGGAAGAAGCCTTGAAAATGAGGAATTTGCTCCAAGAATTTCTTAAAAAACCTGATGGTGTGCGGTACCCTTCAATTCTTGGACTTAGGGAGCATATATTCACGGGAAGGTAAGAACTTCTTCTGTAATTAGATATATACTTATCAGCTTCCTTTAGTCAAATCTCTGACCACGAAGAAAGCCTTCAACATTTTGACTGGTCGGGAGATAGAGCCTCTGACTCCGTGGGCGTGGGCTATCTGGCGAGGATCGGACCCTCCCAAACTCCATTGCTTTGCTTGGCTTGCTGCCCATGAGGTGATCCCTACCACGATGAACTTTTTGGAGAGCCATGGTGCTTATACTCCGATTGGTCAATGTTTTTGTGTGCTATGTCGGACGCGCGTCGAGAACATTTCTCATCTGCTTCTTGCCTTCTCTTGGCCTTGGCAGCCCTGGTTTGGATTTTGAAATAGTGGGGGATGCACACAGTGCTCCATTTGGGTGGGGTCCGTACTGGAGTCATGGGACCCACTTTGTCCATCTTGCTCAGTCAGGAAATATTGGCGGAGGATGTCTTTCTTGGGCCTGTGGCAAATTTGGTTAACCTGTAATGGCTGAGTCTTTTGTGGAGTGGGGGTGTCGCCGGACGACTTTCCTCTAAGTTCAGACCAGTGCT
Source organism: Geranium rotundifolium (assembly GCA_963920655.1). Lineage (NCBI taxonomy): Eukaryota > Viridiplantae > Streptophyta > Magnoliopsida > Geraniales > Geraniaceae > Geranium > Geranium rotundifolium. The sequence continues at coordinate 16,678,205 of OY987314.1, forward strand.
TATTCCCTTGCTGAGACGGATAAGGGGAGTCTTGAGGATGGACCCAATTTTCTGGATTATTGGGCTGTTTTTCTGTTTCTTCAAGTATCTTTATTTATTTTTGTATTTCTGGACTTGTTGGATTTTGAGGCTCTCCCTCCCCAGGATCCCCTTATCATTTATAATATTCATTATTGCCAATCAAAAAACAATCTCTGACCAACTATTTAGCACTAACTTCCTTCTAACTTTGGTGCAGTGTTTCCTCTCTTGCATGGTTCATGTCAAATCAGGAAACAAGCTTTGTGACGATTGGTCAGAGATTGCTGGCCAACCCTCTGAAGTAAGTTACTATTGCTGCAAGTAATTTAGGACAGATAGATGTTGGGCAGGCAACAGAACCTGTTTGTCAGTCTGGGTATATTAGGCCCATTAGGGTTTAGGTTTGAGTATTAGGGTTAGCTTTCCTATTGTTCCCTATATAAAGGAACCTTCTATTATACTGTGAACACCAAGTACAATAAAGTATTCATCAATAAAACTGAAGATTGACACTGTTCATATAGGTGCAAAGAGAATAGTTTTGATTTGCTGTATGGTAAACTACGAATTTGAATACATTTGAAAGTTTTGTAGTTAAGATAAAGATAACGAATTCTAGAATTGGTTCGTGATATCAGATTTTGTCTAAGTGTTCAACTCTCTAGGAAAGTTCATTCCATTTGTTCTTTTCGTTTTTTCTCAAATATCAATTTGTGGTAATTGTGCCATACCTTTTTCCTTGTCTGCCTGTTTAGGGTTCGCTTTCACTATGGTCATCCAGATGTATTTGATCGGCTATTTCATCTTACTAGAGGTGGTGTCAGTAAAGCCTCTAAGGTTATCAATTTGAGTGAAGACATATTTGCTGGTATGGTAGTCTTACAATTTTCTTTCCCCTTTATTTTATATATCTTTGTTTTCACCTTTGGCTTCACTTTGAGATTACTAATAAAACTGAAAAGTCAGGCTTTAATTCTACACTTCGTGAGGGCAATGTTACTCATCATGAATACATACAAGTTGGTAAAGGAAGAGATGTGGGGCTCAATCAGATATCCATGTTTGAGGCAAAAATAGCAAATGGCAATGGGGAGCAGACATTGAGTCGAGATATGTATCGGCTTGGTCATCGTTTTGACTTTTTCCGGATGATGTCATGTTATTTCACCACCATTGGGTTCTATTCCAGTACTCTGGTACATGAATTATTACTCTGATTTCCAAGTTAAAAGGTATTAGGCATTTATTGATAGTTTGACCCTTCTTGTTTTCGTCTGACAGATAACTGTGCTCACTGTATATGTTTTCCTATATGGCCGCCTTTATCTTGTTCTCAGCGGACTTGAACAAGGGCTGAGTAACCAGCCAGCAATTAGAGACAATAAGCCTCTTCAAGTGGCTCTTGCTTCTCAGTCTTTTGTTCAAATTGGATTTTTGATGGCATTGCCAATGCTGATGGAAATTGGTTTAGAGAGGGGTTTTCGAACTGCGCTAAGTGAATTCATACTTATGCAATTGCAATTAGCCCCGGTATTTTTCACATTTTCTCTTGGGACAAAGACCCATTACTATGGAAGGACATTGCTTCACGGAGGTGCAAAATACAGGGCAACAGGTCGAGGATTTGTTGTCTTTCATGCAAAATTTGCAGATAACTACAGACTCTATTCTCGTAGCCACTTTGTCAAGGGTCTGGAGTTGATGATTTTGCTTCTTGTTTACCAAATCTATGGTCATACTTATAAAAGTGCACTTGCATATGTCTTGATCACTGTTTCTATGTGGTTTATGGTTGGAACTTGGCTTTTTGCTCCTTTTCTATTTAATCCTTCTGGTTTTGAGTGGCAAAAGATTGTTGATGATTGGACTGATTGGAATAAGTGGATTAGCAACCGCGGTGGTATAGGTGTTCCACCTGAAAAAAGTTGGGAATCATGGTGGGAGGAGGAACAAGAACATCTTCGTTATTCTGGGAAACGTGGACTTGTAGTTGAAATAGTTCTGTCTTTACGATTCTTTATCTATCAGTATGGACTGATATATCATTTGTCAATTACAAGGACAAAGAGTTTTCTGGTAAATATGCTTCAACAACTTGTCAATTGATCATTTTGTTAATTTTGTTTGTTACTAACACGGGCACCATTTTCTACTTTCTTAATAGGTGTATGGAGTATCATGGCTTGTTATCTTTATGATATTGTTTGTTATGAAGGTAAGCTCAAAAAGCATTGTAGTATTGTTGTCTATTATGGGGGTAATTTGGTTCCTGTCAGTAACTTATAATAATGTTTTAATTATTTTGTATCCTATTTGATTTCCTCTAGTTACTGACATGTGTTAACTTCAAGCGGCTTACACTTTTCCCCACTATCATATAATTATTTCTCTCTTCGAGTCCAACACTATCTATAAATAGGTTTCATCCATACTAAACGAGAAAATCTGTAACTATTTTTCTCCAACTCTATTATTCCTCTTACCTTCAACTTGTCCATATGAACTTGCATGCAAGTATTTGATTGTTATTTCTGAGGTATAAAATCCTTAGTGATGTGATGCTGCTGTCTTTTACAGTTCTAGATCATCGTTTTCATACATAGCCATGCTAGTGAATATATAGTCATAAATAATGAATTTATAATGTTTTTATTTACAAGTATAATAACATATGCATATATTTTCTATCATATTCTCAGACTGTATCTGTTGGGAGGCGGAAGTTCAGTGCAAATTTCCAACTCATGTTTAGGCTAATCAAGGGACTGATATTCCTCACTTTTGTTTCTATCCTCGTCATTTTGATTCTGGTTCCTGCCCATGGTATGACATTTCAAGACATTATTGTGTGTATTCTGGCTTTCATGCCCACTGGTTGGGGGATGCTTTTGGTAAGTGAATATTTCTCTCTTCCTACATTAAGTTATTCCTGATTTTGCATTTGATTTGCCAAAAACTCGAAAGAATTATGTCATCAAGCTTGCCGTGACCTTTAGATATCACAACTATCTGGTTGTATTGTTTGTTTATTTTCTCTAATTAGAAAAGACAGTGCAGAAATGGTACCCAAAGGATACAACATTTTGCTTCATGTCTATGGAGAGTATTTGGACTAATGTCGTCCTGAATGGACTTTGTTCCTTTGGCCTGTTAAATGGCCTAAGATATATTTGTTTGATTTTTTCGTGCAGATAGCGCAAGCTTGTAAGCCTATTGTTCGTAAAGCTGGATTTTGGGGATCAGTGCGAACACTTGCTCGTGGGTTTGAGATTGTGATGGGGTTGCTTTTGTTCACCCCGATTGCGTTTCTAGCGTGGTTTCCTTTTGTTTCAGAGTTCCAGACGCGTATGCTATTCAACCAAGCGTTCAGTAGAGGTTTACAAATTTCTCGTATTCTCGGCGGGCAACGCAAGGATCGATCGTCTCGAAATAAAGAGTAATGGATCCTAATGTATGCACCTTATTTTGTAAAATTCACACGAATGTATGATTGTAGCATAGCGTAGCTTAGAAGGGCCAAACTTACCCTGCCTCATACATCCTACACTACCTCTGTCGTGAAGCTGCTTTCAGTTTCTAACAGAGTTAATTAAGAATCAATTGTAAGGTCATCACGTGAACGAGTAATATTATTGCATTTATTTTCATATTTCCCATTAGGATCACTGAAATTGTAGACTCTTCGAGTTTGGACTATATTTGCTGTGCAGTTGCCAAGTTGTGAAACTTGGAACTCGGGTAAAATTGGATGAGCCAAAAAATGGAAATAATTTGGAAAAACTAAGAAATCTCGGTTTATATTAAAAAAATTAATTAAAAATTTAAATATAAATAGTGATAAAATTATTAATTAAATTGTTAGTAGACCTTTAGTACTGAAATTCAAAATGAAGTTGTTAGTGGACTTTTAGTGATAAAACTTTTAATGGACCTTTAGAATAAAATTTTGGTGGGTTTTTCCTTTTTCAGTCCAAACACTTTAGAGTTTGATTAGAGTGCCCAAGGCCAAAATGCTCATCAAACTTAAACTTTTTGGTATTAACATTATAAATTGAGCTCGATTTAGAGTTATCCGCATTTAGTACATATAAACTTCTAACTCTACTTGCATTACCATAATATATATTATTTCGATAGAAGTTGAAATCTCCATTCTTGATTGAAAATTCAAAACCCTTTTTGTCTAACAAAAAAACCGAAATAATATTTCTACTAAATGTAGGTACACAGTAAACATCTGATAATAAAAGTACAAGCCCACTTGGCGAATTAAAACTAATGGTTACTACAACAGTTGCATCAACACTGAATCTGTTGCCAACTCTTAGGTCCACTTCGCCTTTGCCTAAATCTCTTCTACTTGCCAGCACCTACACATTAGTACAAATGTAAGATTCTGCACCGGTATCTAATACCCAAAAATTTGAAGTAGAATAGATTAATTTCTATAAAGAATATACCTGAAGACATGAACCCTCCACCCTTCCGCTGATAATTCTGGAACTTCTTGCAGTCCTTCCAATGCCCAGCTTCTTGACAATAGTTACATGCAGCTGGTTTCTCCTTAGCCTTCCCTTTGCCCGCCAGGGCTTTGGGAGGGTTAGGAGCAATATGCATCCTTATCTTGCCAGCCAGGTGCGCTGGGGCTTTGCCCTTGTTCACACCAGGTCTCTTGAAGTTGGTCCCCTTGTTGACAATAAGAACATCCTATTAGAGCTTGTCCCCTGGTCCAAGTCTTCTCTATGTAATCTTTTGTTTAGTAAAGAATGACATTTACATTATTATTGTGTTATAGTAATGTGTCAAGCGATAATTTCTTCATACGTCATTAGTGTGTCATCACTAATAGTGGAGCCTTTAGATACTATGAAATTATACTTGACGAATCCCTAGTCGAATACTTATACATAAGTTACTAGCGTGAGGATGACTTACGATCATGTTCTGCTGATCAAGATGTAGAGTCATATCACAGATATCGTCTGCGAGACGATATCGGATGACTCGACTTGGAGTATGGCGCATAGATTAAGTCACCAACGCATACTCCGTCGTCGTGTGATCACTGCCTTAAGACCTTGGAGCGAGTGACTCACATGCTGGTCACTCCAGTATTTTAACATGCTCCAACGCTGCCTGTAACAGGGTAGTCATAACGGGCATCGTTGGCTATTGGATGGACTGTAGTGGGAGCGCACATTGCGTCCGAAGGGATTTGTTTCCCCACGGTGAGACGTGGTGAAGGGTATGGTTCTGGGTCCCTTCATGAGCATGAATGAGGAAGTGTGCGGCCGCACCAATTACGTATCGGTCATCTCGAAATTCAAAGAACTAGATCGTATACATGAGGATGATGACTCTATGCCTCATTCGATCTCATACGCCTTAAAGAAAACAAAGGGTTACTGATATAGATGACAGGAAGGAGATATCAAATTGATACCTCGTGGACAATGGGTAATCACAATGTCTTACTAGAGACCACTTGTGATGGACCGGGTGAAACGACGTTGTCAAACCGATCTGTCAATGGGTCACGGGCCTATAGGGTCACACGCCATAAGCAAGAATCGAAGCAACTCGATGAGACTCAAGACGTCCAAGGGATATGGAGGAATGAGATCTCTTCTAGATGCACAGTATTTCACTGGCTGTTTTGGAGAGGAATTGCATCTCCAAAAAGACACCTTTCCGAGCAACAAATACTTTGTTCTCGTCGGGTTTGTAGAAGTGGTACCCAAAATACCCAAAAGTCTCTTTTGGGTACCCTACGAAGATACACTAGTTAGATCTTGGTTCGAGCTTGTCTACCATAAGGCGTTTGATGTAAGCCTCGCAACACCAAATCTTGATGAAGGACAACTTGGGTCGTTTCCCACTCCACACCTCGTATGGTGTTGTCTCCACCGTTTTCGTAGGTTTCTGGTTCAGAATGAACTCAACTGTCTCAAGAGCATATCCCCAAAAGGATATGGGGAGATCTGTCTAACTCATCTTAGAGCGAACCATGTATAACTAGGTTCGGTTTCTCCTTTCGGACACATCGTTCAAATTGAGGTGTTCCAGGCGGAGCCAACTCAGACAATATCCCACACTCTCCCAGATGGTTGATGAAGTCTTAGGTCAAGTATTCGCCACTTCGATGCGATCGAAATGCTTCAACTCTCTTCCCAAGTTGATTCTCAACTTCAATCGTAAACTCTTTGAACTTGTCAAACGAGTCAGACTTATGTCTCATAAGATAGACATAATCACGTATACTTAAATCATTAGTAAATGTGATGAAGTTTCTGAATCTCCTTCTAGCATGTGAACTTATAGGCCCACATACACCAGAGTGTATTAGGCGTAACAAGTCACCCGCCCTCTCACCCCTACCGGTGAAGGGCGACTTCGCCACCTTGCCCATCAAGCAAAATTCGCACCTATCATTTTGGTCGAATTCAAACAGACCTAAAAGTCCACACTTGTGAAGTGTTAACGGTCTTTTGCGTATGCGGCCCAGACGGAAGTGCCATAACTGAGTTTTACTCGATTCATCAACCTTGAGCCTTTTGGTATTTACATTTTGTATCGAACGCTCGTTAGTGTCACTAGTTTTCAAAACATGGTGATCATTTGACAAGAATTGTAGCACCATAACAGACATTATTTCTGTATAGCTCGAATAAACTATTATCAATCGTAACACTAGAACTTTTAGCGTTGAATACATAAACAGAAATGATGTCTTTACGGATAGTCAGCACACAATTTTAATTTCAATAGAAGTCCCGACGGGAAGCTAAGATAAACGACCCCTACTGTTTATGCCACGACTCTCTCGTCGTCCGTAACCTATATGTCCGTTTCATCTTCAGCCAAATCTCGTCTACTTTCAGCGCTGCACATCAACACATATGTGTGATTGCGAGCCTGTTTCCAGCGTTAAGTAGACAGATTCACTTCAATGAAGTAAATATCTGAAGCGCCAGTCTTACCAGACTTCTTCTGCTCCTCTAGGAACTTCATGCAGTCCCTCCTCCATTTACCACGCTAATTGCTGAATAAGCAAACGACGTCCTTCGCGTCCAACTTGGCCTTGTCCTTGCCCTTTTGAGGCTTGGACTCGCCCTTATGGACCTCGGGACCCTTTCTTGTTCCATCAGCCTGTGTGGGGGACTTGACAGAGCTCCCACTAGCTCTCTTGAAGCTAATGCCCCTCTCATGCCCAGCATGATGCGTTCCTCTTCGAGCGAGTCGTTAGATTGCCTTTGGTGGGCATTCATAACAGTCACTGCGGAACCGACAACTGACACAGGGAAATGAGCTTGTCAAGTACACATTCCTTCCTCTCGTGTTATACTCCCAGTCGAGGAAGTTCGTTCCAATAAGTTTCTCCTTGTCCAGGATCGACCTTAGTGACAACGTGTGTGTGCTTGGGTCGCTGCCATTATCTACACAGATCAATAAATTCAAGTTAGACTCTGAATTTATCTATGAAGATTTGTTGCAAAACCTTGACCACTTTGATCCTTCGCAAGAATCAAGAACCAAGACCCTTGATTCACCCTCTTAAAGTGAGCTAATGCATCAACGCTTCAATTAGGTTATGTAGGTAGGAACACTTTCCAATCACACCACGTGTGACTCTTGGCTAGAACATATGTACTAAGTACATTGGCATTGTTCTGTCTGATGCTCTAGGTCGGCACAATCATAGATATGTGGACCAGATCTTGATTGGAGAGAGCTAATGCATCTACGCCCCAACCAAATCTCTCCACATCCTCTATCAATGCTTCCATGAACGCTCTGCTAACGCACACGACGTTCATGGCCTAGTTGAGTCAACCAATTAACGACTTGTGGACAAGAACTTGAACTGGAGAGAGCTAATGCATCTACGCCCCAAACAAAACTGTCCACATCTACTAGCTTTGCTTCCACGAACGCTCAGCTAACGCACACGACGTCCGTGGTCACACAGTTTTGTAGAGTGTAATAATAGGATAGCATCATTGCATGACTCAATTTCATTGCGATATGATCAAGTTTTGTGAGACATGTACCTCGTACATTCTCTACATGACGACTGTTCATCCGTACCGGGTACGATGATATGTATCATGTTTCACTTAGTTTTGTATGTTCCGTTATTTAACCAATTTCGGACATGCAAAACATATGTATGTTTAACCTTATCATGATCTCATGCATATAAAATAAACATACATTACTAATAATGCAATTTTAAAAAGCATAATTTAAACATGTATAGCCTAAGCCCATATTTAGGTTCGATCTTTATGGGGCCGGTCCATAAAGATCGGGGTCATATCCTTAGGGTGAAGATTAAAACTATACAAGTCTTCTTCATCCTTGGCGATGCTCCCACTGGCTCCTTGACGTCTCCACGACTCACAGCCAGCTCCAAGACTCCCAACGTGCCATCTCCGGGAAGTGAGTTTACATATAATATCAACGGCTTGCAGGCCGGGTATATATATATAATACAACCCAAAACTTAAGATGAAACAAACCGCCATTTTATATTTACAAATCAAATGCAAAATAAGCGGTCTTGTCTTGATGAGCTTTAGCTATACATCATGTGATATAAATTACGCATGTTGCAACCATATCATGTTATCAAACATATATGTTGTCACACAATGCAAGTTATCAATCACATCAAAATCATATTTTAATCTTTATTTTTTTAGTGTATCGATCTCACTTGGCACTCAAAAGTCCCGATCTCGAAATCCTAAATCGAGACTCCCGCGTTTTCCCCATGAAAACTGGGAGTCGGTCTTTCGATCCAATCGCAAGGACCCCGCCCCTCCGCCGGTCGATGTAATTGTAGGAAATTTAGGGCTACCAAGAACTCATATGGCAGCGGAAGCAACAATATATAAACCCCAAAATCTGTCCAAGAACATCAAACCAATAAATCCCAAGGCAAAACCGAAATCACAAGTTTACCTCGGTTTGTTCGAATCGGTTTTGAAGAACACTTCGGATCTTCAACTCTAGCCAAGTCCATACAGATAGGATGATCACTAAGGGATCCTACACTCCTCTACCTACTAGAATAGAAGAGAGCAAGAGAGAGGGGAGGTGGAGGTGGTTCGGCCGAATGCACCAAGAGAGGGAGGGAAGAGAGCCAACTTGTCTTGTGATATTTTTGGTGCGTGTTGGTAATTGCAATTGTGAATTGACGTGTGTTGGGTTAAGAGAAGATGATGATGGTCATTGGGTGGCCACCTTCAATCACACTTACCCAACATGGATTAGGTTAGTGTGTATCTAGTCATCATCCACTTAACCAAAGTTATGGAGAAATGGACCCACCCTTTGCTCCACTATTGGGCCTTGGTTGGGCTGGCCACTAGGGCCTCGTGGCACGAAGCCCAATGCTTCGGCCATGAGGTCCCGTGTCGCGTCCAACTTACCCCCGGACTTATCGTACAAATTCCGACGTGACATCGACGAAAGACTTAGTCTTTCTCGATTCGCGTGTCACATTCAATCACACATAACCATGGCCCAAAACGTTCAGTTTTGCCCATGCCTCTCTCTCGAGTATTGTCGACATTTCCTTGTCTCTCATAACCCATATCCTATGTGTGTGACCTTATAGGTTCATGCCGATGTCGGCGGATCAGCGTAAAATTCAATTTTACCCGATCCATCATAAGTGGTCTCTAGTAAGACGTTATGATTACCCGACGTGCATGATGATCGATGATTCGATTCAACCTCATGTAGTACATGTCGCTATCCCTTTATCACCCGGTATCTAGATTGATCATAAGGTATAGAGATGTCACCCTTATTTAATCAATCTCTGTTTTTCGATCTGTGAGATTACTGAATACTGATAACCCGTATCGTTAGCATGGCCATGCTCTCCCTGCAGTTAATCTCTATCGAGTGACCTAAACAGATACCTTTCTCATACTGTAGTATGACGGATAAATCCCTTAGCCGCCTTTCGTATCACTCATATAATCCGTCCCCGAGTCAATCATGTCCGTTGTGGTTGTCTTGTTACGGACAACGTTAGGAGCAAGTCAAACGCGGTTCTTTACTGTATAGCGATCACAAAGACTCCTTGTTCTAAGGATACGATGACAAGCTACCACAATTGAATGTGTTCATGACTGTATCTATGCAACATCATTCAATGCAGGTCGTCCAATATCACTCACCCGAATGATATCTATGATCTGATTCCGGGAGCCCTTCCCAATAGTAAATAGAATTATACCATAGAGAATCATCCTCATACTTGGTCGCTTCATTGAAGCATATTTGACAGGGACCCGTTAAGTGTGATCCATACAGACATATGGTTCTACTACTTTGATGGACATATACCATATCATACTTAACCTATTACTTCAAAACATAAGTAATGTAATGCCGATTTTATATATTGCAAACGATGATTAATATATACAGACATTTACAAACTAATATAATTGGACTAGGGCACAAAAATTCTTACAATCTCCCACTTGCCCCTAGTTCCAATCTAAGCCCTAGTCTATACCCATTGATCTCACATGCTTTTCATGCTTAGGTTGAGGAAGAGCCTTGGTCAAAGGTCGGCTGTGTTATCATCTAATGCAACGTAAGTGATCTTCACATCACCCCTCTCAACGATTTCTCGTATCAGGTGATATTTTCTGGGTACATGTTTGGATATGTTATGTGCTCTAGGCTCATTAACATATGCAATGGCCCCTGTGTTGTCACAAAATAAGCCTACTGGATTAGACGCATTTGGCATTACGCCTAACCCAGTTATGAAGCTCCTGATCCATATAACCTTCCTTGCTGCTTCTGAGGCAACGATGTACTCAACCTCCTCTGTAGAATCAACAATTGTGTCTTGCTTCATGCTTTACTAGTTGAAAGCTTTACCATTCAACACGAACACATATCTAGACTGACTTTGATAGTCATCATGATCCGTTTGGAAACTAGCATCAATAAATGAAAGGGATTCCAACGGGTTCCAAACAATAATTTCATGCAGCGGAGCTTAACCGGACCATGAGAATCGAATAAAAACTTGAATCTTAATGAAAAATTCAGCATGTTAAAACTTTTATAATCTGAAATTTTACCTTGTTAATCGATCTAAAACACAAAGTAGTGTTTCTCTATCGAGTCCACACAAGCACAACAACTACCGTCGGTTTTCTCTCACACACTTGCTAATGGATGTTTTGAGAATTGAACAAGAAAAGCTATGGAGGAATTGACTTGAGTGGGTCGGCAAAATGAAGGAGGGGAATTGGGAAGGGGTGCCGAAAATATGGTGTTAAAAAGTGTAGTTACGACGGTTTTAGGGATTGGCTGATTTTTAAAGGAACTGAAGAACATGTTACAAAAAATGTCGAAACATCTTCTGTGACATCTTGTGTAACATTGTTGACGGCGTCTCGGCAAAACATCCTGATCGACAGAAATCAGGAAAGTGCAGTTTCGGCAGAAAAGCAAGAAGACGATTAGGAAATTCCAGAATGACTCCTAATCTGGAAAAAGAAAGACGACGATTAAGAGGAAACCCTTTAGGGTTAGTACTCGTCCTCGATTGCTATAAAAGCTTAGGCTACCCCCTTAGCAATCATGTGGTTCTTTATTTGTTTCCTAGCAATAATTTGCAAGGTTCTTAGACGTGAAGGTTTGCGGGCTGAGAAATTGCAGATTGAGCTAAGGATATTGTGCATCACATAACTATTGAGAGTTAGGTGATTGACGGTTTACCGATCGCGTGAGTGAAGACTGCACGCAACCACCAAGTTGTACGAAGACTTGAACTGACAGAGCAAGGCGATTGCTCGAAGAGTGGAATCAAGACGGAGTCTTGGATTCAGGGGAAGACCCTGAGATAGATTGCATTGTAAGACGTAGCATAAAGTATAGATCTAGGGGTGATCACAGGTACTTGTATCATCTGACGAATTACTGATAAGTGAAATCTTTCCACTAGGGTGAGAGCCCCCAGACGTAGGTGACGTTGCATCGAACTGGGTAAACAATCTGCTGTGTCATTGTTTGTAGCTTTATATTTACTGTCCTATATTATCTACGTAAGAAGTCAGACACAACGTTATAGCTTCTTACGTAACATTGTGTGTGACATCTTGCACGACTAGCTGATCAGAATTCCAATTGGTATCAGAGGGGGCACCTACAGCTTTAGGTGAGTTCCTAAACAAATATTTTGATCAAGATGGACAATACAAGAGACGGAGGATCCATAAATCGACCACCTGTTCTAGATGGAAGCAACTATGGCTATTGGAAGGCTCGAATGTGTGCCTTCATGAAGTCACTTGACAACAAGACATGGAAGGCTGTAATCAATGGTTGGAATGCTCCACAACTCAGTGACAATGATGGCAATCCTATCGGTCCAAAACCAGAAAAAGACTGGACTGATGATGAAGACGAAGAATCACTGGGAAATTCTCGAGCTCTGAATGCTATCTTCAATAGTGTTGACAAAAACGTGTTCAGGCTGATCAACACATGCACAACTGCCAAATCTGCATGAGATATCCTGGCTGTTGCATATGAAGGAACAACTAAGGTTCGAGAACAAAAACTGCAATACCTGACAACCAACTTCGAAGCCCTCATCATGAAGGAAGACGAATCAATTGCAGAATTCAATGTTCGTATTCGTGATCTAGCCAATGAATCCTACTCTCTAGGAGAACCAATGTCTGATGAAAAACTGGTAAGAAAAACCTTGCATGCTCTTAGCCCTAGGTTTAAGATGAAGATCACTAGAATTGAGAAAGTTCATGACCTCAAGATCTTAAAATTTGATGAGCTGATGGGGTCTCTAATGACTTATGAGTTGTCTCTGCCTAACATCGACAAAAGGAACAAAGGAGTTGCTTTCAAAAGCTCAACACACAAGCAACCATATCCTGAGGATTCTGATTCTGATGAAGACATCGATGCTACAATGGCCCTCCTCACGAAAAATTACAACAAAGTCATGAGAAGATTCAGTCGAATGGGTGGACGCAATGTCACAGCAAATGTCAGAAACAAAGCTCCACAAAAAGCTCAAACAGGAGGAAGTCTTGACAGAGCAAACAGGAGTGGGGAAGAAAACAACAAAAACAAAGGACTTCAATGTCATGAATGCGAAGGATTTGACCACCTCCGTAGAGAATGTCCAAATTTCCTCAAACAACAAAAACGAGGTTACAATGCCACCCTATCAGATGATGACAATGAAGATAGCGGATCTGAAGAGGTAAGCAACTTTGTTGCATTCACTACTACTACTCCTGTATGTAACATTGATAATTCTGCCAATATCAATGATGATCACCACCATCCAACTCCAAATGAGAATTGGACTAAAGAGCAACTAGTCGAGGCATACAAAGGCTTGCATACCAGATGGATCAAGGAAACTCTGATACTTGATCAACAAGGTGAACGGATTATCAGTCTTACCAACGACAAGTCTAGATTTCTAGAGACGATCGCGGAGTTAAAACGCGAAATCACCAGACTTAATGGAGAAATTAGTCTTATGACTAAATCAGTAAAGATGATGAATCCTAGCACGGAAAGCCTTGAGAAGATTCTATCAGTGGGAAAGCAGTCCAAGGATACGACGGGACTAGGGTACACACACGATATCCCCTCAACAGCAGTGACGAAGTTTGTCCCACAACAAGCCATGGTTGACAAGAAACCACTGGATGCCCCAACACATCCTACAGGACGACCTACAACAAATGCCATGACATCGTCTACAACATGTTCTTGTCAAGCAACTACCAGAAGACATCCTCCTCGCAAACAACAATACTACAGAAGACCAGCTTATCAATATCAATGGATATGTCATTACTGTGGTCAACGAGGTCACATCAGACACTTTTGTTTTCAACTTCTTAGGAGAAAGCAAGCTCAGCTACCACAAAATAGATATCAAAGGCATCTCTCAACTCCTCAGAAAACATCCCGCCTTGAATGGAGACCTAAGAACCTAGTCTATCGAGCTAATGTTGCATATACATCCTTAAGCGCATCAACAAACAAAGACTGGTATCTCGACAATGGATGTTCTCGACACATGACAGGTACTCCAGAGTTTCTCTCCAATCTCAAATTATATACAAACTGTTTTGATACTTTTGGAGATGGGATTCGAGCTCGAATCATTGGAAAAGGAGTACTCAAGCATCCAGGAGCCTCTTGTCTGACTGAAGCATTACTTGTAGAAGGACTTAAGGCAAACCTGATTAGCATCAGCCAGATCTGTTATCAGGGTTCAGAAGTGAAGTTCACTAAAGAAGCCTGTATAGTCAAAGACTTCGATCAAGTCACTATTCTACAAGAAGTTCGCTCAACAGATAATTGTTACATCTGGTCACCCGAAACACATATCGAAGCGGCCAAGGGCCTTGTCTCCAAAGCAGAAGAAACCAAACTGTGGCACAGAAAGCTTGGACATATAAATCTTAGAAGTATGCAGAAGGCAATCTCCGAGCAGGCTATTACAGGAATTCCGAACCTGAAAATAGTGGAAGGAAAGATCTGCGGAGAATGTCAGATTGGTAAGCAAACCAAGATGTCACACAAGAAGCTACATCATATCACCACCTCTCGGGTAGTTGAGCTGATACATGTCGACCTCATGGGACCAATGCAAGTTGAAAGCCTTGGAGGAAAACGATATGTCTTTGTATGTGTAGATGATTACTCACGATACACTTGGGTTGACTTCCCTCGTGACAAATCAGATACCTTCTCGATCTTCAATGTATTGTGCATAATGCGTGCGACCCTCTAGGCTCACGACCAGTTGGCAGACTGGTAAAATTACCATTTTACCCTTTCCATCATAAGTGGTCTCTAGCAAGACATTATGATTACCCAACGTTCATGATTGATGATTATTCGACTTAACCTGTTATCGTACATGTCGCTGTCCTTTTATCAAACCGATATCCAGATTGATCAATAGGCATAGAATCATCATCCTAATTTATCAATCACTGTTTCTACGATCTGTGAGTATCTCATGACGGTATCTATGTTGCATACTCAAAATCGGGTTGTCCGATATCATTGACCTGATGATATCTATGATATAACTCCGGCACATACTTTGTCATGATCAGTAGAGCGTGATCACAAGGAGTTGGTCTTATACTGTTCGCTTCATAAAGAAGCTTAGCTGATCAGGGACTCATCAAATGTAATTCTTTCTGATCTACAGTTCTACTATTAGTGGTTACACACATAATGACATAGATCAAATTACATTCAATATATTACTATAATATATTAATAATATATGTCGATTTATTTATTCAGAAAGATGATAAAACATTATATCTGTAGATCACTTTTATATTGGGATGGGGCATAACTCTAACAATCTCCCACTTGCCCCTGGTTACAATTTAAGTTCTGATATACTCCCATAGACCCTGCATGTTCCTCATGCCTAGGCTGCGGCTGAGCCTTTGTTAAGGGATCAGCCATATTATCATCAGTCGAATAGTTTTAATCTCCACATCACCTCTATATGTGATAACTCTCACGAGGTGATGCCTGCTGAGTATATGTTTGGATCTGTTGTGGAATTTGGGCTCTTGAGCAATAGCAACGGCACCTGTGTTGTCCCACAACAAGCTTATCAGATCAGACGCTCGCGGCGTTGCATCTAATCCGACCAGAAAGCTTCTAATCCATACAGCCTCTTTAGCTGCTTTTGTTGCAGCTATATACTCAGCCTCCGTTGTAGAGTTGGCAATTTTGGCTTGCTTAAAGCTTATCCAGCTGAAAGCGCCACCACTCAACACAAAATATATCCTGACTGAATATGGAAGTCATCTAGATATGTCTGAAAACTAGCATCGACTTGTCTTTTGACTGCTAGTTCTCTATCTACATCCCCATACACTAGGAATGCATCCTTACTCATCCTCAAATATTTGAGGATGACCTTTGACAACAATCCAGTGTAATTGGCCGGGGTTAGATTGGAATATGCTGGTACAGCTTAGCGCAAACGAGACTTCCAGTCTCGTGCACATCCTGGCATACATAATGGATCACAGAGCCGAAGCATAAGGGATCTTACTCATCCGGCTCAGCTTATCAGGAGTGCTAGGACTCTGTAGCTTGCTGAGCTTAATGCCATGACGCATGGGCATGTATCCTTTCTTAGAATCAAGCATTGAGAGTTTTCTCAACACTTTACCTATGTACATGTTCTTACTTAGCAACATGTTCCGACTTAGGCCTAAAATCCTTTTGGAATGATCTGTAGAGATCTTGATGCCTACATTAAATGTAGCATCACCTGAGTCCTTCATCGATAAGTACTTCCCTAACCAAGCTTTGGTGGCAAGGTCGGGATGTCATTCCCGATGAATAAATACCAAGAATACAATATTACTCCCACTTGCTTTCTTATGTATGCAAGGCTCACTTTTTTTTTGATGAAGTCGAGTTCCCTTACAGATTTATCAAAATGAAGGTTCTAACTCCCTAGAACTTGCTTCAATACATATCTTTCCGGGATTCTTTGGATCTACAAAACCCACAGGTCGTGTGATATACACGCCCTCTAGTAAGTTCCTGCTAAGGAAGGGGTTTTGACATCCATCTGCCATAGTTATGGCTAAGATTAATTCGGATCAATCTGACCATTGCTACTGGTGAAAATGTGTCATCATAATCCATGCATTGAATCTGACGATAACCTTTTACAACCATCCTAGCCTCATTGGTCTGAGGATTACCATCCATGTCGGTCTTGATCCTATAGACCCACTCAGAACCGATGGGTTTTGTCCCAGGGGTTTGATCAACCAAGCACCAGACTTGGTTGTCTTACATGGATTTCATTTCCTCATTCATGGCGTTCTACCATTTTTCGAAGTTTGGACTGGTCAAAGCTTGTCTGAAGGTTTTCTAGATCATCCTAATCCACAATCATCAAGTCATTTCCCTAAGTGGCTGTGAAGCCATATCAGTCTGGAACATTACGAGATTTGTCAGACCTCCTTGGACCATCTGGAATTTCTGTAGGGACTGATTCTTCATCTACAACCATCTGAGGCTCCAATACTTCTACATCTTGCATAGCAGGCTCCTGAATTGCTTCAGGCTGTTCCGTACCCTCTCGAATTTCTTCGAGATGCACGGGGCTCCCACTTGCTGTTTTGGATATAAAATATTTCTCCAAAAATACCACTCTTCAAGCAACAAAGACTTTGTACTCGCTGGGTATGTAGAAGTTGTATCTCTTAGTTTATGACTATGATCCATTTCTTATTTGGGTACTACGTGAAGGCGCACGCATCCAAATAGAACTAACCATCTCATCCCGCTCCCATCCCAATGAATACTACGCGGAGGCTCACGCATCCACAGTAACGGGAGTCGTAATGAGTGTCATGTGGTGTACCTTATGTGACACTGGTCCATCTTTTATTTGGCTACCACGCGGAGGCGCACACATCAAAATAGAACTGATTACCTTATTCAGCTCGCATCCCAATGAATACTACGCGGAGGCGCACGCATCCACTGTAATGGGAGACAGAATGACTGTCACAAGGTGTACTATCGTTGTCTTCATTGGAGCCCAATTATAAATGAATGCGGCCGTTTCTAGAGTCAAGTAATAGTTCAACTCTTTTCTGATCCGAGTACTCATAGGTCCACATACGTCGGAACCTGTGAAAGGTGCCTTTGTCGTTTTGCCAATTAGGCGAGACTTGCATCTTTCAGTTTGAGTGAATTCAAATGGATTTAAAAGTCCACAATTGTGAAGTGTTGAAATGCGTTTCTCGCTTATTAGGCAGGACTTGCATCTTTCAGTTTGAGTGAATTCAAACCGACTTAAAGTCCACACTTGTGAAGTGTTAAAATGCGTTTCTCGCCTATGTGCCTTAAATGACAATGCCAGATTATAACTTGATTTAAATCATCAGATTTAAGCCTTTTCTTATTTACGTTATAGCGATTAAGTTTACTAACGTAAATATCTGATCCTGAAGACGTGGATACCCACTCTTCTTCACATGATCCTTGTATTGCTTACAATTCTTTATTCCTGTGTCCTGGCTTATTGCAGTGATAGCAGACCTCCTCCATTTTGTCGTTAGCCTTCACAGCAGCTTTGGGAGCTACTTGAACCTTTGGACGCTTGGGGTGTCTGATCTGCCCTTGCCCTACAAGGTGCTAAGGAGCCTTACCCTTACCCTGATAAGCTTTCTTGAAGCTGACCTTCTCGTTGACCATAAGGACCTCCTTGGTCTTGCCCTTGAGGTTCTTTTCAGCGGTCACAAGCATCTCATGAAGCTCTGTTAAGGACTTGTCCAGGTCATGCATATTGTAATTTACTATGAAATGGCTATATGTTTCTGGAAGTGATTGCAACATAAAATCCGCAGCCATTTCAACATGATCATCAAAACCGAGTCTGGTTAAATGTTCCTAAAGACATTTCATCTTCGTTACATGGGGACTAACAGGGCTTCAGCCTTAAGTTTGTAGGAGTTAAGTTCTCTGAAAGTATCATATCATTCGACACGAGCTTTCTTCTTGAACATTTCCTTGACCTCTGTTTTACAGGTATGAGGGTCATCTGAAATGTTCTTGAACTGCTTCTGCAACTCTAGCATCCTACTGCCCACCATAATGTATGACACGTCGATTTGGTTATTAAGGAACTTTGATAAGTATCCTTAGTGTCCTAGCAGTGTTTAGCGGTGGCTTAGCAGGAGGTTCCTTGGTAAGTATATACTACTTGCGTTCATGCTTGAGTACAAGCCTCAAGTTTCTATTCCAATCTGAGTAATTCACGCTCTTGAGTCTATCCTCAATCTGGACTCTTAGTGCGCTATTACTCCTTTGTGTTGTGTTTGCCTTTTAGTTCTACATGGTAAAATTAATTAAAATTCAAGTTGGAGATTTAGTTATTAAACACTTGTCTGATTCTAAAATTAGAATATGAACTAGGATCTTATCATACTCTCAATTGAAGTGAACGGAGGCTCACTGCTCCAATTGAGAGCATCAAGGTAGGAATACATCCTTCTACAAGACTATGTAGTTCCTGGCTAGGGTCTGTACTAAAAGTACACAACATACCCTATACTGATACCCTAGGTCAGCCTTAGCTGACAATCGTAGACAAGTCTACCAAGCTTGAACTATGAACAGAACTAATGTGGCTACTACGCGGAGGCACACGCACCCACATAGAACTGCCCATCTCATCCAGACTTCTCCTCTATGAATGTTACGCGGAGGTGTACCGACATCCACAGGGTTAAAGCCCTTTTGAGTGCCCAAACTTGGATGATATCACGCTTGACTTGTAATTACTTGCGTTTAAGAGAATTATAACATTCTAATTGTATATCGATACAATCTTAATCTGGAATCATCAATTGCAAATTCATGGAAAGATGATCCCTTAGTAGGTTACATGCGAGTCTGATTAAATACCGGTTTTTAATCTTTGCACGTGAGTGATAGCAAATCATACATGAACTTGTATATTAAACTATCATACATTCATACATATAAATGTAACTGTAAATTTATGCATAACTAAGCCCATCTTAGGTTCCTAAGAATCTAGCAAAACTGATCCTAAAGACTTGGTCTTTAAGGTCCAGACTTGCTCCATTCTTGTGGACTCCCACTGGCTTCGAGCCTCCTCCAAATTTTGTGTCTTCCTCTTGACTTGCTTCTTCCGTCGGTCTTCATGATTACAAATTTAAATAAAATAAAATAAATTATAAATCACGACACGCAAGCCATATTTACTACAACCCAAAACTTAGCAACACAGAGGTTGCAAAACCCAAATTAAAATACAAGTCTAGAGGGATTAGCTATACATCATGTGGAAAACATCATGTTATCAAAGATCATGTGATCACTCAGCATGCTTATCAAACAACAAAATTTTCCAAATTTTATCTTTCTTAAGTGTGGAAAAATTATGGTTTATTGAAACCAGACGGTTTAATTTTGAACTGGTTCTCGCTAGTTAATCGAAACCGAACCAAATCTGAAACATAAATTCTTAGGTCTTTAAAATTCTCGCGAAGCGGCCGTTTCAGCTTGAATCTGGTCGAACCGAACCGGCCCAACCGAGGTTGCCCGCGGGACTGACCGTGGTCGCCCACTGGAGCTACCATGGTGGCCCGCGAGGGCTGCCATGGGCGCCCACGAGGGCAGACCGTGGTTGCCTGCGGCAGCGACCATGGTGGCCCGCGAGGGCTGCCATGGTCGCCCGTGGGCAACCTGGTCTGCCCTTGGTGCCGACCAAGGTGTGCCCTAGGGCATTCCATGCTCCACCAAAGGTCTCGACCCTGGTTAGCCATGGCTAACCCGAAACAGCCCCAAAAATTAATTTTTGCAATTTTTCAAAATCAATTAAATATGATTTTTTTTCAATTTCATGCATATTCAAATGATAAACTCAAGAAAAAAAAATAAAATTCAAGATTTAAACACAATGAATAAATATGATACCATTGAAAGGGATTCCCATGGGTTCCAAACAATAATTTCATGTTGCGGATCTTAACCGAACCATAAGAATCAAATAAAAACTTGAATCTTAATGAAAAATTCAGCATGTTATAAACTTTTATAATCTGAAATTTTACCTTGTTAATCGATCTAAAACACAAAGTAGTGTTTCTATATCGAGTCCACACAAGCACAACAACCACCGTCGGTTTTCTCTCACACACCTGCTAATGGATGTTTTGAGAATTGAACAAGAAAAGCTATGGAGGAATTGACATGAGAGGGTCGGCAAAATGAAGGAGGAGAATTGGGAAAGGGTGCCGAAAATATGGTGTTAATAAGGGAATGATATATTGTGTAATTATTGTGTAATAATATCAAAAAATCTGATTTTAAAATTCAAATAAATAATTACACATATCACCCCCTTAAACTCATAGTTGCACTCTTTCCCCATTCATGAATTAAAACCCTAAATGGGCTTCAAGCCCATTTAACTAAATCCAAATTAAAACCCATATAATTAAGTTCTAATTTTGGTTCAGCTAAACCGGTTCTATTTCCCCAACTTGATTCCTTCTACCGTCTGGTTAAAAACCTAGGCTAGAATTCAACCGAATCGTTTTCAATTTGACTAAACTGAAAACTAGATTCTCTCAATTTCCATCCATGCTTATTTTTCATGTATTGTGCTTAATGCGTGTGACCCTCTAGGCTCACGACCAGTTGGCAGACTGGTAAAATTACTATTTTACCCTTTCCATCATAAGTGGTCTCTAGCAAGACATTATGATTACCCAACTTTTGTGATTATCGATTATTCGACTTAACCTGTTATCGTACATGTCACTGTCCTTTTATCAACCCGATATCCAGATTGATGAATAGGCATAGAATCGTCATCCTAATTTATCAATCACTGTTTCTTGATATCTGAGATGACTGAAAACTGATACTAAGGTATCACCTGCACGGCCGTGCTATTCCTTCAGTCGTACTCATCGAGTGGCCTAAACGGATATCTTTCTCATACCCGAGTATGAGTGATAAATCCCTCAGATGTCTTTCGAGTTCACCGATGTAATTCATAACCAAGCCAATCACAGCCGTTATGGCTACCCTTTACAGGTAACGTTAGACTACGTCAAACTTGGAGATTCATTACACAGTGCACAAAAAGACTCCTTGGTCTTAGGATATAATGACAAGCTACGATCTGTGAGTATTTCATGATGGTATCTATGTTGCATACTCACAATCGGGTTTTTCGATATCATCGACCTGATGATATCTATGATATAACTCCGACATATACTTTGACATGATCAGTAGAGCGTGATCACAAGGAGTTGGTCTCATACTAATCGCTTCATAAAGAAGCTTAGCTGATCAGTGACTCATCAAATGTAATTCTTTCTGATCTACAGTTCTACTATTAGTGGCTACACACATAATGACATAGATCAAATTACATTCGATATATTACTATAATATATTAGTAATATATGCTGATTTATTATTTCGGGAAGATGATAAAACATTATATCTGTAGATCACTTTTATATTGGGCTGGGGCATAACTCTAACAATAAAGCCTTCGATGACTAGCTCATCATCATTCCTTCCCCGTATACAAGAAAAGCGTCCATGGTTCTCCTCAAAATTTTGGGGATATCCCTGACTGCTGTCCATTGTTCCTCATCGGGGATGGATTGATGCCTACTGGTACAGCTTAAGGCAAACAAGACGGCCGATCTCGCATGTCAGGGCATACCTGATGGATCCTATAGCCGAAGCGTATGGAATTCCATCCATCCTTTTTACCGCTCATCAGCTGTCACCGGACATTGAGTCTTTCTAAGTTCTATGCCATGACGGATGGGTAAGAATTCTTTCTTGGAATCAAGTATTGAGAACCTACTCAATAACTTGTTCACATAGGTGCTCTGACTTAAACCCAAGACCCACTTGGTGCGACCTTTATATATCTTGATCCCAAAGATGTAAGCAGCATCGCTTAAGTCCTTCATTGAGAAACTATTCCCTTAACCAAACCTTTGTAAAGCTCAAGGTTGGGATGTCGTTACCAATGAATAAAATGTCATCGACATACAACACCACAAAGACTATCTTACTTCCATCCGTCTTCTTGTAAACGCAAGGCCCATCTTCATCTTGATAAAGTCGAACTAATTATCAGCTTTATCAAAATTTAGATTCCAATTCCGCTACATGGCATCCAGCCTTGTCTCAGAATTGGTACTGTCCACGACTTCTCGAAAGGTGGTGGCTTTATCAACTTGATCCACCAATACCAGCCTGTCACCTTGAGTTACAAGAATTTCATATCTTACAGGTGGACGACTGGTCCTTTCAAATCGCCTTGGACCGTCCTGAAAAAATGCAGTGGGTGGTTCCTGCTCTACTACCCGCTCTGGCTCCAACTCTTCTACAGGGCTTTCTAGTGGTTCCCGAGAAAATACATCCTCTGGAATATCATCCAAATCTATAGTCCTCCCACTAACTATTTTGGAAATTAATTCATTTCCAAAAACATCCCACCACGAGCAACAAAATTTTTTCTCGCTCAGTTTATAGAAGAAGTATCCCCTTGTTTCTCTGGGATACCCACGAAAACGCATTTGTCAGTTTTTTTATCAGTTCGAGCTTATTTGCAAGCTAACGCTTCATAAATGCTTCGCAACCCCAAATCTAGTGGAAGGACAAATTGGGATGCTTCCCATACCATATTCCCGAATGGTGTCCCTCCCACTGTCTTCGTCAGAGCCCGATGTATGCGGCTGTTTTAGAGCATAACCCCAGAAAGAGATTGGGAGATCAGAGTAACTCATCATGGAACGAACCATATTCATAATGTTCGATTCCAGCCTTTGGGCACCCCATCCTGTTGCGGTGTTCCTGGTGGAGTCCATTATGATAAAATCCCATATCCCTCAAGATGATCATTAAACTCCGTGGACAAGTATTCCGTACTTTGATATAATCGAAGTGCCTCAATACTTTTCCCGAGCTGGATTTGTACTTCAGTCTTGAACTCTTTGAATTTATCAAAAGTGTTAGACTTATGTCTTATTGAATAGAATCAAATCTACCGCAGTCGGCAGTAAAAGTTATAAAGTAACTTAAACCACTCATGGAAAGTGAATTCATTGGCCTACATACATCCTATTGCGCATTAGGCCAAATAGGTCACCCGCCTTTCACCTCTGCCGATGAAAGGCGCTCTAGTAATTTTTCCATCAAACAAGTCTCGCACCCTTCATCGAATAGAATTCGAATGGACTTAGAAGTCCGTACTTGTGAAGTGCGGAAATGCGCTTCTCATTTATGCGACCCAAATGACAGTGTCATATTAAGAGTTTTGTGTAAAACATCAGATTTAAACCTTTTAGTATTAACGTTATATTGTGAGATTTTTTCTTATTCAATATGTATATAGCATCGACTATATTAAAAACTTACATAAGTATGTAATACACATTATGAAGTACTAATACAAGTCTACTAGGCCTAACAAGAATAATGGAGCCTATAGTAGTTGCGACAACCCTGATTCTGTTCCCAACTCTTAGGTTCACCTCGTGTTTCCATAATCTCTTCTACTTTCAAGTTTCTGTTCATCCGTACAGATTCATGCCCGGTATAAATACCCATGAATTGGAAGTAGAAAGATTAAGCTCAATAACGAGAATATTAGAAGGCGTGAGCTGACGGGTCTGTGGCCCAAAACTGTAGGGCTTTTGGCCACGGCCCGATTTAACCAATTCACAATTAATTCCGTCCGGATTCCCTAAGATGCGCACCCTGATAGCATTTGTGCCCTAGTTCAATTGGTATTAGCCTGTAAACGTCTATGTACAAATATCATCGTTTGTAATGTATAAATATAAACGGCTTTATATTACTTATGTGTTGAAGTAATATGTTAAGCATGATCTGATTTATGACCACTAAAGTAGTGGAATCATTAATCTGTACGGATCACACTTAACGAGTCCCTGGTCAACCTATGCTTCCTTGAAAGCGACCAGTAAGAGGATGGTTCTTAATGACGTAGTTCTACTTGTCATAAGGATGTGGGATCCTGGAACCATATCATAGATATCATGAGGTGATTGATATCGGATGACCCGCATTGAATAGTGTTTTCATAGATTAAGCCATAAACATATTCAGATGCGATAGCTTGTCACGACGTCCTTAGACCAAGGAGTCTTTGTGATCACTGTGCAATGAACGTACGACTTTAACTTGAGCCAAACGCTTTATGTAAAAGGATTGCTATGAAGGGCATGATTGGGTGGCGGAACGGGTTGCATGAGTGACACGAAAGACGGCTAAGGGATTTATCCCTCATACTACGGTATGGGAAAGATATCCGTTAGAAGGCCTCTTGATGGAGACTGACTGAGAGGAAAAGCATGGCCATGCAAATGATACGGGTTATCAGTCCTCAGTCATCTCGCATATCAAGTAACAATGATTGATTGAACAAGGGAGACGACTCTATGCCTTGAGATCAATCGGGATATCTAGAGATAAAAGGATGGTGACTTGTACGCACAAAGGTTAAGTCGAATCATCGATCATCGTGCACCTTGGGTAATCATAATGTTTTACTAGAGACCACTTATGATGGATCGGGCAAGAGCGAGTCTTGCGCCGATCTGCCAACGGTGGCATGAGCCTAGAGGGTCACACACATACAAGACGGATAACTTGAGACAAGGAAACATGGATGTTTCTTATGGAGAAGTATATGGACAAAATTGGAGGTTCGGTTTGAGAGAATAATTAGCGAATCAAGAAAAATTGAGTTTTTCGTCGATATCGCGTCGGTCTTTGTTTGATAAGTAACGACAAAAAGGTCGGGAAACTTTTGGACGCGGCATGAGACAACACGGGAGGGCCCATTGGGCTCGGCCCATGAAGCCTCATGGCCGGCCCACTTGGTGGGGCCATTGTGGGGGCCACACAACACCATGCTTAGTTGGTGGTTGTGGATTAAGAGGTGAGTGATTTAAGGGGTATGGGTTAAAGCACCTTTAAGCCCATACCAATCACTTTAAACCCATACTTGTGAGTTGGATGATGGATTAAATGCAAGACTTTGATTCATTAATCATTTAATCACAAAACACTCACAAAACCTCTCTCTCTCTCTAGTGTGGCCGGCCACCCCTTGTTCTTCTCCTCCATCTTGCTCTCTTGTTCTTCATTTAATTGTTCTAGTAGACAATTAAGTGAAGGATCTTGAAGATCATCCTCTTGGTGTGGACTTGCTTTAGAGAAGAAGATCCGAACGTTCTTCTTTATCGATTCAAACAAGACTTAAAGGTAAACATCTTGTGGAATAGATTTTGCTTTGGGATTTAATGGTTTAAATGTTCTTGGACAAGGTTTGGAGTAGATTATCTTTTTATTGCTTCCGCTATCACGATGACGATCTAGAACGCTCCAAAACCCTACACACCCTATGCGTGTGACTCTTTAGCCTCATGCCCTGTTGGCAGATCGGTGTAAAATTACCATTTTACCCTTTCCATCATAAGTGGCCTCTTGTAAGGCATTATGATTGCCCAAATTCCATGAAGATCGGCGATCCGATTTAACCTCATGCTGTCCATGTCACTATCCTTTTATCACAGTTATCTTGATTAATCATAAGGCATAGAGCCGTCATCCTTATTTAATTAATCACCGTTTCTTGATACCCGAGATGACTGAAAATGATACTCCGTATCATCTGCATGGCCATGCATTTCCTTTCCGTCATTCTCATAAAGTGGCCTAAACAGATACCTATCCCATACCGTAGTATGAGGGATAAATCCCTTAGACATCTGTCGTATCACACATATAGCCCATCCCCGACCCAATCACAACCGTTATGGTTACCCTTTCACAGATAACGTTAGGTTTGAACCAAACTTGGATATTGACTATATTGTGATCAAAGAGACTCTTTGATCTAAGGATACAATGACAAGTTACGAACTCTGAATATGTTCATGACAACATCTATGTAACATATTCAAGTCGGCTCGTCCAATATGATTTCCACAATGATATCTATGATTTGACTCCGGTAAAACCTATTGCCATGATTAGTAGAGCGTGATCATAAAGAGTCGTCCTCATACTGGTCGCCTCAGATGAAGCTTGACTGACCAGGGACACGTTAAGTATAAATCATATAGATCCATAGTTCTACTACTAGTGATGACACACTCAATGATATAGATCGATATATACTTAACTCATTACTACAACACCATAGTAATAAAATGACGCTTTATATTTGATTGCAATGGATGATACATATTCATAGACATAAATAGTATTGGACTAGGGCACAAATCCTACAGTCTCCCACTTGCCCCTAGTTCCAAACTAAACCCAGTCTATCCCCATAGACTTTACATGTCCCTCATGTTTAGGTTGTGGTAAAGCCTTTGTCAATGGGTCGGCTGTGTTTTCATCTGTTGCTACGAAAATGATCTCCACATCTCCTCTATCAATGAACTCTCTTATGAGATGATACTTTCTGAGTATATGTTTGGATTTGTCATGTGACCTTGGCTCTTTAGCTAGCGCTATTGCCCCGGTGTTGTCACATAGTAAACGCAGTGAATTAGACGGGTTTGGCAGTACGCCTAGTTCAGCCAAAAAGTTCTTAATCCACACAGCCTCCTCAGCCGCTGTTGCAGCAGCTATATACTCAGCTTCCGTCGTAGAATCGGTGATCGTGTCCTGCTTACTGCTCTTCCAGCTGAAGGCACCACCATTCAACACGAATACATATCCAGATTGACTACGAAAGTCATCAGGATCTGTCTTGAAACTAGCGTCAGTATAACCTCTGACTGCTAGTTCACCATCCACTCCTCCATACACTAGGAATGCATTCTTAGTTCTCCTCAAGTATTTGAGTATAGCTTTGACTGCAACCCAGTGTTCCTTCCTAGGATTGGATTGGTATCTACTGGTACAGCTCAAGGCGAATGAGACATCCGGTCTCGTGCATAACATGGCGCCGATACACCCAGCTGGGCAGATAAGGGCACCTAGAGGTCCGAGAATCCAAGCGGTTCCTAGAACCGAAGGGAGCACTTCGACCTCAGAGGTGGTCTGTTACTCCTGCCAGCAGCCAGGTCATTGGAAGAAGGATTGTAGGCAGCACAAGGATTATGTGAAGAGCTTGCAGAAGGGAGGACACCCTTCAGGACCTGGATCAGGTATTTATGTTGTTGAGTATAATCTCAACACTACTTTCTCAGACACATGGGTAGTTGATACCGGAGCAGAATCTCACATTTGTGTTAATCTGCAGGATCTGGAAAGTAAGAAGCTCCTTGGGAAAGGCGAGCGGGATCTGAGAGTCGGAGACAACAGTTCGGTGTCAACGATGGCTGTCGGTTCTGTTAGTCTTAGGATGCCCACAGGGCTTATATTAGTATTGGACGATGTTTTATGTGAACCTACATTTTGTAGGAATATTATTTCAGTGTCCAGTTTGGACAAACTTGGTTTTGTATTTGCCATAGACAATGGCTTATTTACTTTATCGAGAAATAATATCGTTTACGGCACTGCATCTATGGTTGGTGGATTATATATTTTAAATCTTGATAACACTAACTACAGTTCAAACTATAATGTAAATAAGAGGTTAAAGTCGGATGACTCAAACCAGACAGTGATGTGGCACTGTCGTCTAGGCCACATAGGCGAGGAACGCGTCTCGACACTTCATAAGTGTGGGCTCTTAAGCCCGTTTGAATTCACACCAATCGAGAGATGCGAATCTTGCATCATGGGCAAGATGACAAAAGCGCCTTTTGGCGGCTTAGGTGAAAGGGCGAGTGATCTCTTGGGCCTAATACATTCAGACGTATGTGGGCCCATGAGTACTCAAGCCAGGAGAGGTTTTAGATACTTCATAATCTTTATCGACGATTTTAGTAGGTATGGGTATGTCTATTTAATGAGACATAAGTCGGAGTCCTTTCATAAATTCAAAGAATTCCAGAATGAAGTACAAAACCAGCTTGGTAAAAGTATAAAGGCACTTCGTTCCGATCGAGGTGGCGAATACTTAGATCAAGAATTTCTCAGTCACCTAAGGGATAACGGTATACTCTCAGAATTAACCCCGCTAGGAACCCCTCAGATGAATGGTGTTTCCGAACGGAAGAACAGAACCCTGCTAGACATGGTTCGTTCCATGATGAGTCACGCCGACCTTCCAGTATCTTTCTGGGGCCATGCCCTAGAAACAGCCGCATTCATATTGAATCGAGTACCTACAAAGGCAGTGGAGACCACTCCATTTGAGGCTTGGCAAGGGAAAGCTCCCAAGTTGTCTTTCCTCAAGATCTGGGGGTGCGACGTTTACGTCAAGCGGTTGCTTGGTGATAAACTCGAACCCAAGGCAGATAAGTGTGTCTTTGTAGGGTACTCCAAAGGAACCATGGGGTACTACTTATACAAACCCGAGGAAAACAAAGTCTTTGTTGCTCGAGGTGGGGTTTTCTTGGAAAGAGAATTCTTATCCAAGAAACCCAGTGGGAGTCCTGTGCTTCTTGAAGAAATTCGAGAAGACACAGAACAACATGCAGATATTGTAGAGGTACCCGATGAGGTAAATGATCCAAGTCCTATTCCAACAGAAACTCCAGTAGGACCAAGGAGGTCTGAAAGATCTCGTCAAAACCCAGTCAGATATGGCTTCTTAGCCACAGAGGGTAATGACTTGATAGTTGTAGATCAGGATGATCCCGCAACAGTTCAGCAAGCCTTGGCCAGTCCCAACTCAAAAGACTGGCAGAATGCCATGGATGAGGAAATGAAGTCCATGAAAGACAATCAGGTCTGGAACTTAGTAGACAACACACCTGGGATAAAACCCATAGGTTGCAAGTGGATATTTAAGTTAAAGACAGATATGGACGGAAAGCCTAAGACTTACAAAGCAAGACTGGTTGCTAAAGGTTATCGTCAAGTCCAAGGTATGGACTATGATGAGACTTTTTCGCCAGTAGCTATGATTAAGTCAATTCGGATGATGTTAGCCGTTGCAGCATATTTCGATTACGAGATATGGAAAATGGACGTCAAAACCGCATTCTTTAACGGGAATTTGCAGAAGGATGTCTATATGACCCAGCCAGAAGGTTTTGTCGATCCTAAACATCCCGAAAAGGTGTGTAAGCTGCAACGATCCATTTATGGGTTGAAGCAAGCTTCTAGGAGTTGGAACTTACGGTTCGATGAAGCCGTAAAAGAGTTCGGGTTCATTAGAAATCCAGATGAACCTTGTATCTACAAGAAGAGCAGTGGGAGTAACATAGTGTTCCTGTTGCTGTATGTCGATGATATACTGATCATGGGAAATAACGTCCCAACCTTGCTTGAGACCAAAGCTTGGTTAGGGAAGTGTTTCTCCATGAAGGACTTAGGACAGGCCGCTTACATTCTAGGGATCAGGATCTACAGAGATCGATCCAAGAGAATATTAGGCCTGAGTCAGAGCACCTATATAGATAAAGTGTTGAGAAGATTCTCAAGCTCAGCAAGAAACAGTGTCCTAAGACACAGGATGAGCTTAAGAAAATGAATGGAATCTCGTATGCCTCGGCAGTGGGATCCATCATATATGCCATGCTCTGTACGAGGCCTGACGTATCGTTTGCCCTCAGCTGTGCCAGCAGATTTCAGTCTAACCCAGGCCAAGATCACTAGACTGCCGTCAAGTGTATCCTCAAGTATCTGAGGAGAACAAAGGACGCCTTCTTTGTGTATGGAGGGATAGAACGATGTGGGTCAGGAGCTTCTTGAGTGGATTAGATGTACTGCCGCGAACGTCTGATCCCGGGAACTTATGTTGTGACAACACGGGGGCCGTAGCACTTGCTAAAGAGCCCAGATTTCACAACAGGACCAAGCACGTCGAGAGAAAGTATCACATCATCAGAAAGATGATTGATAAAAGTGAAGTAGAGATAATCTACGTTTCAACGCATGATAATCTAACTGACCCCTTAACTAAGGCGCTACCGCAGCCTAAGCATGAGGAACACGTCAGGGGAATGGGTTTAGATTGGAATACCAATTGGGTCTAGGGCAAGTGGGAGACTGTTGGGTTTTGTGCCCTAGCACAATTTATTTTCAATCTAATCATGTAATAAAGATTATTTGTTGAATAGAATCGGCATTCATATTACTAAGTGTTGTAGTAATATCTTAAGTATGATTTGATTTGTATCATTGATGTGTCAACACATAATAGTAGATCTACAGATCAGATAAAATCTTACTTAAGCAGTCCCCGATCAGAATAGCTTCATAAGAGGCGATCGGTATGAGGCTAACTCTAAATGATCACGCTCTACTGATCATGGCCAGAAGGGGTCCAGAGTTAGGTCATAGTATCACCAGTCAGGGGTGATATAGGACGACCCGAATCATGAGTATGTTACATAGACACAGTCACGAACATACTCATATGTCGGATCATGAAATCACATCCTCAGACCGAAGGACCATTGAGGTCAATGTGAAATGAGTGACGAGTTTGACTCAATCTAACGTCTCCTGTAAAAGGGTTACAATAACGGCTGTGATTGACTCGATCACAAGTTACATAAGTTAACCCAATGGATCGCTGAAGGATTTATCCCTCATACGGACGTGTGAGCAGATATCAGTTTTGTTGGGTCCCGGGGCATCCTAATTACGTTCATGGCAGCGGAAGCAACCTATAACCCGCCCCTAACCTGGAGCAAAACATTTTTCCCGTCTCGCTGGACAGACTCTGCGGACCAGTCTGCTTCTCGGCCTTGTATCTCCTAAACCAGCGCTCTTTTTGAAAATCAGTATTTCACAAACATTGTAGCCCTTGGACTTATCTTTCCAAGGCCGCAAGTTTCAGGTCAATCGGAGCTCGGACGAAGCGGTTATGGCTCACACATTGTCGGTCATCAGAACTGGACAATCTGGACAGTTTCTCCATTTTGCATTTAGTCTTCGTTGAATCGATAAAGAAGAACGTTCGGATCTTCTTCTCTAAAGCAAGTCCACACCAAGGGGATGATCTTGATGATCCCTCACTTAATTGCCTACTAGAACAATTAAATGAAGAACAAGAGAGCAAAGAGAGGAGAGAGTGTTGTGAGAATTGTGTGATTCTTGAATTAATGAATGAATGCTAGATATTTCAATTCATCATCCAACAAGCATGGGTCAAAAGTGATTGGTATGGGTTTAAAGGTGCTTTAACCCATACCCCTTAAATCACTCACCTCTTAATCCACAATCACCAACTAAGCATGGTGTTGTGTGGCCCCCACACATGGACCCACCATGTGGGCCGGCCATGAGGTCTTGTTGGGCCCTTAATGGGCCGGCCATGAGGCTTCATGGGCCGAGCCCAATGGGCCCTCCCGTGTTGTCTCATGCCGTGTCCAAAAATCGCCCGACCCTTTTGTCGTCACTTATCAAACAAAGTCCGACGCGATATCGACGAAAAACTCAATTTTTCTCGTTTCGCTAATTATTCTCTCAAACCGAACCTATGGCACAAAACCTCCAGTTTTGTCCATATATTACTCCTCAAGAAACATCAATGTTTCCTTGTCTCAAGTTATCCGCCTTGTATGTGTGTGACCCTCTAGGCTCATGCCACCGTTGGCAGATCGGCGCAAAAGATCGCTCTTGCCCGATCCATCATAAGTGGTCTCTAGTAAAACATTATGATTACCCAAGGTGCATGATGATCGATGATTCGACTTAACCTTTGTGCGTACAAGTCACCATCCTGTTATCTCTAGATATCCCGATTGATCACAAGGCATAGAGTCGTCTCCCTTGTTCAATTAATCATTGTTACTTGATATGCGAGATGGCTGAGAACTGATAACCCGTATCATTGGCATGGTCATGCTCTTTCTCTCAGTCAGTCTCCATCAAGAGGCCTTCTAACGGATATCTTTCCCATACCGTAGTATGAGGGATAAATCCCTTAGTCGTCTTTCGTGTCACTCATGCAACCCGTTCCGCCACCCAATCATGCCCTTTATAGCAATCCTTTTACAGAAAGCGTTTGGCGCAAGTTAAAGCCGTACGTTCATTGCATAGTGATCACAAAGACTCCTTGGTCTAAGGATGCCGTGACAAGCTATCGCATTTGAATATGTTTATGGCTTAATCTATAAAAACACTATTCAAAGCGGGTCGTCCGATATCAATCACCTCATGATATCTATGATATGGTTCCAGGATCCCTCATCCTTTTGACAAGTAGAACTACGTCATTAAGAACCATCCTCATACTGGTCGCTTCTTAGGAAGCATGTTTTGACCAGGGACTCGTTAAGTGTGATCCATACAGATTTATGGTTCTACTACTTTAGTGGTCATAAATCAGATCATGCTTAACATATTACTTCAACACATAAGTAATACAAAGCCGTTTTATATATACAAATGATGATAGTGTACATAGACGTTTACAGGCTAATAGCAATTGGACTAGGGCACAAATGCTATCAATCTCCCACTTGCCCCTAGTTCCAATCTAAGTCCCAGTCTATACCCATTGACCTAACATGTTTATCATGTTTTGCTCGTGGAAGAGCCTTGGTCAAGGGGTCGGCTGTGTTATCATCAGTTGCAACGTAATGGATCTTCACGTCACTTGTTAGCAACAATGTCGCGGATGATGTGATACTTTCTGAGTACATGTTTGGATCTGTCATGTGCCCTGGGTTCCTTGGCTTGCGCAATGGCCCCGGTGTTGTCACAATATAAGTCTACTAGGTTAGATGGGTTTTTAATTACACCTAACCCAGCCATGAAACTCCTGATCCATACAGCCTCTTCTCCCGCTTCGGATGCGGCAATGTACTCAGCTTCGATCGTAGAGTCGGCAATGGTGTCCTGCTTCTTGCTTTTCAGCTGAAAGCTCCACCGTTCAACATAAACATATAACCCAACTAACTTTTTAAGTCATCGGGGTCTGTCTGGAAAACTAGCGTCAACATATCCTTTGACGACTAGATCATCATTTCTTCCCCCGTATACAAGAAAAGCGTCTTTGGTTTTTCTCAAAATCGAGAATCGCCTTGACGGCAATCACATGTTCCTCACCGGGTTCGGACTGATGTCTACTGGTACAGCTTAGGGCAAACGAGACATCCGGTCTCGTACATATCATGGCACACGTTATGGACCCTATAGCCGAAGCATATGGGATCTCATTCATTCTTGCTAGCTCTGCAGGTGTCTCAGCACACTACTTCTTGCTTAGCTTTATGCCATGACGCATGGGCAGCAGTCCTTTCTTTGAATCTAGCATCGAGAATCTTCTCAATATTTTGTCTATGTAGGTGCTTTGACTTAAGCCCAAGACCCGCTTGGCACGGTCTCTATATATCTTGATCCCCAAGATGTAAGAGGCCTCGCCTAAGTCCTTCATTGCGAAACACTCACCTAACCAAGTCTTTGTTAAGAGCAAGGTAGGGACGTTGTTTCCAATGAGCAGTATGTCATCAACATAAAGCACCAAGAAGACTACTTTGCTCCCATCTGCCCTTTTATATATATGCAAGGTTCATCATCGTTCTTGATGAAGCCAAACTGTTTCACAACTTCATCAAAACGTTGATTCCAACTCCGAGATGCTTGCTTCAAACCATAAATTGATTTGAGCAACTTTCAAATCTTTCCCTTATTCTTAGGATCCTCAAAACCCTCAGGCTGGGACATATAAACGTCCTCAGCTAACCTCCCGTTGAAGAAGGCAGTTTTGACGTCCATTTGCCATATCTCAAAATTGCTACGGCAAGTAGAATGCGGATAGATTTGACCATAGCTACTGGAGAAAAGGTCTCTTCATAGTCAATTCCGTGGATTTGCCTATAACCTTTTGCTACCAGTCTTGCTTTATAGGTCTGAGGTTTGCCATCCATGTCCATCTTTATTTTAAAGATCCATTTACACCCAATGACTTTTACGTCAGGGGTTTGATCCACCAAGTCCCACACTTGATTATCTGATATGGATTGCATTTCTTCCCTCATGGCTTCCAGCCATTTCTCAGAGTCGGTTCCGTCCTTATTAACTGTAGCCATTGGTTCTTGCTCAACGACTACTTCTGGTGGGTCGTCCAGTGGTTCCTGAGTGACCATCTCATCTAGAAATTCATTAAGATGAACAGCCCTCCCACTGACTGTCTTGGAAATAAATTCTTTTTCCAAGAATGTCCCACCTCGATTATGAATGCGGCCGTTTGCAGAGCGTAACCCCAGAAGGAGATCGGGAGATCAGTGAGACTTAACATCGATCGAACCATATCAAACAATGTCCGATTCCTTCGCTCGGACACACCATTGAGTTGCGGTGTTCCTGGCGGAGTCCACTGAGATAATATTCCACTTTCTGTAAGAAACTCTTCGGATAAGTATTCTCCACCCCGATCAGAACGGAGTGCCTTGATACTTTTTCCGAGTTGGTTTTCTACTTCAGTCCTAGACTCCTTGAATTTATCAAAGGCTTTGGACTTATGTCTTATGAGATAGACATAATCATATCTACTGAAATCATCAGTAAACGTGATAAAGTAGCCTAAACCACATCTGGCTGGTGTACTCATTTGGTCCATATACGTTTGAATGTATTAGACCTAATAGATCACCTGCCCTCTCACCTAAACCAGTGAAGGGCGTTTCAGTCATCTTGCCATTAAACAAGCTTCGCATCTATCAATCGTTTGGTATTCGAATTGACTTAGAAGTCCGCGCTTATGAAGCGCTGAGATGCGTTTCTCATTTATGTGACCTAGACGACAATGCCAGATTAGAGTTTGGTCTAAATCATTAGCTTTAAACCTCTTAGGTAGAACAAGGTTAACAGAACCCACGACAGTTGCGGTAACTCTCACGTTGTTCCCAACTCTTAGGTCCACCTCGCTTTCCCCATATCTCTTCTACTATTCTACACTTGTATATCCGTACAGACATGAGACTCAGCTCTAGTGTCTAGTACCCAAGTATTTATCGTAGAAAGATATAGCTCTAATGGAATACCTGATGAAGTAGCGGCCCCACCGCCCTTCATCTGATCCTCCTTCAGCTGCTGATAGTCTTTCTTCCAGTGACCAGGCTTTTGGCAGTAGAAACAGACCGACTCCTTTGCCTTCCCCTTGCCTTTTACGGGCATGGAAGGTTTAGGAACAAATGGTCTGATCTTCCTTGCCAGGTGCATTGGGTCTTTACCCTTGCCACCACCAACTTTGAAGCTGGATCCCTTCATACGTAGGACGTGTGGACCTACGGAGCTGCCTGCTCACATCTTGCAGGCAATGAGTTCTCAGAGAACAGTGTATTTTTCAATACGTACTTTCTCTTTGAACATATCCTTGATCTGCGCAAACATTGCAAACGGATCATGGGATAGCTCCATAAACTGCTTCTGGAAGTCCGCCTCCATGCTGCCCAGCATGACACACGCAACGTCGATAGAGTCGTTAAGGTGTTTCTGGTACGCATCCTTAACGACCCTCGTTGCGTTGGCAGCTGGCTCCACCGGGATAGCCTTATCAAGGACGTACTCCCTGTGTTCCAACTTTAACACAAGTTGTAAATTTCTGTCTCAGTCTAGATAATTTGTCCCGTTGAGTTTAAACTTTTCGAGTATAGTCCTCAACGACAAATTAGACGAGTTTGTTGAATTACTAGCCATTTCTACACGAAGAAAGTAAATTTAATCAGAAAAGTTGAATAAATTTACGAAGATCCGAATTAAACACCAACCATAAGATTCTAAGGTTTAGAATCTTAAACCAAGATCCCTTATTCGTCATTTGAAGTACGCTAAGGCGCACCGCTCCAATTGACTTATTTAGGTAGGACGTCCGTCCAATTACAACCCGTGTAACTCTTAGTCAGGGTATGTGCAAAAACACACGGCTTACCCTTCCGATGCCCCAGCTCGACCTCAGGCCAAGAATCGTGGTCGAGTCAACCAACCTTCACTAACGAGTTAACTTTGTGCAGATGCTCCGCTAAGGCGCACGACATCCCACAAAGTTTACCATTCCCATCTAGAACCCATTCGATCGATGCTCCGCTAAGGCGCACGACACCGATAAAATGTTTCTACATGGGTGTGAATTTGGGTGGCATCTCACTTGACTCAAATTAGCTAGTAAATTGGTTGTGCTTAATAATTCGAAAGTATTTGGTACAATTACGAACCCGTCATCAACAACCCGTGTTGTGACGTTTCTAATTGTATTACATACTATCTTCATTTGAATCCGTCATTTGCAACCCGTGCAAACACGTTTCAAATTTGAACTCATCAATCACAACCCGTGCGATGATAGTTCACAACGCTTTAAACATGCAAACAATTAAAGTTGATTTTAATCTTTGCATGTGAGGTGATGGCATATAAACTTATAAGCTAATCATGCAACCATGTTATTAATTAAATAATTCAAGAAAGCATTCATAAAGCGTTAAATATGCATTTTATAGCCCATCCTAAACTTAGGATTTTACGAGTCTTCACATATTCTCGTCTTTCTCATTCGGGCTCCCACTAGCTCTTGGACTTCCTCCAAGACCGTCATCGTGCTCGATTTTCCATCCTTCTCGTCTTTGAGTAATAATTACAATTAATACTCGGTTCGTAGACCGGATAAAAAATAATTACACTTTATGGGCTCGAATAAAAGAATAATTACACGCTAACACTAACGGTATGCAAACCGTGAAAGCGATAAAATCTAATGGGCTACTAATGCATCATACATTTCATCACATCATCCAACATGTTATCAAATAATATGCAATAATTCCGATTTTAATTTTGCCAAGTTGCTTGGTCGGGTTTATCGAAACTAGACCTTTTCGAAAAACGGTTTATCGAAACCGATTAAATTTTGAAAGTTTTCGAAATATTGGATCGCAGGTTCGTGACACGGATCAAACACCACGCACGAACCAAGTCGGGCCAAGCCAATGGGCCGAAGCCCCATTGGGCCGAGCCCAACTATGCACGGCCCGGTTTTGGGCCTTGGAAGGCCTAAAACGGCCTTGCCGCCACTCTCGGCCTCGCCCGAGAGTGGGAACGGGCTCGGTCACCGCCGGCCTCCCCGGCCTCCGGTGACCTCCGTTCGGTACTTCCAATCCGGCTCCCCGAGAGTCCCTTCTCGGACCCGACAAATCCAATAATTTCCGAAAAATTCCAAATTCAATATATTTTCAAAAATAACATATTTCATGCAAATATCCCAAAAAGCATTAAAATCATGTTATCAACAATTATGGCATTTGTATCATTACAAAACCGAAATAACATACAAGGATCTCGGAGTGGTAGACCGGCTCTGATACCACTGTTGGGTCCCGGGGCATCCTAATTACGTTCATGGCAGCGGAAGCAACCTATAACCCGCCCCTAACCTGCGCAAGATCGACTAACAAGTTAGATCCTTAGGAAATCGAGTTTTCGGGTTTCACCAGAATCTGCCCGGCAGAAAACCGAGACTTTGAAGCTCTATATCTCGAGCTACAGATCTCCAATTGCTTCGGTTCTTTTTGGAGATTAAATCTCAGCCAATTCTCTACATCTTTTGTGTTTTGCTCTAAACCCAGTTCAGACGAGAAGACCTCCGTCTGGAGCAAAACATTTTTCCCGTCTCGCTGGACAGACTCTACGGACCAGTCTGATTCTCGGCCTTGTATCTCCTGAACCAGCGCTCTTTTTGAAAATTAGTATTTCACAAAAGTTGTAGCCCTTGGACTTGTCTTTCCAACTCCGCAAGTTTCAGGTCAATCGGTGCTCGGACGAAGCGGCTATGTCTCACGCATTGTCGGTCATCGGAACTGGACAATCTGGACAGTTTCTCCATTTTGCATTTAGTCTTCGTTGAATCGATAAAGAAGAATGTTCGGATCTTCTTCTCTAAAGCAAGTCCACACCAAGGGGATGATCTTGATGATCCCTCACTTAATTGCCTACTAGAACAATTAAATGAAGAACAAGAGAGCAAAGAGAGGAGAGAGTGTTGTGAGAGTTGTGTGATTCTTGAATTAATGAATGAATGCTAGATATTTCAATTCATCATCCAACCAGCATGGGTCAAAAGTGATTGGTATGGGCTTAAAGGTGCTTTAACCCATACCCCTTAAATCACTCACCTCTTAATCCACAATCACCAACTAAGCATGGTGTTGTGTGGCCCCCACACATGGACCCACCATGTGGGCCGGCCATGAGGTCTTGTTGGGCCCTTAATGGGCCGGCCATGAGGCTTCATGGGCCGAGCCCAATGGGCCCTCCCGTTTTGTCTCATGCCGTGCCCAAAAATCGCCCGACCCTTTTGTCGTCACTTATCAAACAAAGTCCGACGCGATATCGACTAAAAACTCAGTTTTTCTCGATTCGCTAATTATTCTCTCAAACCGAACCTATGGCACAAAACCTCCAGTTTTGTCCATATATTACTCCTCAAGAAACATCAATGTTTCTTTGTCTCAAGTTATCCGCCTTGTATGTGTGTGACCCTCTAGGCTCATGCCACCTTTGGCAGATCGGCGCAAAAGATCGCTCTTGCCCGATCCATCATAAGTGGTCTCTAGTAAAACATTATGATTACCCAAGGTGCATGATGATCGTGTAGGGTTTTGGAGCGTTCTAGATCGTCATCGAGATAGCGGAAGCAATAAAAGATAATCTACTCCAAACCTTGTCCAAGAACGTTTAAACCATTAAATCCCAAAGCAAAATCTATTCCACAAGATATTTACCTTTAAGTCTTGTTTGAATCGATAAAGAAGGACGTTCGGATCTTCTTCTCTAAAGCAAGTCCACACCAAGAGAATGATCTTCAAGATCCTTCACTTAATTGCCTACTAGAACAATTAAATGAAGAACAAGAGAGCAAGATGGAGGAAGAACACCAAGGTGGCCGGCCACAATGAGAGAGAAAGAGAGGTTTTTGTGAGTTTTTTTGACTTCATCAATTAATGAAATAATGTCTTGCAATATATCTCATCATCCAACTCACAAGTATGGGTTAAAAGTGATTGGTATGGGCTTAAAGGAGCTTTAACCCATACCCCTTAAATCACTCACCTCTTAATCCACAACTACCAACTAAGCATGGTGTTGTGTGGCCCCCACATTGGCCCCACCAAGTGGGCCGGCCATATGGCCTTATTGGGCCCTTATTGGGCCGGCCATGAGGCTTCATGGGCCGAGCCCAATGGGCCCTCCCGTGTTGTCTCATGCCGCGTCCAAAAGTTTCCCGACCCTTTTGTCGCTACTTATCAAACAAAGTCCGACGCGATATCGACGAAAAACTCAATTTTTCTCGATTCGCTAATTATTCTCTCAAACCGAACCTATGGCACAAAACCTCCAGTTTTGTCCATATACTTCTCCTTAAGAAACATCCATGTTTCCTTGTCTCAAGTTATCCGTCTTGTATGTGTGTGACCCTCTAGGCTCATGCCACCGTTGGCAGATCGGCGCAAGAATTGCTCTTGCCCGATCCATCATAAGTGGTCTCTAGTAAAACATTATGATTACCCAAGGTGCATGATGATCGATGATTCGACTTAACCTTTGTGTGTACAAGTCACCATCCTTTTATCTCTAGATATCCCGATTGATCACAAGGCATAGAGTCGTCTCCCTTGTTTAATCAATCATTGT
This sequence comes from Geranium rotundifolium, assembly GCA_963920655.1. NCBI lineage: Eukaryota > Viridiplantae > Streptophyta > Magnoliopsida > Geraniales > Geraniaceae > Geranium > Geranium rotundifolium. The sequence goes on from OY987314.1 coordinate 16,718,522, forward strand.
TACTTGATATGCGAGATGACTGAGAAATGATAACCAGTATCATTTTGCATGGCCATGCTTTTCTCTCATTCGGTCTCCATCAAGAGGCCTTCTAACGGATATCTTTCCCATACCGTAGTATGAGGGATAAATCCCTTAGCCGTCTTTCGTGTCACTCATGCAACCCGTTCCGCCACCCAATCATGCCCTTCATAGCAATCCTTTTACAGAAAGCGTTTGGCGCAAGTTAAAGCCGTACGTTCATTGCATAATGATCACAAAGACTCCTTGGTCTAAGGACGTCGTGACGAGCTATCGCATTTGAATATGTTTATGGCTTAATCTATGAAAACACTATTCAATGCGGGTCGTCCGATATCAATCACCTCATGATATCTATGATATGGTTCCAGGATCCCACATCCTTATGACAAGTAGAACTACGTCATTAAGAACCATTCCTCATACTGGTCACTTTCAAGGAAGCATAGGTTGACCAGGGACTTGTTAAGTGTGATCCGTACAGATTTATGGTTCTACTACTTTAGTGGTCATAAATCAGATCATGCTTAACATATTACTTCAACATATAAGTAATATAAAGCCGTTTATATTTATACATCACAAACGATGATATTTGTACATAGACGTTCACAGGCTAATACCAATTGGACTAGGGCACAAATGCTATCAGATCGATGATTCGATTTAACCTTTGTGCGTACAAGTCACCATCCTGTTATCTCTAGATATCCCGATTGATCACAAGGCATAGAGTCGTGTCCCTTGTTCAATCAATCATTGTTACTTGATATGCGAGATGGCTGAGAACTGATAACCCGTATCATTGGCATGGCCATGCTCTTTCTCTCAGTCAGTCTCCATCAAGAGGCCTTCTAACGGATATCTTTCCCATACCGTAGTATGAGGGATAAATCCCTTAGCCGTCTTTCGTGTCACTCATGCAACCCGTTCCGCCACCCAATCATGCCCTTTATAGCAATCCTTTTACAGAAAGCGTTTGGCGCAAGTTAAAGCCGTACGTTCATTGCATAGTGATCACAAAGACTCCTTAGTCTAAGGATGCCGTGACAAGCTATCACATTTGAATATATTTATGGCTTAATCGATGAAAACACTATTCAAAGCGGGTCGTCCGATATCAATCACCTCATGATATCTATGATATGGTTCCAGGATCCCTCATCCCTATGACAAGTAGAACTACGTCATTAAGAACCATCCTCACACTGGTCGCTTCTTAGGAAGGATGTTTTGACCAGGGACTTGTTAAGTGTGATCCGTACAGATTTATGGTTCTACTACTTTAGTGGTCATAAATCAGATCATGCTTAACATATTACTTCAACACATAAGTAATACAAAGCCGTTTTATATATACAAACGATGATAATGTACATAGACGTTTACAGGCTAATAGCAATTGGACTAGGGCACAAATGCTATCAAGTTTAGGCCACTTGATGAGTACAACTGAAATACAATAGCATGGCCATGCAGACGATACGTAGTATCAGTTATAATTCAGTTAGCTCAGAATCAAGAAATAGGACAATAGAACGAGGATGAGTTGTCTATGCCTCGTGGTTGTCAAAGATATCAAGAGGATAAAAGGATAGATTCATGTACGACAAGGTCAAGTCGAAATCTCGATAATCACAAGCGTTGGGTAATCATGATGTCTTGCTAGAGGCTACTCATGATGGAAAGGGTAAAATGGTAATTTTACCAGTCCGCCGACGTGTCGTGGGCCTAGAGGGTCACACACTAAAGGTTGAGTAAAACGGATGGAATCATATGGAGGAATCATGAGAGAGACAAAATCCGATTTTGGATTAAACCGAATTAGACCGATTTTGGTTTAGGATTAAACCGGAATCAAGAACGGTTTAGCAGGACTAATTAATTATAATCTAATTAAATAGATTTAATCAAATTAGCTAAATTGGGCTTAGCCAGAAAGGGCTTCTCTACACAATTAATTAAAAGCTTTGGGCTTTAAGCCCATTAAGGCCTTTAATTAATTAAAGTCCAAAAAGGGTTATAAAAGGGAAATTTTCAGATCTGAAAATTAAGCAATTTATTTTCACAAACCTTAGCCGTCTTCCTCTCTCTCTCTCCTTGCCAGATTCGACCGGCCCCCTCCATCCCCGTTCCGTCCGTTTTGCTTGCTTCGATCTTCTAGTAAGGATCGTTGTGAGTATCCCCGGATTGCTCTTCCTGTGTGGACGATCTTTAGAGGTTACTAAATCCTATTTAGTAACACAGAGATTTTGATTCAAGGTAATACTTAATTTTAATCTAGTCTAGATCTCATGATCAATTCATGATCTTGCAAGATCCGTATTAAAACATGGAACTTTGAGGTTAATTTCTTGTATGGGCATGAAATTAATTGTCTGGAACCCTCAAATAATTCCTTCACATCAGCTGTCTTCGGACACTGATTCTTGCTGAGCCTTATGCCATGAAGCATGGGAATAAATCCTTTCTTAAATTCCTCCATTGGGAATCTTCTCAATATTTTATCTATGTAGGTGCTTTGACTTACGCCCAAGATCCTCTTGGGGCGATCCCTATATATCTTAATCCCCAAGATTTAAGCACCCTCGCCTAAGTCCTTCATTGCGAAACACTTTCCCAACCAAGCTTTTGTTGCCTGCAAGGATGGGATGTTGTTTCCAATAAGCAGAATGTCATCGACATAAAGCACCAAAAAGACAATGTTATTCCCATTCGCCTTTTTATAAACGCAGGGCTCATTCAAGTTCTTGATGAAGCCGAATTCCTTCACAGCTTCATCAAAACGAATGTTCCAACCCTGAGAAGCTTGCTTCAATCCATAAATGGACTTTTGCAGCTTACAAATCTTTCCGATATTCTTCGGGTCGAAAAGACCTTCTGGCTGTGTCATAAACACATCCTCAGTAAGATTCCCATTAAGGAATGCGGTTTTGACGTCCATCTGCCATATCTCATAATCGTAATATGCTGCTATGGCTAGACGAATTCGGATTGATTTGACCATAGTAATTGGGGAAAAGGTTTCATCATAGTCAATTCCTTGGGTTTGTCTATAACCTTTTGCAACCAGACTTGCTTTATGTTAGGTTTGAGCCCTAGTCCAATATAATTACTCAATCTATATTGTTACAAACATCATTATTCTACATAATAAAAAGGCATAATATTACTAATGTGTTGTAGTAATATATCTAATATGATTCGATCTATGTCATAATGTGTGTAACCACTTATAGTAGAACTATAGATCAGAAAGAATTGCATTCGATAAAGTCCCTGATCAGCTAAGCTTCTTCTGAAGCGATCAGTATGAGACTAACTCATTGTGATCATGCTCTACTGATCATGGCAAAGTGCGTGCCGGAGTTATATCATAGATACCATCAGGTCGATGATATCGGACAACCCGATTGTGAGTATGCTGCATAGATCCAGTCATGAGATACTCACATATCGTAGCTTGTCATTATATCCTAAGACCAAGGAGTCTTTGTGTACACTATGTAACGAATACCTAAGTTTGACCTAGTCTAACGTTATCTGTAAAAGGGTAACTATAACAACTTCGATTGGCTTTGATATTTGTTGCACTAGTGAACTTGAAAGGCGTCTGAGGGATTTATCACTCATACTTCGGTATGAGAAAGATATCCGTTTAGGCCACTTGATGAGTATGACTGAAGGAATAGCACGGCCGTGCAGGTTATACCTTAGTATCAGTTTTAAGTCATCTCAGATATCAAGAAACAGTGATTGATAAATTAGGATGACTATTCTATGCGTATTGATCAATCTGGATATCAGTTTGATAAAAGGACAGTGACATATACAATAACAAGTTAAGTCGAATAATTGATAATCACGAACATTGGATAATCATAATGTCTTGCTAGAGACCACTTATGATGGAAAGGGTAAAATAGTAATTTTACTAGTCTGCCAATTGTTCGTGAGCCCAGAGGGTCACACGCATTAAGCACGATACATAACAACAATTATGGATGAAAATTGAGAACGATTCAGTAGTTTTCTGGCCTAAGATTTTAACCAGACGGTTGAAGAAATCAATTCGAGGAAATTGAGCCGTTTTGTCTAAACCAAAATTAGAACTCAAGTTAATGGGTTTAATATGGGTTTTAGTTAAACGGGCTTAAAGCCCATTTAGGGATTTAAGTTATGAATTGGAACAAATGCAAATAAGAGATATGCAATTTTAATTTTCAAATTAAAATCACATAATATCTTCCATTATCTTCTCTAATTTTCAGCAACTAATCCCATCACTCTCTCCCCCTCATTGCTGATTTCTCTCTCCCCTCTCATCCTCCATTGTTGTCAAGCTTCTCTCAAAATTCATAGCAAAAATTTGAGTGAAAACCTTCTTCGGTTATGATGCTTGTGTGGACCTAATAGAGAAACACTAAGCTTGTGTTTTCATCGATTAGAAGAGGTAATTTACAGATTCAAAAAATATATATAACATGTTGAATTTACATTAAGATCATAGCTTGCATTGATCACCACGATTACATAAATTCCGATGCATGATATTTATCGATTGGAACCCGTGGTGATATCTTTCAGTGGTATCAGAGGCATGGTTGTTATGTATTCTTCTACATGTTTATTTCTGATTTTTTTTGAGTTTATATGTGTTCATCACCTTAGCATGCATGTGAATCGAAATTTTTTTCATATTTGATTGATTTTGGAAAATTGGAAAATATTTTCTTTTGGTGTTTCGGTTTAACCATGGCCGACCAGGTCGAGACCCTTGGTGGATCATAGAATACCCTAGGGCAGACCATGTTCAGAACCAAGGGCCGACAAGGGTCGCCTACGGGCGACCATGGCAGCCTTCGTGGGCCACCATGGTCGCTGCCGCGGGCGACCATGGCAGCCCTCGCGGGCCAGCATGGTTGCCTCGCGGGTGACCAAGGTCTGCCCTAGGGGCGACCATGGCTGCCCTCGCGGGCTACCGTGGTTGTTCCCGTGGCCGACCACGGTCAGCCCCGCGGGGTTGAACTCGGCAGCCCTCACGGGCCACCGTGGTTGCCTCCGCGGGCGACCTCGGTTGAGCCGGTTCAGCTCGACCAGATTCGAGCTGAACCGGCTGGTTCGCGAGAATATTTGGAAACCCTAAAATTTAATTTTCAGATTTGGTTCGGTTTCAATAAACCAGTGAGAATCGGTTCAAAATTTAATTAATGAATTAAACCATCCGGTTTCGATAAACCAGAATTTTTCTACACTTAAGAAAGATAAAATTTGGAAAATTTATTTGTTTGATAAGCATGTTGATTGTATACATGATCTTTGATAACATGATGTTTTCCACGTGATGCTAGCTAAGCCCATTAGATTTGCATTTTAATTTCGGTTTTGCAACCTGCGTGTTGCTTAATTTCTGGTTGTAGTAAATACGGCCTGCGCGTCGTGATTTGTATTTCATTTTATTTATTTTAATTTTTAATCACGAAGACCGACACAAGAATCAAGTCAAGAGGAAGACTCGAATTGGAGGAGGCTCGAAGTCAGTGGGAGTTCACAAGAATGGAGCAAGTTTGGATCTTGAAGACCATGTCTTTGGGATCAGTATTGCTAGATTCTTAGGAACTTAAGATGGGCTTAGCTATGCATATTTTATCGTTACATTTATATGTTTGAATGTATGAATGTATGATAGTTTAAATTGATAGCATTTGTGCCCTAGTCCAATTGCTATTAGCCTGTAAACGTCCAAGTTACATGCCTGTAAACGTCCATGTACAATATAATCGTTCCTAATGATGTAGTTCTACTTGTCATAGGGATGAGGGATCCTGGAATCATATCATAGATATCATGAGGTGATTGATATCGGACGACCCGCTTTGAATAGTGTTTTCATATATTAAGCCATGAACATATTCAAATGCGATAGCTTGTCACGACATCCTTAGACCAAGGAGTCTTAGTGATCACTATGCAATGAACGTGCGGCTTTAACTTGCACCTAACGCTTTCTGTGAAAGGATTGCTATAAAGGGCATGATTGGGTGGCGGAACGGGTTGCATGAGTGACACGAAAGACGGCTAAGGGATTTATCCCTCATACTACGGTATAGGAAAGATATCCGTTAAAAGGGACTTTTGATGGAGACTGACTGAGAGTAAGAGCATGGCCATGCCAATGATACGGGTTATCAGTTCTCAGCCATCTCGCATATCAAGTAACAATGATTGATTAAACAAGGGTGACGACTCTATGCCTTGTGATCAATCGGGATATCTAGACATAATAGGATAGTGACTTGTACGCACAAGGTTAAGTCGAATCATCGATCGTCATGCACCTTGGGTAATCATAACGTCTTACTAGAGACCACTTATGATGGATCGGGCAAGAGCGATCTTTTGTGCCGATCTGCCAACGGTGGCATGAGCCTAGAGGGTCACACACATTCAAAACGGATAACTTGAGACAAGGAAACCTTAACGTTTCTTGAGGAGCAATACATGGACAAAACTGGAGGTTTTGTGCCATAGGTTCGGTTTGAGAGAATAATTAGCGAATCGAGAAAATTGAGTTTTTTCGTCGATTTCGCGTCGGAATTTGTTTGATAAGGAACGACAAAAGGGTCGGGCGACTTTTGGACACGGCATGAGACCGCACGGGCGAGCCCATTGGGCTCGGCCCATGAAGCCTCATGGCCGGTCCATTAAGGGCCCAACAAGACCTCTTGGCCGGCCCACATGGTGGGTCCATGTGTGGGGGCCACACAACACCATGCTTAGTTGGTGATTGTGGATTAAGAGGTGAGTGATTTAAGGGGTATGGGTTAAAGCACCTTTAAGCCCATACCAATCACTATTAACCCATACTTGTGAGTTGGATGATGAATTCAAATACAAGACTTTAATTCATTATTCATTTAATCACATAACTCACAAAAACTCTCTCTCTCTTCTTGCTTGGCCGGCCAGACTCCTTGCTCCTCTTGTTCTTGCTCTCTTGTTCTTCATTTAATTGTTCTAGTAGGCAATTAAGTGAGGGATCATCAAGATCAACCCCTTGGTGTGGACTTGCTTTAGAGAAGAAGATCCGAACGTTCTTCTTTATCGATTCAACAAGACTTAAAGGTAAATATCTTGTGGAATAGATTTTGCTTTGGATTTAATGGTTTGTGTTCTTGGACAAGGTTTGGAGTAGGTTTTCTTATAATGCTTCCGCTATCTCGACGATATAGAACGCTCCAAAACCCTACAGTGGTATTAGAGGGTGGTTACCCTCTTAATCTTTGCCTTGTTGAATTTATTTCGGTTTTGTGATTATTTGCATGCCAAAGTTGTTGATAACATGATTTTAGTGCTTTTTGGGATATTTGCATGAAATATGTTATTTTTGAAAAAATATATTGAATTTGGAATTTTTCGGAAATTATTGGATTTGTTGGGTACGAGAAGAGACTCTCGGGGAGCCGGATCGGAGGTACCGGACGGAGGTCACCGGAGGCCGGTGAGGCCGGCGGTGACCGGGCCCGTCCCCCCTCTTGGCCGAGGACGAGAGTGGCGGCAAGCCGGGCTTGGGCCTTCCAAGGCCCAAACCGGGTCGTGTTAAGTTGGGCTCGTCCCAATGGGCTCTCGGCCCATTGGCTTGGCCCGACTTGGTTCGTGCGTGGTGTTTGATTCGTGTCACGAACCCGCGATCCAATATTTCAAAAACTTTCAAAATTTAATCGGTTTCGATAAACCGTTTTTCGAAAAGGTCTAGTTTCGATAAACCCGACCATGCAACTTCGCAAAATTAAAACCGGAATTATTGCATATTATTTGATAACATGTTTGTGTGATAACATGTTGGATGATGTGATGAAATGTATGATGCATTAGTAGCCCATTAGATTTTAGGGGTAATGACAGTTGACTACACCCAACTATGTCACGTTTCAAAATGAATACCCCAACTTTCAAAATTTCATTTCGGGTACCCCAAGTTTTAATAAGCGACACTTAGTCCAACGTCTGTTAAATCTAACTGAATTGGTGTGTTAAAAAGTCTAAAATGCCCGCAGTAGTTTTGGTATTTAAACCAGTATGATTGGTTCAATTGAAATGATTATGAAATGACTATTTTACCCCTAATTGAACAACCGATTTAACTAATAAATTGAGGGCAAAATAGACTTTTCACTTACACAAATAATAATTATAATTATTTAATAATTAAATAATTATATATATATATATATATATATGTTATTAATTATATTATATAAATTGAACCAATAACCCTTCGTCTTCTTCCTGTCTCCGACAGCCTGCTCCGATCAGTCCCATCTCCGGCCGCAACTTCGACCATCCGCGACTCCGACCGGCGAGGAGCAACACCGTCGATTTTGACCATGACGTTCCAGATCGATTTTGAGCTGGAGCACCACCGTCGATTGCAGAGAGCGGCGACGAAGGCTGAGCGCTGCAATGTCCTCTTCTGAGCGGGCAGACAACCAGATCTGGGTTTCTGTAGATCTAGATCTGGATATCAATGGCATTCTCTTTTTTGAAGTATTTCTGTAATTGAAAATTTTTTGTTCATGGTGGTTGCTAGTTGCTGTCCTCATGAAGTTAAAGTAGTAGAACTATTGCCATGTTTCCGTTGATTATATTTATCGATTATTCATGTCTCATACTCATGGTTTGATTATCTGCAAGAGAAGAAGGCCAAATGAACCATTTTTTTCCAATCTGCTCCTTATATTTGCTGGTATAACAATGTTTAATTTCCTTTTGATTTTCAGTGGCCACAGGGAACTCTAGAAATTGATGAATTGGGTTATTGTGTTGCCGATATTGGTCATCAACCCATCAATATTAAGCTGTTATGAGTTTTAGGTGCTGCTACTGTGAGCCAACCAGATCTGCAGAGAGCTCAACCCGATTCAGATTTGCAGAAACCTAGATTTGGTTGTCGGCCCACTCAAAGGACGCCGCCGAGGCCTACAACGCCGCCGCGCTCAGCCTCCGCCGCCGCTCTTTGCAATCGACGGTGGTGCTCCAGCTCGAAATAGATCTGGAATGTCGTGCACGAAATCGACGGTGTTGCTCCTCGCCGGCCGGAGTCGCGGCTGGTCGGAGTTGCGGCCAGAGACGGGGCTGGTCGTAGGCGGCCGGAGACAGGGAGCAGGCGGCCGGAGATGGGGAGAAGGCTGCCAGAAACGGGAAGAAGAAAATGGGTTATTAATCTCATTATTAATTAATTAATAATTAATAATAATATAATCAATTAATTATAATATATATATATATAATTATTAAAGAATCAGAAATATTATTGGTGTAATTGAAAAGTTAAATTTGCCCTCAAACCATTAGTTAAATTAGTTATTCAATTAGGGGTAAAATAGTCATTTTATAATCATTTAAATTGAACCAATCAGACTGGTTTAAATACCAAAACTACTGAGGGCATTTTAGACTTTTTAACACACCAATTCAGTTAGATTTAACAGACGTTGGACTAAGTGTCGCTTATTAAAACTTGGGGTACCCGAAATGAAATTTTGAAAGTTGGGGTATTCATTTTGAAACGTGACATAGTTGGGTGTAGTCAACTGTCATTACCCCTAGATTTTATCGCTTTCACGGTTTGCATACCGTTAGTGTTAGTGTGTAATTATTCTTTTATTCGAGCCCATAAAGTGTAATTAATTTTTATCCGGTCTACGAACCGAGTATTAATTGTAATTATTACTCAAAGAAGAGAAGGATGGAAAATCGAGCACAATGCCGGTCTTGGAGGAAGTCCAAGAACTAGTGGTAGCCCGAATAAGAAAGACGAGAAGATGTGAAGACTCGTAGAATCCTAAGATTAGGATGGGCTATAAAATGCATATTTAACGCTTTATGAATGCTTGCTTGAATTATTTACTTAATAACATGCTTGCATGATTAGCTTATAAGTTTATAAGCCATCACCTCATATGCAAAGATTAAAATCGACTTTAATTGTTTGCATGTTTAAAGCATTGTGAATTATCATCGCACGGGTTGTGATGGATGACTTCAAATTTGAAACATGTTTGTACGGGTTGCAAATGACGGTTTCAAATGAAGATAGTATGTGATACAATTAGAAACGTCACAACACGGGTTGTTGATGACGGATTTGTAATTGTGCCGAATACTTTCGAATTATTAAGCACAACCAATTTACAAGCTAATTTGAGTCAAGTGAGATGCCACCCAAATTCACACCCATGTAGAAACATTTTATCGGTGTCGTGCGCCTTAGCGGAGCATCGATCAAATGGGTTCTAGATGGGAATGGTAAACTTTGTGGGATGTCGTGCGCCTTAGCGGACCATCTGCACAAAGTTAACTCGTTAGTGAAGGTTGGTTGACTCGACCACGATTCTTGGCCTGAGGTCGAGCTGGGGCATCGGAAGGGTAAGCCGTGTGCTTTTGCACATATCCTGACTAAGAGTTACACGGGTTGTAATTGGACGGACGTCCTACCTAAATAAGTCAATTGGAGCGGTGCGCCTTAGCGTACTTCAAATGACGAATAAGGGATCTTGGTTTAAGATTCTAAACCTTAGAATCTTATGGTTGGTGTTTAATTCGGATCTTCGTAAATTTATTCAACTATTCTGATTAAATTTACTTTCTTCGTGTAGAAATGGCTAGTAATTCTGTTGCTACGTTTAATAGTTGGCATGATTTTTTAACGCAATAGTAAGAAGTCGAGCAACATGTTACATGACATGTGGAGCAACTTGTTACTAGTCGCAGATTAGGAAAGTCTGAAGCTTTCCTATTTCGACGAAGCTTGGAGCGAAAGAAGAAAGGCGGAACGAAGACTTGGAGCGCAAGAGACTGACATCGACAAGTCAAGCGACTTCCAGCTGGCAGTTACACGTCAGCAATAGGCGGTAACTTGACTTGCCTGATTTATTCAGGAAGTCAGAACAGGCAAGACGACTTCCAGCTGTCATGGAAGGCGGCAACAACTTGCCTGACTTTCCTGTTCCTGATCCAAGAAGGATTAGGAATGTGAGTTGCTATAAAAAGCCCTTGGCTTCCCATTAGTAGTATCCGTTCTTGTTCTAACACCACCAAGATTTCTCAGAGCTCTTAACCGTGCACCATCGGTGTGTTGAGAGGCTGATGAATATTCGCTAGAACGGACCTTTTGCTCTGATCAAACCTTGAGTCGCGAAGACTAAGTGTTTGGGTCGGTTAGGGTTTTTGTTTGTGATTGAAGACTCACAACTCCGTCCAAGAAGACAACGACACCGAGCATGGACTTGCTCGAAGGGTGGAATTTAGGGAATCTCAAAGACAGGGGGAGAGGCTCCGGGTCGAGGCGATTCACGGTGAGATCTATAGTAGCTTAGGACAATAGCTTGTGTGATAGCTAGTTGGGCTTGAAGTTGTACAATTGACTACCTGATAGTGAAAAACCTTTCCACTGGCAAAGTGCCCCCAGACGTAGGTGCGGAGTCACCGAACTGGGTAATCATCTCTTGTGTCGTGATTATTATCTGTCTATTACTTTGCTTACGGTTTCCACAAGAAGTCGATACACAAGTTAAAGACTTTGTGTTCGACTTCCTCACTTGACTACGATTCAGAATTTCACTTGGTTTCAAAGGAGGCACCTTAATCTCTTAGGTGATTTTCCTGTAAAATTCTGAGTAGCCAATATGGATTCAAAGGAAGGAGAATCTGTCAATCGTCCGCCGGTACTCGACGGAACAAACTATGGTTATTGGAAAGCACGGATGTGTGCTTTCCTGAAATCCCTCGACAGCAAAACCTGGAAGTCTATCATCAATGGATGGGAGGAACCTTATTATGCTGATGCTCATGGAAATCAAACTAGCATCAAACCAGAAAAGGAGTGGAGCATGGAAGAAGATGAAGCCGCCCTGAGTAATTCTCGTGCACTCAATGCTATCTTTAATGGAGTAGACGAGAATGTGTTTCGACTCATCAACACATGCACAAGTGCCAAAATTGCCTGGGACACACTTGTGGTTGCTTACGAGGGTACTTCAAAAGTCAAAGAGCAGAAGTTACAATACCTCACGACTAACTTTGAGACTCTGACCATGAATGATGACGAGACAATCGCGGAGTTTAATGTGCGCATCAAGGATCTGGCCAATGAATCATATTCACTTGGCAAGCCTATGACCGATGAAGATTTGGTCAGAAAAACGCTGAGAGCTCTAAGTCCCAGATTCAAGATGAAGATCACCGCTATCGAAGAAGTCCATGACCTGAAGACACTAAAATTTGATGAGCTCATGGGCTCACTAATGACTTTCGAGCTCTCCTTACCTCCTATTGAGAAGAAACACAAAGGTGTGGCTTTCAAACGTTCTAATCAGAAGAAATCAACGCACTCTGAGTCGGATAGTGACATTGAAGAAACTATAGCCATGCTGGCCAAAAACTACAACAAAGTCATGAAATGATTTGGCCAGATGACAGGAAGAAAAGTCACCCGAGAAGTCAGAGACAAGCCATAACATAAGTTTCAGAAGCTTGACAACACAGCCAACGATGGAGGACGAGGAGAATGGTCAGGTAAAGGAGCACAGTGTTTTGAATGTGAGGGGTATGGATATATGCAAAGAGAATGTCCCAACTTCCTAAAGAAACAGAAGAAGGGTTTCATTACCTCTCTAACTGACGATGAAGATGAGGAAGACAGTGACCTTGAGCATACAAGTAACTATGTGGCTTTCACTTCCTCCACAATAGATCAACCAGCTGAAAGCTCAAAGAAGTATGACTCTGATGATGAGCTATCCGATGAGACTCTCAACAACACTTACAACGAATGGTATGTCAAGTGGCTTGAAGACTCTCAGGTAATCAAAAAATAAAACGTTCTCATTCTTACTCTTAATGAAGACAAGTCAAGACTTCTTGAGATGACTATTGATCTCACAAAGGAAGTTGCTCGACTAAAAGGCAAGTTAGAGCAGGTTACCAAGTCTGTAAAGATGATGAATCCAAGTACTGACACTCTGGACCAAATACTTTTGATCGGGAAACCATCAAGGAATATGGAAGGTCTTGGATATTCAAAAGAAGCCTCATCATCGCGCACCATCTTCGTTCCTCAGAAGTCTGTCTCCCAGAAGTCTCGCCAGAAGTCTCCTAACTTCACGGTTGACCAAGCGACCAAAAAGCCCTCTACCCTGGCCGCTTCAAAAACCCAGACCAAAAGACACAACTGGGTTTGTCATCACTGTGGGCGAAGAGGACATATTCGACCCTTCTGCTATCAGCTATATGGGAAGAGCTCGGTCAAGAAAAGGACCACCATCAAGAAAAGCCAACCTCAGAAGGAATGGCGAGTTAAAGAGGTCAACTATCGAGCTAACATCGCATACACCGCTTTAAAGGCCTCAACCAGCAACGATTGGTACTTCGATAGTGGATCCTCTCGACATATGACGGGTAATAGCTCTTTCTTGGTCACTTTAATACCATGCACAAATAGCTTCGTCACTTTTGGAGATGGAGTAAAAGCTAGAGTGCTCGGGAAAGGAAAACTCAATCTTCCCAACTCTCCATGTCTGAAAGAAGCTCTGCTAGTAGAAGGCCTCACAGCAAACCTCATCAGCATAAGCCAGATATGTGATTTAGATCTGGATGTCCACTTCACTCGCGACAAGTGCTCGGTCAAAGACGAACAACAGAAGGAAGTCATGACAGGCCACATGTCCCTTGACAACTGTTATTTATGGTCTCCAACAGTCCGTACCTTGCCAACCAAGTGCCTTTTATCCAAAGCTCAAGAGACAAAACTATGGCATCAAAAACTTGGACACATCAATTTGAGGAGTATGCAAAAAATTCTCCTTGAAAAGGCTATCATCGGAGTTCCCAACCTCAAGATCATTGAAGGAAAAATCTGTGGAGAATGCCAAATTGGGAAACAAGTCAAGACGTCACACAAAAAGGTACAACATCTTACTACTTCTCGTGTTCTAGAACTTCTTCATGTTGACCTTATGGGACCCATGCAAGTAGAAAGTCTAGGAGGGAAGAAGTACATATTTGTATGTGTAGACGACTTCTCAAGGTACACATGGGTAGATTTCATTCGAGAGAAGTCAGATACCTTTTCAGTCTTTGAAGCCTTATGTCGAAGAGTTCAACGAGAAAAGGGAGAAGTTATTGGGAAAGTTGTTCGACTTCGGAGCGATCATGGAAAGGAGTTTGAAAACATCAGCTTCGCAAACTTTTGTGATACTCAAGAAATCACCCATGAATTCTCTGCTCCCATCACTCCTCAGCAAAACAGAATCGTTGAAAGAAAGATATCCCGCAACACTTCTAGGCTGAAGCTTTGAATACGGCATGCCATATTCATAATAGAGTGCCTCTTCGCCCTGGAACTTCGCTTACTCTTTATGAAATATAGAGGGGGAGAAAGCCGAATGTCAAATACTTCCATGTCTTTGGATCGGTCTGCTACATACTCGCAGATAGGGAACCTCGACGCAAGTTGGACCCTAAAAGCGACGAAGGCATCTTCCTCGGATACTCCAGAAATAGTCGAGCGTTTCAGGTATTCAACAAACGCACCTGGACTATCATGGAATCCATCAATGTCGTAATTGATGATGACAATAACGAGCAATCAAGTGACGAGGACGAAGAAGTCCTGAATCTCTCAGGAGAAGTCAGACCAGAGGTCAGAGGAGAAGCCAGACCGGATGTCAGAACAGAAGTCAGACCAGAGGTCAAGGACGATGAGCGCAACAAAGAGTCTGGGTAACATGTGCTTTATTTGCAAAATTGAGCCAAAGAATATACAAGAGGCCATCAATGATGAATACTGGGTCTGCGCGATGCAAGAAGAATTGGGTCAGTTTGCAAGGAATGAAGTCTGGGAACTTGTACCCAAACCTGACAATGTCAATGTCATCGGGACAAAATGGATATTCAAAAACAAATCTGACGAACAAGGAAACATCGCTCGAAACAAAGCGAGACTGGTGGCTCAAGGGTACACACAAGTCGAAAGAGTCGACTTTGAAGAAACCTTTGCTCCAGTAGCCAGATGGAAAGCCATACGACTTCTTCTCGGCATCGCATGTCATCTGCGCTTCAAACTCTGTCAGATGGATGTAAAGAGTGCCTTCCTTAATGGAAATCTAAACGAAGAAGTCTATGTAGCCCAACCAAAGGGATTCGAAGACCATGACTCTCTGCACCATGTCTACAAGCTAAAGAAAGCTCTCTACGGTCTCAAACAAGCCCCACGAGCATGGTATGAACGTCTAACCCAACTCCTTGTACAGAATGGCTATATTTGAGGGGGAGTAGACAAAACTCTCTTTGTGAAGAAGGAAGGAAAGGACATCATGATTGCTCAAATATATGTCGACGACATTGTATTTGGAGGGAAGTCAGACAAGATGGTGGAACGCTTCGTTCAACACATGCAGTCTGAATTTGAGATGAGTATGGTCGGTGAGCTCACATATTTCCTAGGCTTCCAGATCAAGCAGATGTCAGATGGAATATTTATCTCCCATAGCAAATACGCAAAGAACATTGTCAAGAAGTTCGGGTTAGAAAAGGCTTCGCACAAAAGAACTCCTATTGCCACACATGACAAGTGCACAAAGGATGAGATGGGAGAACCAGTTGATCAAAGTCTTTATCGAAGCATAATAGGAAGTCTCCTCTATCTAACAGCAAGTCGACCCGACATTGCTTATTCTGTGGGAGTCTGCGCTCAATATCAAGCCAATCCAAAAGTCAGTCACTTAGCCCATGCAAAGAGGATCATAAGGTACATCTCGGGAACCTCTGAATTGGGTTTGCTATATTCCTTTGATACCTCTGTTGGGTTCCGGGGCATTCTAATTACGTTCATGGCAGCGGAAGCAACCTATAAACCGCCCCTAACCTGCGCAAGATCGACTACCAAGTTAGATCCTTAGGAAATCGAGTTTTCGGGTTTTACCAGAATCTGTCCGGCAGAAAACCGAGACTTTGAAGCTCTATATCTCGAGCTACAAATCTACAATTGCTTCGTTTCTTTTTGGAGATTAAACCGAAGCCAATTCCCTACATCTTTTGTGTTTTGCTCCGAACCCAGTTCGGACGAGAAGACCTCCGTCTGTAGCAAAACATTTTTCCCGTCTCGCTGGACAGACTCTGCGGATCAGTCTGCTTCTCGTCCTTGTATCTCCCAAACCAGTTCTCTTTTGGAAAATTAGCATTTCACAAAAGTTGTAGCACTTGGACTTATCTTTCCAACGCCGTCAGTTTAAAGTCAATCGGAGCTCGGACAAAGTGGCTATGGCTCACGCATTGTCGGTCGCCGGAACTGGACAATCTGGACAGTTTCTCCATTTTGCATTTAGTCCTTGTTGAATCGATAAAGAACTTTCGGATCTTCTTCTCTAGAGCAAGTCCACACCAAGGGGATGATCTTGAAGATCTTTCACTTAATTGCCTACTAGAACAATTAAATGAAGAACAAGAGAGCAAAGAGAGGAGAAAGAGAGTTGTGAGAGTTGTAGGATTGATGAGAGTGTGTTGTGTCTTGAATCCCATTTGATATTTCTCTACTTCATCAATCTCATGAGCATGGGTCAAAAGGTGATTGGTATGGGGTTAAAGGTGGTTTAACCCATACCCCTTAAATCACTCACCTCTTAATCCACAATCACCAACTAAGCATGGTGTTGTGTGGCCCCCACACATGGACCCACCATGTGGGCCGGCCAAGAGGGCTTATTGGGCCCTTAATTGGCCCTTGTTTGGGCCGGCCATGAGACCTCATGGGCCGAGCCCAATGGGCTCACCCGTGTGGTCTCGTGCCGTGTCCAAAAGTCGCCCGACCCTTTTTGTCGTTACTTATCAAACAAAGTCCAATGCGACATCGACGAAAAAACTCAGTTTTATCGATTCGCTAATTATTCTCTCAAACCGAACCCATGACACAAAACCTCCAGTTTTTTCCATGTATTGCTCCTCAAGAAACCTTAAGGTTTCCTTGTCTCAAGTTATCCGTCTTGAATGTGTGTGACCCTCTAGGCTCATGCCAGCGTTGGCAGATCGGCGCAAAAGATCGCTCTTGCCCGATCCATCATAAGTGGTCTCTAGTAAGACGTTATGATTACACAAGGTGCATGATGATCGATGATTCGACTTAACCTTGTGCGTACAAGTCACTATCCTATTATCTCTAGATATCCCGATTGATCACAAGGCATAGAGTCGTCACCCTTGTTTAATCAATTATTGTTACTTGATATGCGAGATGGCTGAGAACTGATAACCCGTATCATCGGCATGGCCATGCTCTTACTCTCAGCCAGTCTCCATCAAGAGGCCCTTTTAACGGATATCTTTCCCATACCGTAGTATGAGGGATAAATCCCTTAGCCGTCTTTCGTGTCACTCATGCAACCCGTTCCGCCACCCAATCATGCTCTTTAAAGCAATCCTGTCACAGAAAGCGTTAGGCGCAAGTTAAAGCCGCACGTTCATTGCATAGTGATCAAAAAGACTCCTTGGTCTAAGGATGTCGTGACAAGCTATCGCATTTGAATATGTTCATGGCTTAATTTATGAAAACACTATTCAAAGTGGGTCGTTCGATATCAATCACCTCATGATATCTATGATATGATTCCGGGATCCCTCATCCCTATGACAAGTAGAACTACGTCATTAAGAACCATCCTCATACTGGTCGCTTCTAAGGAAGCATATTTTGACCAGGGACTCGTTAAGTGTGATCCGTACAGATTTATTGTTCTACTACTTTAGTGGTAATAAATCAGATCATGCTTAACATATTATTTCAACACTTAAGTAATACAAAGCCGTTTTATATATATATTACAAACGATGATAATGTACATAGACGTTTACAGGCTAATAGCAATTGGACTAGGGCACAAATGCTATCAATCTCTCATACTCTGGTTGGATATTGTGATGCTGTTTTTAATATTCTCTTCTTGAAAAAGAGGGTTATTATTTTAATATTAAGAACGGGTTTTTTAATATTATGCACAACAACATGTTTTATGGCAATGCTCACACTGTTGGAGGTTTATACATATTGAATATGCAAAACTCGAGATCCAACATGCTCTATAATATAAATGCTAAGAGGTTTAAAGCTAATGATTTAGACCAAACTCTTATCTGGCGTTGTCGTCTAGGTCACATAAATGAGAAACGCATCTCAGCGCTTCATAAGCGCGGACTTCTAAGTCAATTCGAATTACAAATGATTGATAGATGCGAAGCTTGTTTAATGGGCAAGATGACTAAAGCGCCCTTCACTGGTTTAGGTGAGAGGGCAGGTGATCTATTGGGTCTAATAGATTCAGACGTATGTGGACCAATGAGTACACTAGCCAGATGTGCTTTATGTTGATGACATACTGCTCATTGGAAACGATGTCCCTACCTTGCTCTTAACAAAGACTTGGTTAGGTGAGTGTTTCGCAATAAAGGAGTTTGGTGAGGCCTCTTACATCTTGGGGATCAAGATATATAGAGACCGTGCCAAGCGGGTCTTGGGCTTAAGTCAAAGCACCTACATAGACAAAGTGTTGAGACGATTCTCAATGCAAGATTCAAAGAAAGGATTGCTGCCTATGCGTCATGGCATGAAGCTTAGCAAGAAGCAGTGTGATGAGACACCTGCAGAGCTAGCAAGAATGAATGAGGTCCCATATGCTTCGGTTATAGGATCCATAATGTATGCCATGATATGTACGAGACCGGATGTCTCATTTGCCCTGAGCTGTACCAGTAGACATCAATCTAAACCCGGTGAGGCACATTGGATGGCCGTCAAGGCGATTCTCAAATATTTGAGAAAAACCAAAGACGCCTTTCTTGTATACGGGGGGAGAAATGATGATCTAGTCGTCAAAGGATATGTCGACGCTAGTTTACAGACAGACCCCGATGAATTTAAGAGTCAGTTGGGATATGTGTTTACGTTGAACGGTGGAGCATTCAGCTGGAAAAGCAAGAAGCAGGACACCATTGCCGACTCTACGACCGAAGCTGAGTACATTGCCGCATCTGAAGTGGCAAAAGAGGTTGTATGGATCAGGAGTTTCATGGCTGGGTTAGTTGAATTAAAAACTCATCTAACCCAGTAGACTTATATTGTGACAACACCGGGACCATTGCGCAAGCTAAGGAACCCAGGGCACATGACATATCCAAACATGTACTCAGAAAGTATCACATCATCCGCGACATAGTTGCTAGAGGTGACGTGAAGATCCACTACGTTGCAACTGATGATAACACAGCCGACCCCTTGACCAAGGCTCTTCCACAAGCAAAATATGATAAACATGTTAGGTCAATGGGTATAGACTGGGACTTAAATTGGAACTAGGGGCAAGTGGGAGATTGATAGCATTTGTGCCCTAGTCCAATTGCTATTAGCCTGTAAACGTCTATGTACAATATCATCGTTTGTAATATATATATAAAACGGCTTTGTATTACTTATGTGTTGAAGTAATATGTTAAGCATGATCACCACTAAAGTAGTAGAACCATAAATCTGCACGGATCACAGTTAACGAGTCCCTGGTCAACCTATGCTTCCTTGAAGCGACCAGTCTTAGGATGGTTCTTAATGACGTAGTTCTACTTGTCATAGGGATGAGAGATCCTGGAATCATATCATAGATATCATGAGGTGATTGATATCGGACGACCCGCTTTGAATAGTATTTTCATAGATTAAGCCATGAACATATTCAAATGCGATAGCGTGTCACGACATCCTCAGACCAAGGAGTCTTTGTGATCACTATGCAATGAACGTGCGGCTTTAACTTGCGCCTAACGCTTTCTGTGAAAGGATTGCTATAAAGGGCATGATTAGGTGGCGGAACGGGTTGCATGAGTGACACGAAAGACAGCTAAGGGATTTATCCCTCATACTACGGTATGGGAAAGATATCCGTTAAAAGGGCCTCTTGATAGAGACTGACTGAGAGTAAGAGCATGGCCATGCCAATGATACGGGTTATTAGTTCTCAGCCATCTCGCATATCAAGTAACAATGATTGATTAAACAAGGGTGACGACTCTATGCCTTGTGATCAATCGGGATATCTAGAGATAATAGGATAGTGACTTGTATGCACAAGGTTAAGTCGAATTATCGATCGTCATGCACCTTGGGTAATCATAACGTCTTACTAGAGACCACTTATGATGGATCGGACAAGAGCGATCTTTTGCGCTGATCTGCCAACGCTGGCATGAACCTAGAGGGTCACACACATTCAAGACGGATAACTTGAGACAAGGAAACCTTAACGTTTCTTGAGGAGCAATACATGGACAAAACTGGAGGTTTTGTGCCATAGGTTCGGTTTGAGAGAATAATTAGCGAATCGAGAAAACTGAGTTTTTTCGTCGATGTCGCGTCAGACTTTGTTTGATAAGTAACGACAGAAGGGTCGGGCGACTTTTGGACACGGCATGAGACCGCACGGGCGAGCCCATTGGGCTCGGCCCATGAAGCCTCATGGCCGGCCCATTAAGGGCCCAACAAGACCTCTTGGCCGGCCCACATGGTAGGTCCATGTGTGGGGGCCACACAACACCATGCTTAGTTGGTGATTGTGGATTAAGAGGTGAGTGATTTAAGGGGTATGGGTTAAACCACCTTTAACCCCATACCAATCACTTTTAACCCATACTTGTGAGTTGGATGATGAATTCAAATACAAGACTTTAATTCATTATTCATTTAATCACATAACTCACAAAAACTCTCTCTCTCTTCTAGCTTGGCCGGCCACACTCCTTGCTTCTCTTGTTCTTGCTCTCTTGTTCTTCATTTAATTGTTCTAGTAGGCAATTAAGTGAGGGATCATCAAGATCAACCCCTTGGTGTGGACTTGCTTTAGAGAAGAAGATCCGAACGTTCTTCTTTATCGATTCAACAAGACTTAAAGGTAAATATCTTGTGGAATAGATTTTGCTTTGGGATTTAATGGTTTGTGTTCTTGGACAAGGTTTGGAGTAGATTTTCTTATAATGCTTCCGCTATCTCGACGATCTAGAACGCTCCAAAACCCTACATAAATATACAAGTTTATGTATGATTTGCTAACACCCACATGCAAAGATTAAAATCAGAATTTAATCAGACTCGCATGTAACCTGCTAAGGGATCATCTTTGCATGAATTTGCAATTGATGATTCCAGATTAAGATTGTATCGATATACAATCAGACTTTTATAATTCACTTAAACGCAAATAATTACAAGTCAAGCGTGATACCATCCAAGTTTGGGCACTCAAAAGGGTTTTGACCCTATGGATGTGAGTACGCCTCCGCGTAACATTCATAGAGAAGAGGTATGGATGAGATGGGTAGTTCTGTGTGGGTGCGTGCGCCTCCGCATAGTAGCCACATTAGTTCTATCCATAGTTCAAGCTTGGTAGACTTGTCTACGATTGTCAGCTAGGGCTGACCTAGGGTGTCAGTATACCGTATGCCATGTACTTACAAGTACAGACCCTAGCCAGGAACTACATGGCCTTGTAAATGGCTATAATCCTACCTTGATGCACTCAATTGGAGCAGTGAGCCTCCGTTCACTTCAATTGAGAGTATGATGGGATCCTGGTTCAGATTCTAAAGTTAGAATCAGAAAGTGTTTTATAATTAAATCTCCAACTTCAATTTTAATTAATACTGATTAAAATTTGTTTACTGTGTAGATATAAAATGGCAAACACGAATCATTCTGGTAACAGCGCGCTTAGGTCACTAATCGAGCATGATAAGCTTAACGGCGTAAACTTTCTCGATTGGGACCGGAACTTGAGACTCGTTCTCAAGCATGAACGTAAGGATTATATCCTTACCCAGGAACAAGCACCTGCTGAGCCACTACTGAACGTTGCTAGGGCACTAAGGATACTTATCAAAGTTCCTTAGTAACCAAATCGACGAGTCATGCATTATGGCGGGCATAGGATGCCAGAGTTGCAGAAGCAGTTCAGGAACGTTTCAGATCACCCTCATACCTGTAAGGTAGAGGTTAAGGAAATGTTCAAGGAGAAAGCTCGTGTCCAAAGATATGATACTCTTAGAGAACTCAACTCCTGCAAGCTTAAGGCTGAAACCCTGTTAGTCCCCATGTCACGAAGATTAAATGTCTTCAGGAACATCTAACTAGACTCGGTTTTGATGATCAGGTGGAAATGGTTGCGGATTTTATGTTGCAGTCACTTCCAGATACATATAGTGATTTCATAGTAAATTACCATATGCATGACATGGAAAAGTCCTTAACAGAGCTTCATGGGATGCTGGTGATCGCTGAAAAGAACCTCAAGGGCAAGACCAAGGAGGTCCCTATGGTCAACAAGAAGGTCATCTTCAAGAAAGCTGATCTGGGTAAGGGTAAGGCTCTTGGGCACCTTGCAGGGCAGCTCAGACACCCCAAGCGTCCAAAGGTTCAAGCAGCTCCAAAAACTGGTGTGAATTCTAAGAAAAAAATTGGAGGATATCTGCTATCACTGCAATGAGCCAGGACACGGGAATAAGGGATTGTAAGCAATACAAGGATCATGTGAACAAGAGTAGGTATCCACGTCTTCAGGATCAGATATTTACGTTAGTAAGCTTAATCGCTATAACATAAATAAGAAAAGGCTTAAATCTGATGATTTAAATCAAGTTATAATCTGGCATTGTCATTTAAGGCACATAGGCGAGAAACACATTTCAACATTTCACAAGTGTGGACTTTAAGTCCGTTTGAATTCACTCAAACTGAAAGATGCAAGTCTTACCTAATGAGCGAGAAACGCATTTCAACACTTAACAAGTGTGGAATTTTTAAGTCCATTTGAATTCACTCAAACTGAAAGATGCAAATCTCGCCTAATGGGCAAAATGACAAAGGCACCTTTCACAGGTTTATGTGAAAGGCGAGTGACTTATTAAGTCTAATACATTCCGACGTATGTGGACCTATGAGTACTCAGGCCAGAAGAGAGTTGAACTAATACTTGACTCTGGAAACGGCCGCATTCATTTTGAATCGGGCTCCGATGAAGACAACGATAGTACACCTTGTGACAGTCATTCTGTCTCCCATTACTGTGGATGCGTGCGCCTCCGCGTAGCATTCATTGGGATGTGAGCTGAATAAGGTAATCAGTTCTATTTGGATGCGTGCGCCTCCGCGTAGTAGCCAAATAAGAGCTGGACCAGAGTCACGGAAGGTACACCACATGACACTCATTACGTCTCCCGTTACTGTGGATGCGTGCGCCTCCGCGTAGTATTCATTGGGATGGGAGCGGGATGAGATGGTCAGTTCTATTTGGATGCGTGCGCCTTCGCGTAGTAGCCAAATAAGAAATGGACCATAGTCATATATGGTGTGGGAAACATTCTAGTATGTTTTTCGTAAATGATTTGGGTAGCAGAGATGCAGGCATCCAAATCAGACAAATGTGTCTTCGCAAGGTATCCTTAAGAAACTAAGAGATACAACTTCTACATACCCAGCGAGTACAAAGCCTTTGTTGCTCGAGGACGGGTATTTTGGAGAAATATTTTATTTCTAAAACAGCTAGTGGGAGTCCCGTGCATCTCAAAGAAATTCAAGAGGATATGGAACAGTCTGAAGCAATTCAGGAGCCTGCTATGCAAGATGTAGAAGTACTGGAGCCTCAGATGGTCGTAGATGAAGAATCAGTCCCTACAGAAATTCCAGATGGTCCAAGGAGGTCTAAAAGATCTCGTCATGTTCCAGACAGATATGGCTTCACAGCCACTGCGGGAAATGACTTGATATTGATGGATCAGGATGATCCAGAAACCTTCAGACAAGCTTTGACCAGTCCACACTCCGAAAAATGGCAGAACGCCATGAGTGAGGAAATGAAATCCATGTATGACAACCAAGTCTGGTGCTTGGTGGATCAAACCCCTGGGATAAAACCCATCGGTTCTGAGTGGGTCTATACGATCAAGACCGACATGGATGGAAGTCCTCAGACCAATATGGCTAGGATGGTTGTAAAAGGTTATCGTCAGATTCAATAAATGGATTATGATGACACCTCTTCACCAGTAGCAATGTTCAGTTTAATCCAGATTATTTTTAGCCATAGTTATGGCAGATGGATGTCAAAACCCCTTCCTTAGCAGGAACTTAAAAGAGGATGTGTATATGATACATCCCGAGGGTTTTCTTGATCCAGAGAATCCCGGAAAGATTTGTAAGCTTCTTAGATCCATTTATGGATTAAAGCAAGCTTCACGGAGTTGGAACATTCGTTTTGATGAAGCTCTAAGGGAACTCGGCTTCATCAAAAACAAAAGTGAGCCCTGCGTACATAAGAAAGCGAGTGGGAGTAAAATAGTATTCCTAGTGCTATATGTCGATGACATACTGATCATCGGGAATGACATCCCAACCTTGCTTGAAGTTAAAGCTTGGTTAGGGAAATGCTTCTCGATGAAGGACTTAGGTGATGCTGTAAGGTCATACTGATCGTCAAGATCTACAGAGATCGACCCAAAAGAATATTGGGCCTAAGTTAGAGCACTTACATAGATAAAGTGTTGAGAAGATTCTCAATGCTTGATTCTCAATGCATGACATTAAGCTCAGCAAACAACAGAGTCCTAAGACTCTTGATGAGCTAAGCAAAATGAGTAAGATCCCATATGCTTTGGCTGTGGGATCCATCATGTATGCTATGATTTGCACGAGACCAGACATCTCGTTCGCGTTAAGCTATACCAGCAGATATCAATCTAACCCAGGCCAGGAGCACTGGACTGCTGTCAAGAGTATCCTTAAATATCTAAGGAGAACTAAAGACGCATTCCTAGTGTATGGTGGGAAGGATGGAGAACTAGCAGTCAAAGGATATGTTGATGCTAGTTTTCAGACAGATCCTGATGATTTCAAATCACAAGCAGGATTTGTATTCGTGTTAAATGGCGGAGCATTCAGCAGGAAGAGCTTCAAGGAAGCCACGACTGCTGATTCCACAACAGAGGCTGAATACATAGCTGCAGTAGAAGCAGCTAAGGAAGTCGTATGAGTTAGAAGCTTTCAATTTGGATTAGATGTAATGCCGCGAACGACTGATCCGGTAAGCTTGTTGTGTGACAACACTGGGGCGATAGCATTAGCTCAAGAACCAAGATTCCACAACTGAACTAAACACATACAGAGGAAGTATCACATTATCAGAGAATATATAGATAATGGTGATGTGGAGATTACTTATGTATCGACTGATGACAATGTTGCTGATCCCTTGACAAAGGCCTTACCGTAGCCTAAGCATGAGGCGCACGTGAAGTCTATGGGGATAGATTGGAATTTACGTTGGAACTAGGGGCAAGTGGGAGATTGTTAGGTTTGTGCCCTAGTCCAATATAATTCCTCAATCTATATTGTAACAGGCATCATTATTCTACATAATAAAAAGGCATAATATTACTAGTGTGTTGTAGTAATATATCTAATGTGATTTGATCTATGTCATAATGTGTGTAACCACTTATAGTAGAACTATAGATAAGAAAAATTGCATTCGATAAAGTCCCTGATCAGCTAAGCTTCTTCTGAAGCGATCAGTATGAGACTAACTCATTGTGATCATGCTCTACTGATCATGGCAAACTGCGTGCCGGAGTTATATCATAGATACAATCAGGCCGATGAAGTCGGACAACCCGATTGTGAGTATGCTGAATAGATCCAGTCATGAGATACTCACATATCGTAGCTTGTCATTATATCCTAAGACCAAGGAGTCTTTGTGTACACCATGTAACGAATACATAAAATTGACCTACTCTAACGTTATCTGTAAAAGGGTAACTATAACGGCTTCGATTGGCTTTGATATTTGTTGCACTAGTGAACTCGAAAGGCTTCTGAGGGATTTATCACTCATACTTCGGTATGAGAAAGATATCCGTTTAGGCCACTTGATGAGTATGAATGAAGGAATAGCATGGCCGTGCAGGTGATACCTTAGTATCAGTTTTCAGTCATCTCAGATATCAAGAAACAGTGATTGATAAATTAGGATGACCATTCTATGCCTATAGATCAATCTGGATATCGGTTTGATAAAAGGACAGCGACATATACAATAACAGGTTAAGTCGAATAATCGATAATCACGAACATTGGATAATCATAATGTCTTGCTAGAGACCACTTATGATGGAAAGGGTAAAATAGTAATTTTACCAGTCTGCCAATTGTTCGTGAACCTAGAGGGTAACACGCATTAAGCACGATACATGACAACAATTATGGATGAAAATTGAGAACGATTCAGTAGTTTTCTGGCCTAAGGTTTTAACCATACGGTTGAAGAAATCAATTCGAGGAAATTGAGTCGTTTTTTCTAAACCGAAATTAGAACTCAAGTTAATGGGTTTAATTTGGGTTTTAGTTAAACGGGCTTAAAGCCCATTTAGGGATTTAAGTTATGAATGGGAACAAATGCAAATAAGAGTTTATGAAGGATAGATATGCAATTTTAATTTTCAAATTAAAATCACATAATATCTTCCATTATCTTCTCTAATTTTCAGCAACTAATCCCATCACTCTCTCCCCCTCATTGCTGATTTCTCTCTCCCTTCTCATCCTCCATTGTTGTCAAGCTTCTCTCAAAATTCATAGCAAAAATTTGAGTGAAAACCTTCTTCGGTTGTGGTGCTTGTATGGACCTAATAGAGAAACACTAAGCTTGTGTTTTCATCGGTTAGAAGAGGTAATTTTTATATTCAAAAAATATATATAACATGTTGAATTTACATTAAGATCATAGCTTGCATCGATCACCACGGTTACATAACGTCCGCTGCATGATTGTTGCTACGTTTATTTGTTGGCATGATTTTTTAGCGCAAATGTAAGAAGTCGTGCAACATGTTACATGACATGTGGAGTGACTTGTTGCTAGCCAAAGATTAGGAAAGTCTAAAGCTTTCCTATTTCGATGAAGCTTGGAGCGAAAGAAGAAAGGCGCCACGAAGACTTGGAGCGCAAGAAAGTGACGTCGACAAGTCAGGCGACTTCCAGCTGGCAGTTACACGTCAGCAATAGGCGGCAACTCGACTTGCCTGATTTCATCAGGAAGTCAGAACAGGCAAGACGACTTCCAGCTGTTATGGAAGGCGGCAACAACTTGCCTGACTTTCCTGTTCCTGGTCCGAGGAGGATTAGGAATGTGAGCTGCTATAAAAAGCCCTTGGCTTCCCATTAGCAGATAATCCGTTCTTGTTCTAAATTGCAAGATTTCTCAGAGCTCTTAACCGTGCACCATCGGCGTGTTGAGAGTCTGATTAAGATTCGCTAGAACAGACCTTTGCTCCGATCAAACCTTTAGTCGCGAAGACTAAGTGTTTGGATCGGTTAGGGTTTTTGTTTGTGATTGAAGATTCACAACTCCGTCCAAGAAGACAACGACACCGAGCATGGACTTGCTCGAAGGGTGGAATTGAGGGAATCTCAAAGACAGGGGGAGAGGCTCCGGGTCGAGGTGATTCACGGTGAGATCTATAGTAGCTTAGGACAATAGCTTGTGTGATAGCTAGTTGGTGCTTGAAGTTGTACTATTGACTACCTATAGTGAAAAACCTTTCAACTGGCAAAGTGCCCCCAGACGTAGGTACGGAGTCACCGAACTGGGTAATCATCTCTGGTGTCGTGATTATTATCTGTCTATTACTTTGCTTACGGTTTCCACAAGAAGTCGATACACAAGTTAAAGACTTTGTGTTCGACTTCCTGACTTGGCTACGATTCAGAATTTCAATTGGTATCAGAGGAGGCACCTTAATCTTTAGGTGATTTTCCTGCAAAATTCTGAGTAGCTAATATGGATTCAAAGGATGGAGGATCTGTCAATCGTCCGCCGGTGCTCGACGGAACAAACTATTGATATTGGAAAGCACGGATGTGTGCCTTCTTGAAGTCCCTCGTCAGCAAAACATGGAAGTCTATCATCAATGGATGGGAGGAACCTTACTATGTTGATGCTTATGGAAATTAAACTAGCATCAAACTAGAAAAGGAGTAGAGCATGGAAGAAGATGAAGCCGCCCTAGGTAATTCTCGTGCACTGAACGCTATTTTTAATGGAGTAGACAAGAATGTGTTTCGACTCATGAACACGTGCACAAGAGCCAAAATTGCCTGGGACACACTTGCGGTTGCTTACGAGGGTACGTCAAAAGTCAAAGAGCAGAAGTTACAGTACCTCACGACTAACTTTGAAGCTCTGACCATGAATGATGACGAGACTATTGCGGAGTTTAATGTGCGCATCAAGGATCTGGCCAATGAATCATATTCACTTGGCAAGCCTATGACCGATGAAGATTTGGTCAGAAAGACACTGAGAGCCCTAAGTCCCAGATTCAAGATGAAGATCACCGCCATCGAAGAAGTCCATGACTTAAAGACACTGAAGGTTGATGAACTCATGGGCTCACTAATGACTTTCGAGCTCTCCCTACCTCCTACCGAGAAGAAACATAAAGGTGTGGCTTTCAAAAGTTCTAATCAGAAGAACTCAACACACTCTGAGTCGGATAGTGACATTGAGGAAACTATCGCCATGCTGGCCACTAACTACAACAGAGTCATGAAAAGATTTGGCCAGATGACAGGAAGAAAAGTCACCCGAGAGGTCAGAGACAAGCCACAGCACAAGTTTCAGAAACTAGAAAACACAGCCAACGATGGAGGATGAGGAGAACGATCAGGTAAAGGAGCTCAGTGCTTTGAATGTGAGGGGTATGGACACATGCAGAGAGAATGTCCCAACTTCTTAAAGAAATAGAAGAAGGGATTCAATGCCTCTCTAACTGACGATGAAGATGAGGAAGACAGTGACCTTGAGCATACAAGTAACTATGTGGCTTTCACTTCCTCCACAATAGATCAACCAGCTGAAAGCTCAAAGAAGTATGACTCTGATGATGAGCTATCCGATGAGACTCTCAACAACGCGTACAACGAATGGTATGTCAAGTGGCTTGAAGACTCTAAGGTAATCGAAAAACAGAACGCTCTCATTCTTACTCTTAATGAAGACAAGTCAAGACTTCTCGAGATGACTGTTGATCTCAAAAAGGAAGTTGCTCGACTAAAAGGCGAGTTAGAGCAGGTCACGAAGTCAGTGAAGATGATGAATCCAAGCACTGACACTCTAGATCAAATCCTTTCAATCGGGAAACCAGCCAGGAATATGGAAGGTCTTGGATACTCAAAAGATGCCTCATCATCACACACCATCTTCGTCCCTCAGAAGTCCGTCTCCCAGAAGCCCCGTCAGAAGTCACCTAACTTCCCGGCTGACTTAGCGACCAAAAAGCCTCTTACTCTGGCCGGTTCAAAAACCCAGACCAAAAGACACAACTGGGTTTGTCAACACTGTGGATGAAGAGGACATATTCGACCCTTCTGCTATCAGCTATATGGGAAGAGCTTGGTCAAGAAAAGGACCACCATCAAGAAAAGCCAACCACGGAAGGAATGCCGAGTCAAAGAGGTCAACTATCGAGCTAACATCGTGTACACCGCTTTAAAGGCCTCAACCAGCAACGATTGGTACTTCGATAGTGGATCCTCTCGACATATGACGGGTAATAGCTCTTTCTTGGTCACTTTAATACCATGCACAAATAGCTTCGTCACTTTTGGAGATGGAGTAAAAGCTAGAGTGCTCGGGAAAGGAAAACTCAATCTTCCTAACTCTCCATGTCTGAAAGAAGCTCTACTAGTAGAAGGCCTCACAGCAAATATGCGATTTAAATCTGGATGTCCACTTCACCCGTAACAAGTGCTCGGTCAAAGACGAACAACAGAAGGAAGTCATGACAGGCCACAGGTCCCTTGACAACTGTTATCTATGGTCCCCAACAACCACAACTTTGCCAACCAAGTGCCTTTTGTCCAAAGCTCAAGAGACAAAGCTATGCCATCAAAAACTTGGTCACATTAATTTGAGGAGTATGCAAAAGATTCTCTCTGAAAAGGCGATCATTGGAGTTCCCAACCTCAAGATCATTGAAGGAAAAATCTGGGGAGAATGCCAGATTGGGAAACAGGTCAAGACGTCACACAAGAAGGTGCAACATCTTACTACTTCTCGTGTTCTAGAACTTCTTCATGTTGACCTTATGGGACCCATGCAAGTAGAAAGTCTAGGAGGGAAGAAGTACATATTTGTATGTGTAGACGACTTCTCGAGGTACACCTGGGTGGACTTTATCAGAGAGAAGTTAGACACCTTCTCAGTCTTTGAAGCCTTATGTCGAAGAGTCATGATGTTAGCCAAAGACATCCCGCAGCACTTCTTGGCTGAAGCTTTGAATACGGCATGCCATATTCATAATAGAGTGACTCTCCGCCCTGGAACTTCACTCACTCTTTATGAAATATGGAGGGGGAGAAAGCCGAATGTCAAATACTTCCATGTCTTTGGATCAGTCTGCTACATACTCGCAGATAGGGAACCTCGACGCAAATTGGATCCTAAAAGCGACGAAGGCATCTTCATCCGATACTCCAGAAATAGTCGGGCTTTTCGGGTATTCAACAAACGCACCCGGACTATCATGGAATCCATCAATGTCGTGATTGATGACAATAACGAGCAATCAAGTGACGAGGACGAAGAAGTCCTGAATCTCTCAGGAGAAGTCAGACCAGAGGTCAGAGGAGAAGCCAAACCAGATGTTAGAAGAGAAGTCAGACCAGAAGTCAAGGACGATGAGCGCAACAAAGAGTCTGAAGACGAATGCTCAAGTATCCTAGAGAAAGATGCATCCCATAGAAGGCAAAAAGCTCCATCAAGAAGAATTCAGAAGTATCATCCACCCCAGTATGTGATTGGAGACATTAATGAGGGAGTTCGAACTCGACAAAAGGCATCTCTTGACCACCAAGAGATGATAGGTAACATATGCTTTATTTCCAAAATTGAGCCAAAGAATATACAAGAGGCCATCAATGATGAATACTGGGTCTGCGCAATGCAAGAAGACTTGGTTCAGTTTGCAAGGAATGAAGTCTGGGAACTTGTACCCAAGCCTGACAATGTCAATGTTATCGGGACGAAGTGGATATTCAAAAACAAGTCTGACGAACAAGGAAACATTACTCGAAACAAAGCGAGACTGGTGGCTCAAGGATACACACAAGTCGAAGGAGTCGACTTTGAAGAAACCTTTGCTCCAGTAGCCAGATGGAAAGCCATACGACTTCTTCTCGGCATCGCATGTCATCTACGCTTCAAACTCTATCAGATGGATGTAAAGAGTGCCTTTCTCAATGGAAATCTAAACGAAGAAGTCTATGTAGCCCAACCAAAGGGGTTCGAAGACCATGACTTTCCGCACCATGTCTACAAGCTAAAGAAAGCTCTCTACGGACTCAAACAAGCTCCACGAGCATGGTATGAACGTCTTACCCAATTCCTTGTACAGAATGGCTGTATTCGAGGGGGAGTAGACAAAACCCTCTTTGTGAAGAAGGAAGGAAGGGACATCATGATTGCTCAAATATATGTCGACGACATTGTATTTGAAGGGAAGTCAGACAAGATGGTGGAACGCTTCGTCCAACACATGCAGTCTGAATTTGAGATGAGTATGGTCGGTGAGCTCACATACTTCCTAGGCTTCCAGATCAAGCAGATGTCAGATAAAATGTTTATCTCCCAGAGCAAATACGCAAAGAACATTGTCAAGAAGTTCGGGTTAGAAAAGGCTTCGCACAAAAGGACTCCTATTGCCACACATGACAAGTGCACAAAGGACGAGATGGGAGAACCAGTTGATCAAAGTCTTTATCGAAGCATAATAGGATGTCTCCTCTATCTAACAGCAAGTCGACCCGACATTGCTTATTCTGTGGGAATCTGTGCTAGATATCAAGCCAATCCAAAAGTCAGTCACTTGGCTCAAGCAAAGAGGATCATAAGGTACATCTCGGGAACCTCTGAATTGGGTTTGCTATATTCCTTTGATACCTCTCCTACTCTGGTTGGATATTGTGATGCTGACTTGGCGGGAAGCACACCAGATCGAAGAAGCACCTCTGGAGGTTGTTTCTACCTGGGGAACAATCTTGTATCGTGGTTCAGCAAAAAGCAAAATTGCATTGCTTTATCTACTGCTGAGTCCGAATATATTGCAGCCGGAAGTAGCTGTACTCAGCTTCTTTTGATGAAACAAATGTTGGCGGAGTATGGAGTCAAGCAAGAAGTCATGACTTTATTCTGTGACAACATTAGTGCAATCAACATCTCGAAGAACCCAGTGCAACATAGCAAGATAAAGCATATAGACATCAGGCACCACTTTATTCGAGAGCTTGTAGAAGACAAGAAAATAAAGCTCGAATACCTACCCACTGAGAAACAAGTCGCAGACATCTTTACAAAGGCGTTAGATGCCAAAAGGTTTGAAAGTCTGAGGTCAACCCTCGGACTTTCCTGTCTAGAATAAGCAGAAGTCAAGCAAGAAGAGGAAGAGCTTTTAGTTGATTTTACTCTTTCTCCCGATCAGGACCAAACAGGGTCCACAAAATCAACCGGGCCCAAATCCTTTTATCAGAAGCCCGTTAGTCTTATTTTAATTTTAAGAATGATTACAATCTGACAATCCACCTATCAGAAATCATTCTGATCAACTCCCACAGACTCTGCACCTCCTCCACCATTTGAAATCGCTAGGGTTTCTCAGATCATAAGTTCAGCAAAGAATCTGCTCACTCCCCACAAAGAACAAATCCTAGCTAAATTGTTGGTACTCGAAGCGGACGAATACCATCTGCCTCAAAAGCGCTACGAGCAAAAATGAGGACAAAAGTTATTGCCAAGAAATTATCAGCCTCCAAATCGACAAGAAACAAGCATGGAGTGAGGATCCGAGGGGGAAAAGTCTTAGGAGAAACGTCGGCAACACCTCAGGGAGTAACGAGTTCACCCCCAACGATCACACCTGAAGACACAATACCCGTCGACGAGAAGGACGACACTATAGCAGATTCTGCGAACGAAGAAAAGGAAGCTTCTCACTCTACTCCGACTCCAACACGAGGTAAATCTACTATCCTCTCTGAAGAAAACATAGAAGAAAGCCTGCATGTAGAGGGTTTAGAAACCCTTGTTCCTGAAGTCCACGGCACTAGCTCCAAGGACCAATCTAGCCCATCTAAGTCGACACCAGCACCAGAGAAATCTCCTCTAAACGAGGACTTGCAGAAAGAAGGAAGTTCCCATGTCGCCCCGAACAGTGATTCAGGGCTTAATAAAAATCCTGAAGCCATTCCAGAAGTCACTCAACCTTTAGTGGAACTTGTCGTCATCGAAGAAAGTGTCGACATTGAAACCATGGAAAAGGAAGAAGCTGTGCCCAAAATGGCTGAGAGAAGGAAGCTACCAACACGAAGGTTGGTTGATGAAGAAGAAGAACCTCAACTACCGAAGAGATTGACCCCAAAGAGAAAAGCCACAGAGAAAGGAGAAGCTTTGGCGTCCAAACAGCCGAAGAAGTCAGGAAGGAAGTCACTGACTACTGTAGTAACCTCTGCACCTGAAGAAGAGGAATCTGAAGAAGAAGACACCCAGATTGTGCTACCACAGGTCAAGAAGACATTAGGAAGGCAGAAACTCCCCAAGTATGTACCTAAGGCGCCTACAGACAACGTCTCTTTCCACTCTGTAGACAATGCCGTTAAGTGGCAGTATGTCTATCAACGCAAGATCTATCCAGAAAGAGAACTCTCCACTGAAGCACAAGGGATAAACTCGATAATAGAACTTATCCGAAGAGCTGGCTTGACCAACACGGTCATAAATATTGGGCCATTCTACCCAACTTTGGTCAAGGAGTTTATTGTCAATCTGTCAAGCGAGTTTGATGAACCCGAAGACGCTTTTTCGGGGAGAATGCTTCGAAATCTCTGCCTCAACCATCAACATCTACCTTGGCAGAGAAGACCCAAAAGTCACTCCAGAAGTCCCGCACTTAAACAAAGTAGCGGTCGAGATCACTGGAGGACGGAAGAAGGTCTGGCCCGTCAAAGACACCATTTCG
Organism: Geranium rotundifolium; assembly: GCA_963920655.1. Classification (NCBI taxonomy): domain Eukaryota; kingdom Viridiplantae; phylum Streptophyta; class Magnoliopsida; order Geraniales; family Geraniaceae; genus Geranium; species Geranium rotundifolium. The sequence goes on from OY987314.1 coordinate 16,752,695, forward strand.
GCTACTGAGCTTACAGCAAAATATTCAATTCTCTGCCGCATTGGTCTGGCTAATTGGGCACCTTCTACACATGGGTCAAGCATCAAAACCGAGCTGGCTAAACTCATTTACCAAATAGGTACGCAGTCTTCTCTTGATTTTGGCGCTTATGTTATTGAACACCTAGTCAAGCACGCCAAATCATGTGCTATCAAACTTCCTATCGGGTTTCCTTCACTAATCACCGGTATCCTTCTCCAACAATGTCCTCACATTGTTCGAGAATCGGATATTCCGGGCAAGAAGCCACTGCCCCTTGCTATCAACCTCAAGAACTTCGAAGGGAAGCAGTTGAAGGACCTCGGACTTCCTATGGCCAAAGCATCAGGAGCTGGTTCAAGCTCTTGACCTTCAGGACCAATTGGCTCTAGGATGGAGGAAGAATTGGTGGAGATGATCGCTGATCTTGAGAAGTCGATTGCAATGCTCTCAACCCGCAAAGTCGCCTGTGAAGCCCTTCTAGAAGACCTCCGCTCTGCTGCTGCTGCTGAAGAAGATGTTGACAACTCCATGTCGTTTTAAGAAATTCTCTGAAATTTGCTATGATAACTTTGTTCCACACACTTTTAAATCCTCGGGGTATGTCCGAGTTAATTTTCCGCACACTATGACTGTTTTATTTTGGGATATTTGATCATGTTTTGAGCTGGATTTGAGCTCATGATTGAGCTATTTATTTTGCTCATGGTGTGAGCTGGTTTTTTTTACCATGCTGTTTAGTCAAATTTCATTATGAGATTGCCTTTGGCAATTTTATTAGACAAACAGAGGGAGATAAATGTGATACAACGCCATGTGCATAGAAGTGCATAGAAGTCGCCGCTCCAGAAGCCGCTCAAGAAGTTAAGCTCCAGAAGCCGGTCCAGAAGATAAACTAGAAGTCGCACAAGAAGTCGCATCGGAAGTCACGAAACTTGCTGTGTGCGTAACTGCCTCAAGGTGACGACGATGTGCCTGCTTGGAGTAAAGAAGTCACATCACTTGTTGTGCGTAACTGCCACAAGATAAAATCACTTGCTGTGCGTAACTGCCACAAGATGACGATGGACTTAAAAAGGTGTTTGCCTAAAAAATTGCCAAAGGGGGAGATTATTGCTACGTTTATTTGTTGGCATGATTTTTTAGCACAAATGTAAGAAGTCGTGCAACATGTTACATGACATGTGGAGCGACTTGTTGCTAGCCGAAGATTAGGAAAGTCTAAAGCTTTCCTATTTCGACGAAGCTTGGAGCGAAAGAAGAAAGGCGCCACGAAGACTTGGAGCGCAAGAAAGTGACGTCGACAAGTCAGGCGACTTCCAGCTGGCAGTTACACGTCAGCAATAGGCGGCAACTCGACTTGCCTGATTTCATCAGGAAGTCAGAACAGGCAAGACGACTTCCAGCTATTGTGGAAGGCGGCAACAACTTGCCTGACTTTCCTGTTCCTGGTCCGAGGAGGATTAGGAATGTGAGTTGCTATAAAAAGCCCTTAGCTTCCCATTAGAAGATAATCCGTTCTTGTTCTAAATTGCAAGATTTCTCAGAGCTCTTAACCGTGCACCATCGGCGTGTTGAGAGTCTGATTAAGATTCGCTAGAACGGACCTTTGCTCCGATCAAACCTTTAGCCGCGAAGACTAAGTGTTTGGATCGGTTAGGGTTTTTGTTTGTGATTGAAGATTCACAACTCCGTCCAAGAAGACAACGACACTGAGCATGGACTTGCTCGAAGGGTGGAATTGAGAGAATCTCAAAGACAGGGGGAGAGGCTCCGGGTCGAGGTGATTCACGGTGAGATCTATAGTAGCTTAGGACAATAGCTTGTGTGATAGCTAGTTGGTGCTTGAAGTTATACTATTGACTACCTATAGTGAAAAACCTTTCCACTGGCAAAGTGCCCCCAGACGTAGGTGCGGAGTCACCGAACTGGGTAATCATCTCTGGTGTCGAGATTATTATCTGTCTATTACTTTGCTTACGATTTCCACAAGAAGTCGATACACAAGTTAAAGACTTTGTTTTCGACTTCCTGACTCGGGTACAATTCAGAATTTCAATGATATTTATCGATTGGAACCCGTGGTGATCTCTTTCATTTTATAGGTCTGAGGTTTGCATTCCATGTCAGTTTTTATCTTAAAAACCCACTTGCAACCAATGACTTTTACACCAGCGGTTGGATTAACCAAACTCCAGACTTGGTTATCTGACATGGACTGCATTTACTCTTTCATGGCTTCCAGCCATTTCTTAGAGTCGGGCCTGGCCATGGCTTCCTGAAAAGTTGATGGATCATCTGAATCCACAACTATCAAGTCATCATCGTTAGACACGAGAAGCCCATATCTAACGGGTGGTTGACTTGGTCTTCCAGATCGGCGTGGACCATCTGGAATATTAGCAAGTGTCGGTTCTATCTCTATAACCAGCTCAGGCTCCATAACCTCTATATCGTCAGTATTATGATCCTGAATTGCTTCAGGTTGTACTATATCATCCCGAATTTCTTTGAGATGTATAGTACTCCCACTGACTTTCTTGGAAATGAATTCTTTCTCCAAGAACACACCACCATGAGCAACAAAAACCTTGTTCTCGCTTGGTTTATAGAAGTAGTATCCCCTTGTTTCTTTGGGATACCCTATGAAGACGCATTTATCAAATTTTGTTGCGAGCTTATCACCAAGCAAACGCTTGACATAAGCTTTAGAACCCCAAATCATTAGAAATGACAACTCGGGCCTTTTCCCATTACATACTTCGTATGGTGTTCCTTCTAGGGCCTTCGTTGGAGCCCTGTTCAAAATGAACGCGGCTGTCTCTAGAGCATAACCCAGAAAGAGATCGGCAGATCGGCATGGCTCATCATGGAACGAACCATGTCTAGCAAGGTTCGATTTCTCCGTTTGGACACACCATTTAGCTGTGGCGTTCCTGGCGGAGTCCATTCTGACACGATTCCCCAATCACTCAAATGGTCAGCGAACTCTTGTATTCACCACCTCGATCTGAAGGAAGTGCTTTGATACTTTTCCCGAATTGGTTTTGTACTTCATTCCGAAATTCTTTGAATTTATCAAAGGCTTCGGATTTATGTCTCATTAAGTAGACATAACCATATCTACCGTAATCGTCAGTAAATGTGAGGAAGTATCCAAACCCCCTCCTGGCATAAGTGCTCGTTGGTCCACACACATTAGTGTGTATTAGACCCAATAAGTCACTTGCCCTATGACCTTTCCATGCGAAGGGTGCCTTTGTCATCTTGCCCATCAAACAAGCCTCGCATCTATCAATCGAATTGAATTCAAACATACTTAGAAGTCCATACTTGTGCAGTGTTGATATCCACTTCTCATTCATGTGGCCAAGGCAACAATGCCAAATAAGAGTTTGATTTAAGTCATAGGACTTAAACCGTTTTGTATTAACATTATAGATTGAGCTTGAATTAGAGTTATCAGTAATCAATACATATAATTCTCTAACCATACTTGCACTTCCATAATACATATTATTTCGATAAATCTGAAAATCTCCATTCTTTATTGAAAAATTAAAACCATCTTTGTCTAGTAGAGAAATCAAAATAATATTCCTACTGAAAGTAGGTACACAGAAAACTTCTGATAATGAAAGTACAAGCCCACTAGGCAAATCAAAACTAATGGATCCCACGGCAGTTGCAGCAACACTGATTCCGTTGCCAACTCTCAGGTCTACTTCGGATTGGTCGAAATCTCTTCTACTTCTTAGCACCTGCACATTCATACATATGTGAGATTCTGCTCTGGTATCTAGTACCCAACAATCTGAAGTAGAAAGATTAAGTTCTATAAAGAAAATACTTGAAGGCGTGGGCCCAACACCCTTCCGCTGGTCATCCTGGTACTTCTTGCATTCCTTCTTCCAATGCCCAACTTTTTGGCAATAAAAGCATGCATCTGTCCTTTCCTTAGCCTTCCCTTTGCCTTTAGGGGCTTGGAGAGGGTTAGGAATAACAGGCACCCTCATCTTGCCAGCCAGGTGCGCTGGAGCCTTCTTTTTGGAAGACCCAGATGCCACACCAGACTTCTTGAAGTTGGTTCCCTTATTGACCATAAGAACATCCTTGGTTTGGTTCTTGATGCTTTTCTCAGCAGTTACAAGCATCCCATGTAACTCTGAAATGGTCTTGTCCATATTATGCATATTATAGTTCATAATGAAACCATCATAAGCAGGAGGAAGGGATTGCGGACCAATGTCTGCCGACACCTCTTTCCCTAACTCAAGGCCTATCCTTGTTAGGTGATCGAGGTATCCCTTCATCCTAAGGATATGTGGACAAACAAGACTACCTGCAGCCATTTTGCAGGCATGAAGATCCTTCTGTAGTGTTTTGGAGCATTCAAGATCGTCGAGATAGCGGAAGCATAAACAAAAGCAACTCCAAGCCTCGGCCAAGAAGGGGGACGGCCCCGGTCACCACCGGCCTCCCCCAGCCTCTGGTGACCTCCGTCCGGTACCTCCGATCCGGCTCCCCGTGAGTCTCTTCTCGAACCCGACAAATCCAATAAAAATCCGAAAAATTCCAAATTCAATATATTTTTCAAAAATAACATATTTCATGCAATCTACCCAAAAAGAATTAAAAACATGTTATCAACAAATATGGCATGCAAATCATTATAAAACCGAAACAAGTTAAACAAGACGAAGATTAAGAGGGTTAACCACCCTCTAATACCAATGTAGGGTTTTGGAGCGTTCAAGATCGTCGAGATAGCGGAAGAATAAACAAAAGCAACTCCAAACCTTGTCCAAGAACATGAACCATTAAATCTCAAGGCAAAATCTATTCCACAAGATATTTACCTTTTAGTCTTTGTTGAATTAATAAAGAAGAACTATGTGATCTTCTTCTCTAGAGCAAGTCCACACCAAGAGGATGATCTTCAAGATCCTTCACTAAAAGCCTACAAGAACAATTAAGTGAAGAACAAGAGAGCAAAAAGAGAGGAGAGAGGGGGTTGTGGCCGACCAAGGAGAGAGAGAGGAGTGTTGTGAGTGAGTGATTAATTGTCTTGATCTTTTCTACTTCATCAACTAATAAGCATGGGTCAAAAAGTGAAAGCATGGGTTTAAAGGTAAGCATGGTGTGTGGCCCCCACCCTTGGACCCACCAAGGTGGCCGGCCACTTGGGCTTGTTGGGCCGGCCATGAGACCTCATGGGCCGAGCCCAATGGGCTCGCCTATGTGGTCGCGTGCCGTGTCCAAAAGTTGTCCGACCCATTTTGTCGTTACTTATCAAACAAAATCCGACGCAACATCGACGAAAATCTCAGTTTTCTCAATTCGCTAATTATTCTCTCAAACCGAACCCATGGCCCAAAAACTTTAGTTTTGTCCATGTATTGCTCCTCAAGAAAATTTAAGGTTTCCTTGTCTCAAGTTATCCGTCTTGTATGTGTGTGACCCTCCAGGCTCATGCCACCGTTGGAAGATCGGTGCGAGAGATCTCTATTGCCTGATCCATCATAAGTGGTCTCAAGTAAGACAATATGATTACCCAAGGTGCATGATGATCGAAGATTAGATTTAACCTCGTGCGTACAAGTCATTATCCTATTATATCTAGACATCCCGATTGATCACAAGGTAGAGAGTCGTCATCCTTGTTCGATCAATCATTGTTACTTGATATGTGAGATGGCTGAGAACTGATAACCCGTATCACTGGCATGGCCATGCTCTTTCTGTCAGTCACTCTCGATCACGCGGCCTTAACGGATATCTTTCCCATACCGTAGTACGAGGGATAAATCCTTTAGCCGTCTTTCGTGTTACTCATGCAATCCGTTCCGTCACCCAATCATGCCCGTTATTGCAATCCTGTTACAGAAAGTGTTAGGTGCAAGTTAAAGCCGTACGTCGACTGCATAGCGATCACAAAGACTCCTTGGTCTAAGGATATCGTGACAAGCTATCGCATTCGAATATGTTCATGGCTAGATCTATGAAACACTATTCAAAGTGGGTCGTCCTATATCAATCACCTCATGATATTTATGACATGATTCCGGGATCCCACATCCCTATGACAAGCAGAACTACATCATTGAGAACCATCCTCATACTGGTCGCTTCATTTGAAGCGTATATTGACCAGGGACTTGTTAAGTGTGATCCTTACAGATTTATGGTTCTACTACTGTAGTGGTCATAAATCAGATCATGCTTAACATATTACTTCAACACATAAGTAATACAAAGCCGTTTTATTCATTACAAACGATGATGAATATACATAGACATTTATAGACTACTAGCAATTGGACTAGGGCACAAAAATGCTATCAATCTCCCACATGCCCCTAGTTCCAATTTAAGTCCCAGTCTATCCCCATTGATCTAACATGATTATCATATTTTGCTTGAGGAAGAGCCTTGATTATCATCAGATGCAATGTAGTGGATCTTCACGTCACCTCTAGCAACTATGTCGCGGATGATGTGATACTTCCTGAGTACATGTTTGGATCTGTCATGTGCCCAGGGTTCCTTAGCTTGCGCAATAGGCCCGATATTGTCACACAATATAAGTCTACTGGGTTAGATGGGTTTTGAATTACACCTAACCCAGCCATGAAACTCCTGATCCATACAGCCTCCTTTGACGCTTCTGATGCAACAATGTACTCAGCTTCCGTCGTATAGTCGGCAATAGTGTCCTGCTTCCTGCTTTTCCGGCTGAATTCTCCATCGTTCAACGTAAACACATATCCCAACTGACTCTTAAAGTCATCGGGGTCTGTCTGGAAACTAGCGTCGACATATCCTTTGACGACTAGATCATCATTTTTTCCCCCGTATACAAGAAAATCGTCTTTGGTTTTTCTCAAATATTTGAGAATCGCCTTGACTACAATCCAGTGTTCCTCACCGGGTTTGGATTGATGTCTACTGGTACAACTTAGGGCAAACGAGACATCCGGTCTCGTACATATCATGGCATACATTATGGACCCTATAGCCGAAGCATATGGGATCTCATTCATTCTTCTTAGCTCTGCAAGTGTCTCAGCACATTGTTTCTTACTAAGCTTTATGCCATGACGCATGGGCAGCAGTCCTTTCTTTGAATTATGTATTAAAAATCTTCTCATCACTTTGTCTATATAGGTGCTTTGACTCAAGCCCAAGACCCGCTTGGCACGGTCTCTATATATCTTGATCCCCAAGATGTAAGAAGCCTCGCCTAAGTTCTTCATTGAGAAACACTCACCTAACCAAGTCTTTGTTAAGAGCAAGGTAGGGACGTCATTTCCAATGAGCAATATGTCATCAACATAGAGCACTAAAAAGACTACTTTGCTCCCATCTGCCTTTTTATACACGGAAGGTTCATCATCGTTCTTGATGAAGCCAAACTGTTTCACTACTTCATCAAAACGCTGATTCCAACTCCGAGATGTTTGCTTCAAACCATAAATTGATTTGAGCAACTTGCAAATCTTTCCCTTATTCTTAAGATCCTCAAAACCCTCAGTCTAGGACATATAAACGTCCTCAGCTAACCTCCCGCTAAGTAAAGCGGTTTTGACATCCATTTGCCATATCTCATAATTATGATAAGCTGCTTCGGCAAGTAGAATGTGGATAGATTTGACCATAGCTACTGGAGAAAAGGTTTCTTCTTAGTCAATTCCGTGGACTTGCCTATAACCTTTTGCTACCAGCCTTGATTTATAGGTATGAGGTTTGCCATCCATGTCTATCTTTATTTTAAAGATCCATTTGCACCCAATGACTTTTACGCCAGGGGTTTGATCCACCAAGTCCCACACTTGATTATCTGACATGGATTGCATTTCTTCCCTCATGGCTTCCTGCCATTTCTTAGAGTCGGTTCCGTCCAAGGCCTCTCGAAAGGTAGCTGGATCATTGCCCATTAACACCAAATCATCACCTCCAGTTACTAGGAAACCGTATCTGATAGGTGCATGACTTGTCCTTTTAGACCGCCTTGGACCGTCCTCATTAACTGTAGCTATTGGTTCTTGCTCAACGACCACTTCTGGCTCTACTTCTTCTAATGGGTCGTCCAGTGGTTTCTGAGTGACTATCTCATCTAGAACTTCATCAAGATGAATAGTCCTCCAACTGACTGTCTTGGAAATAAATTCCTTTTCCAAGAATATCCCACCTCGGGCGACAAAAACTTTGTTTTCGCTCGGTTTGTAGAAGTAGTATCCTTTTGTTTCTTTTGGATATCCGACGAAAATGCACTTATCTGATCTCGGTTCGAGCTTGGTTGCAAGCAACCGTTTTACAAAAGCCTCGCAACCCCAGATTTTCAGGAAGGACAAAACGGGTTCCTTCCCGTGCCATTTCTCGAATGATGTCCCTTCCACTGCTTTCGACGGAGCCCTATTTATTATGAAAGCGGCCGTTTGTAGAGCTTAACCCTAGAAGGATATCGGGTGATTAGTGTGACTGAACATCAATCGAACCATATCCAACAATGTCTGATTCCTTCGCTCAGACACACCATTGAGTTGCAGTGTTCCTGGCGGAGTCCACTGAGATAGTATTCCACTTTCAGTAAGATGACTAAGAAACTCTACGGATAAGTATTCTCCACCCCGATCAGAACGGAGTGCCTTGATACTCTTTCCAAGTTGGTTTTCTACTTCAGTCCTAAACTCCTTGAATTTATCAAAGGCTTCGGACTTATGTCTCATGAGATAGACATAACCATATCTACTGAAATCATCAGTAAATGTGATAAAGTAGCCTAAACCACCTCTGGCTGGTGTACTCATTGGTTCACATACGTCTGAATGTATTAGCCCAATAGATCACCTGCCCTCTCACCTATACCAGTGAATGGTGCTTTAGTCATCTTGCAAATTAAACAAGCCTCGCATCTATCAATTGTTTGGAATTCGAATTGACTTAGAAGTCCGCGATTATGAAGCGCTGAGATGTGTTTCTCATTTATGTGACCTAGACGACAATGCCAGATTAGAGTTTGGTCTAAATCAATAGCTTTAAACCTCTTAGCATTAACATTATACAGCATGTTGGATCTCGAGTTTTGCATATTTAATATATATAAACCTCCAACAGTGTGAGCATTTCCATAAAACATGTTATTGCGCATAATATGAAAAAACCCGTTCTTAATATCAAAATAATAACCTTTCTTTTCAAGAAGGGATATTGATAGAATATTCCTGCTGAAAGAAGGTATGCAAAACACATCAAAAAGTTCTATTACAAGCCCACTGGGCAAAACAAGGTCAACCGAACCCACAGCAGTTGCAGTAACTCGGACGTTTTTCCCAACTCTTAGGTCCACCTCTTTTTTCCCCACATCTCTTCTACTATGCAGTACCTGCACATCTGCACAGACATGAGACTCAACTCCATTGTCTAGTACCCAAGCATTTATAGTAGAAAGATTTAGCTCTAGTGGAATACCTGACGAAGTAGCGGCCCCACCGTCCTTCTTCTGATCTTCCTTCAGCTGCTGACAGTCCTTCTTCCAATGACCAGGCTTTTGGCAGTAGAAGCAAACCGACTCCTTTACCTTCCCCTTGCCCTTCATGGGCATGGAAGGTTTAGTAATGAAAGACCGTTTATTCTTCCTGGCCAGGTGCATTAGGTCTTTGCCCTTATCACCACAAGCTTTGAAGCCGGATCCCCTCTTGATCATAAGAACACCTTTGGGCGTACTGCCCCTTATACTCTTCTCGGCAGTCACTAACATGTTGTGCAACTCCGATGCGGTCTTGTCCATGTCATACATGTGATAGTTCATGGCGAACCCACCATATGCATGAGGAAGGGATTGTAGAATAAAATCCGAAGCCATCTCTTTTTACATAGTCATTCCGAGATAAGTCATATGATCGAGATGTCCCTTCATGCGTAAGACGTGTGGACCTACGGAGCTGCCTGCTGACATTTTGCAGGCAATGAGTTCTCGGAGAACAGTGTATTTTTCAATACGTAATTTCTCTTTGAACATATCCTTAATCTGTGCAAACATTGCAAACGGATCATGGGATAGCTCCATAAACTGCTTATGGAGGTCCGCCTCCATGCAGCCCAGCACGATACACGCAACGTCGATAGAGTCGATAAGGTGTTTTTGGTACGCATCCTAAAAACCCTCGTTGCGTTGGCAGCTGGCTCCACCGGGATAGCCTTGTCTAGGACGTACTCCGTGCGTTCCAACTTTAACACAAATTGTAAATTTCTGTCCCAATCCAGATAATTTGTTTCATTGAGTTTACACTTGTCAAGTATAGTCCTCAATGACAAATGAGACGAGTTTCTTGAATTACTAGCCATTTCTACATGAAGAAAGTAAATTTAATCAGAAAAGTTGAATAAATTTACGAAGATCCGAATTAAACACCAACCATCCGATTCTAAGGTTTAGAATCTTTAAACCAAGATCCCTTATTTTTCAATTGAAGTACGCTAAGGCGCACCGCTCCAATTGACCCATTTGGGTAGGAAGTCCATCAAATTACAACTCGTGTAACTCTTGGTCAGGGTATGTGCAAAAGCACACGGCTTACCCTTCCGACGCCTAAGCTCGACCTCAGGCCGAGAATCGTGGTCGAGTCAACCAACCTTCACTTATACATCAGTTTTGTGCAGATGCTCCGCGAAGGCGCACGACATCCAACAAGGTTGACCATTCCATCTAGAACCCATTCTATCGATGCTCCGCTAAGGCGCACGACACCGAGAGAATGTTTCTACATGGGTGTGAATTTGGGTGGCATCTCACTTTACTCAAATTATGTTGTGATTTGGTTGTGTTTAATAATTCGAAAGTATTTTGGTACAATTACGAACCCATCATCAACAACCCGTGTTGTGACGTTTCTAATCGTATTATATACAATCTTCTTTTGAAGTCGTCATTTGCAACCCGTGAAAACACGTTTCAAAATTGAACTCATCCATCACAACCCGTGCGATGATGGTTCACAACGCTTTAATCATGCAAACAATTAAAATCGATTTTAATCTTTGCATGTGAGGTGATGGCTTATAAACTTATAAGCTAAGCATGCAAGCATAAAATTATTTCTAATAATTCAAGCAAGCAAGCATAAAACGTTTAAATATGCATCAATAGCCCATCCTATTCTTAAGATTCTACGAGACATCATATCTTCTCGTCTTTCTCATTCGGGCTCCCACTAGCTCTTGGACTTCCTTCAAGACCGTCATTGTGCTCGATTTTCCATCCTTCTCGTCTTTGAGCATTAATTACAATTAATACTCGGTTCGTAGACCGGAAAAAAAATAATTACACTTTAAGGGCTCGAATGAAAGAATAATTACACGCTAGCACTAACGGTATGCAAACCGTGGAAGCGATAAAATTCTAATGGGCTACTAATGCATCATACATCTCATCACATCACCCAACATGTTATCACACAAACATGTTATCAATTAATAGGCAATTATTCCGATTTTAATTTTTCCATATTGCTTGGTCGGGTTTATCGAAACTAGACTTTTCGAAAAACGGTTTATCGAAACGGATCAAATTTGAAAGTTTTTGAAATATTGGATCGCAGGTTCATGCCATGGACAAAAAATCAACATGCACGAACCAAATCGGGCCCAAGCTCAATGGGCCGAAGCCCATTGGGCCGAGCCCAACACCACGACTCGGTTTGGGCCTAGAAAAGCCCAACACCACGACTCGGTTTGGGCCTAGAAAAGCCCAAACCGAGCTTGCCTCCCATCTAGGCCTCGGCCTAGAAGGGGGACGGCCCCGGTCACCGCTGGCCTCCCCCGGCCTCCGGTGACCTCCGTCTGGTACCTCCGGTCCGGCTCCCCGAGAGTTTCTTCTCGAACCCGACAAATCCAATAAAAATTCGAAAAATTCCAAATTCAATATGTTTTTAAAAAATAACCTATTTCATGCAATTTACCCAAAAAGCATTAAAAACATGTTATCAACAAATATGGCATGCAAATCATTATAAAACCGAAACAAGTTCAACAAGACGAAGATTAAGAGGGTTAACCACCCTCTAATACCAATGTAGGGTTTTGGAGCGTTCAAGATCGTCGAGATAGCGGAAGCATAAATGAAAACAACTCCAAACCTTGTCCAAGAATATGAACCATTAAATCTCATGGCAAAATCTATTCCACAAGATATTTACCTTTTAGTTTTTGTTGAATTAATAAAGAAGAACTATGTGATCTTCTTCTCTAGAGCAAGTCCACACCAAGAGGATGATCTTCAAGATCCTTCACTAAAAGCCTACTAGAACAATTAAGTGAAGAACAAGAGAGCAAGAAGAGAGGAGAGAGGGGGTTGTGGCCGGCCAAGGAGAGAGAGAGGAGTGTTGTGAGTGAGTGATTAATTGTCTTGATCTTTTCTACTTCATCAACTCATAAGCATGGGTCAAAAAAAGTGAAAGCATGGGTTTAAAGGTAAGTCATTACCCATACCCCTTAAATCACTCACCTCTTAATCAACAATCACCAACTAAGCATGGTGTGTGGCCCCCACCCTTGGACCCACGAAGGTGGCCGGCCACTTGGGCTTGTTGGGCCTAATATGGGCCCTTGTTGGGCTGGCCATGAGACTTCATGGGCCGAGCCCAATGGGCTCTCCCATATGGTTGCGTGCCGTGTCCAAAAAATGACCGACCCATTTTTTCGTTACTTATCAAACAAAGTCCGACGCAACATCGACGAAAATCTCAGTTTTCTCGATTCGCTAATTATTCTCTCAAACCAAACCCATGGCCCAAAAACTTCAGTTTTGTCCATGTATTGCTTCTCAAGAAACGTTAAGGTTTCCTTGTCTCAAGTTATCCATCTTGTATGTGTGTGCCCTCCAGGCTCATGCCACCGTTGGCTGATCGGCGCAAGAGATCTCTCTTGTCCGATCCATCAGAAGTGGTCTCTAGTAAGACATTATGATTACCCAAGGTGCATGATGATCGATGATTCAATTTAACCTTGTGCGTACAAGTCACTATCCTATTATCTCTAGACATCCCAATTGATCACAAGGCATAGAGTCGTCATCCTTGTTCGATCAATCATTGATACTTGATATGTGAGATGGCTGAGAACTGATAACCCGTATCACTGGCATGGCCTGCTCTTTCTCTAAGTCACTCTCGATCAAGCGACCTTAACGGATATCTTTCCCATACCGTAGTACAAGGGATAAATCCCTTAGTCGTCTTTCGTGTTACTCATGCAATCCGTTCTGCCACCCAATCATGCCCGTTATTGCAATCCTGTTACGGAAAGCGTTAAGCGCAAGTTAAAGCTGTACGTCGACTGTATAGCGATCACAAAGACTCCTTGTTCTAATGATATCGTTACAAGCTATCGCATTTGAATATGGCATGGCTAGATCTATGAAACACTATTCAAAGTAGGTTGTCCGATATCAATCACCTCATGATATCTATGATATGATTCTGGGATCCCACGTCCCTATGACAAGCAGAACTACATAATTGAGAACCATCCTCATACTAGTCGCTTCAATTGAAGCGTATATTGACCAGGGACTCGTTAAGTTTGATCCGTACAGATTTATGGTTCTACGACTTTAGTGGTTATAACTCAGATCAAGCTTAACATATTACTTCAACACATATGTAATACAAAGCCGTTTTATTCATTACAAACGATGATAAATATACATAGACATTTATAGACTACTAGCAATTGGACTAGGGCACAAAAATGCTATCACCTTCAAGGTGTTATATCTTTCAATCCTGGCCTTCTCCTTAAACATCTTCTTTATTTGATTCATCATCTCAAAAGGTTTGTCAGAGAGTTCCATGAATTGCTTTTGGAGATTACTCTCCATACAGCCCAGCATTATGTCGGCTACATCAATGGAGTCGCTCAGATGCTTATAATAGGCATCTCGAACGACCCTTGTTGAGCCTGTCACTGGTTCCAAAGGGATTGCATTGTCAAGGACATATTCCTTGCGCTTATATTTGAGTACAATTCTTAAATTTCTGTCCCAGTCCAGAAAATTCACTCCATTGAGTTTGTCCTTCTCAAGCAACGGTCTCAATGAGCTATTTGTCGCGTTTGCCATTTAGAATCTACACGTAAAGTAAACTTAATCAGTTTTAAATTAAAGTTGGAGATCATAAATTAAATCACAACCATTCGATTCTTTACTTAGAATCTAAACCAAGATCCTTGATTTACTCGATTGAAGTAAACGGAGGCTCACTGCTCCAATTGAGCTATGTAGGTAGGACATCCAGTCTAGTTACAACCGCTGTAACTCTTGGCTAGGGATTGTACATAAATGTACAAAGCATTCCCTATCCGATACCCTAGGTCAACTTTAGCTGACAATCATAGTCAAGTAAACCATATTCAACTATGATTAGTCCATATGTAGATACTACGCGGAGGCGCACGCACCCACATACGACTAACCATCTCATATAGCCCGCATCCTAATGAATGCTACGCGGAGGCGCACCCATCCACGGGGCTGGGAGCTAGTATGAGTGTTGAGATTTGGATGGTATCTCACATGACTTGATTATTTGTGAATCGGTTGTGATTAATTTCCTTTATTTGATAACATCAAATCCATGATGCTTCAATTACATATTACATGCAAAGTCTGACTAATTCTGATTTTAATCCTTTACATGTTGGTGATGCTCTAGCATACATTTTGAACGTACAAAACATCCATTCATAAATTCCTACTCATGCATATCTAGTATATATATAAAGCGGAAATAAATGTACAAAACGAAAGCCCATTCCTAGTATTTAAATCAAGAAACTGAAAAACCTTAAAGACTATGTCTTACGGTTCTTCTAGACCGCCTTCAATTGAGGACTCCCACTGGCTCCAGACATCTTCAACTCCGGTTGAATCTACATACACCATAAGCCGCCTTTCCGGTTCACCATTCTTCTTGATCCAATTACAAGATGTACACGGTTCACAAACCGGAAATTTAAATAACAAAATTGAAATTTAAAACGGCTACAAAACATTAATGTCAATTGATTGAAATTTAAAACTAAGTATAACACTTAACCAGCGGTTCGCAGACCGCAAAATTAACCTAATTAAATCGAACGGTCTAGGGCTTTAACTTGTACCACACAAAACATGTTCTCAATCAATTGACATGTTATCAATCAATATGAACATTAACCGGTTTTAATCTTGCCTACCTTTTGATCCAATTTATCAAAATTAGACCGGTTTTAAAAACGGTTTATCGAAACCGATTAAATCTGAAAAATTCTAAAATAATTTGGATTTACATAATTTATGGTTTGCCACCATGATCTCGGAGAGCAACACAAAACCCTAATGGGCTAGGGCCCAATGGGCCGAAGCCCTTTAGGGCCGAAACCCTAATCAGTCACAACTAGGGTTTGGGACACCCTTGATAGCATTTTTGTGCCCTAGTCCAATTGCTAGTAGTCTGTAAATGTCTATGTATATTTATCATCGTTTGTAATGAATAAAACGGCTTTGTATTACATATGTGTTGAAGTAATATGTTAAGCTTGATCTGAGTTATAACCACTAAAGTTGTATTACTTATGTGTTGAAGTAATATGTTAAGCATGATCTTTTTGATGACCACTAAAGTAATAGAACCATAAATCTGTACGGATCACACTTAACGAGTCCCTGGTCAATATACGCTTCAATAGAAGCGACCAGTATGAGGATGATTCTCAATGACGTAGTTTTTACTTGTCATAGGGATGAGGGACCCCGGAATCATATCATAGATATCATGAGGTGATTGATATGGGACTACCCGCTTTAAAATTGTGTTTCATAGATTAAGCCATGAACATATTCAAATGCGATAGCTTGTCACGATATCCTTAGACCAAGGAGTCTTTGTGATCGCTATGCAATGTACGTGCGGGTTTAACTTGCACCTAACGCTTTCCGTAACAGGATTGCAATAACGGGCATGATTGGGTGGCGGAACGGATTGCATGACTGACACGAAAGATATCCGTATGGGAAAGATATCCCTTAAAGGCCTCTTGATCGAGAGTGACTGAGAGAAAGAGCATGGCCATGCCAGTGATACGGGTTATCAGTTCTCAGCCATCTCACATATCAAGTAACAATGATTGATTAAACAAGGATGACGACTCTATGCCTTGTGATCAATCGAGATATCTAGAGATAATAGGATAGTGACTTGAACGCACAAAGGTTAAATCGAATCATCGATCATCATGCACCTTGGGAAATTATAACATCTTACTGGAGACCACTTATGATGGATCGGACAAGAGAGATCTTTTGCGCCGATCTGCCAACGGTGGCATGAGCCTGGAAGGTCACACACATACAAGACGGATAACTTGAGACAAGGAAACCTTAACGTTTCTTGAGGAGCAATAGAAGGACAAAACTGAAGGTTTTGGGCCACAGGTTCGGTATGAGAGAATAATTATCGAATCGAGAAAACTGAGATTTTTCGTTGATGTTGCGTCGGACTTTGTTTGATAAGTAACGACAAAAAGGGTTGGGCGACTTTTGGACACGGCACGAAACCACATGGGCGAGCCCATTGAGCTCGGCCCATGAGGTCACGTGACCGGCCCAACAAGGGCCCATTTTGGGCCCAATAAGCCCTACATGGCCGGCCACTTTGGTGGGCCCAAAGGTGGGGGCCACAACACGCCATGCTTAGTTGGTGATTGTTGATTAAGAGGTGAGTGATTTAAGGGGTATGGGTAATGACACCTTTAAGCCCATACCAATAACCTTTTGACCCATGCTTATGAGATTGATGAACTAGAGAAATATCAAGTGAATTAATTACACAACACACTCTCACAATCTCTCATTCTCTCTCCTTGGCCGGCCACCTCTTGTGCTCTCTCTCTTCTTGCTCTCTTGTTCTTCACTTAATTGTTCTAGTAGACATTAAGTGTAGGACCTTGAAGATCATCTCCTTGGTGTGGACTTGCTTTAGAGAAGAAGATCACAAAGTTCTTCTTTATCGATTCAACAAAGACTCAAAGGTAAATTTCTTGTGGAATAGATTTTGCCTTGGGATTTGATGGTTCAATGTTCTTGGACAAGGTTTGGAGTTACTTTTTTCAAATGCTTCCGCTATCTCGATTTTAAAGAACGCTCCAAAACCCCATAGTGGTATCAGAGGATGGTTAACCCTCTTAATCTTTGTCTTGTTGAACTTGTTTCGGTTTTATGATGATTTGCATGTCATATTTATTGATAACATGTTTTTAATGCTTTTTGGGAAAATTGCATGAAATATGTTATTTTTGGAAAATATATTGAATTTGGATATTTTCGGAAATTATTGGATTTGTCGGGTCCGAGAAGAGACTCTCAGGGAGCCGGATCGGAGGTACCGGACGAAGGTCACCAGAGGCCGGGAGAGGCCGGCGGTGACCGGGGCCGTCCCTCCTCTTGGCCGAGGCCGAGAGGAGAGGCAAGCTCGGTTTGGGCTTTTCTAGGCCCAAATCGAGCCGTGGTGTTGGGCTCAGCCCAATAGGCTTCGGCCCATTGTGCTTGGCCCGACTTGGTTCGTGCACGTTGATTATGTCCATGGATGAACCCGCGATCCAATATTTCGAAAACTTTTAAATTTGATTCGTTTCGATAAACCGTTTTTCGAAAAGGTCTAGTTTCGATAAACCCGACTAGCAACTTGGCAAAATTAAAACCAGAATAATTGCATATATTTGATAACATGTTTGTGTGATAACATGTTGGATGATGTGATGAGATGTATGATGCATTAGTAGCCCATTACATTTTATCGCTTTCACGGTTTGCACACTGTTAGTGTTAGCGTGTAATTATTCTTTTATTCGAGCCCATAAAGTGTAGTTATTTTTTATCCGGTCTACGAATCGAGTATTAATTGTAATTACTACTCAAAGACGAGAAGGATGGAAAATCGAGCACAATGACGGTCTTGGAGGAAGGCCAAGAGCTAGTGGGAGCCCGAATGAGAAAGACGAGAAGATATGGTGACTCGTAGAATCCTATGATTAGGATGGGCTATTGATGCATGTTTAAACCTTTATGCTTGCTTGCTTTAATTATTAGAAATAACTGTATGCTTGCATGCTTAGCCTATAAGTTTATAAGCCATCACTTTACATGCAAAGATTAAAATCGATTTTAATTGTTTACATGATTAAAGCGTTGTGAACCATCATCGCACGGGTTGTGATGGATGAGTTCGATTTTGAAACGTGTAAACTCATGTATATGGTGGGTTCGCCATGAACTATCACATGCATGACATGGACAATACCGCATCGGAGTTGCACAACATGTTGGTAACTGCCGAGAAGAGCATAAGGGGTAGTACGCCCAAAAGTGTTCTAATGGTCAAGAAGGGATCCGGTTTCAAAGCTGGTGGTTGTAAGAGCAAAGGCCCAATGCACCAGACGGGGAAGAACACACGACCTTTCATCACTAAACCTTCCATGCCTATGAAGGGAAATGGGAAGGCAAAGTAGTCGGTCTGTTTCTACTGCCAAAAGTCTGGTCACTGGAAGAAAGACTGTTAGCAACTGAAGGAAGATCAGAGGAAGGGCGGTGGGGCCGCTACTTTGTCAGGTATTCCATTAGAGCTAAATCTTTCTACCATAAATGCTTGGGTACTAGACACTGGAGCTGAGTCTCATGTCTGTGCGGATGTGCAGGTGTTGCATAGTAGAAGAGATATGGGGGAAAACGAGGTGGACCTAAGAGTTGGGAACAACGTGAGAGTTACCGCGACGGTTGTGGGTTCTGTTGACCTTGTTTTGCCCAGTGGGCTTGTAATAGAACTTTCTGATGTATTTTGCGTACCTTCTTTCAGCAGGAGTATTGTATCAATATCCCTTCTTGAAAAAGAAGGTTATTATTTTGATATTAAGAACGGGTTTTTTAATATTATGCGCAACAACATGTTTTATGCAAATGCTCACACTGTTGGAGGTTTATACATATTAAATATACAAACTCGAGATCCAACATGCTCTATACTGTAAATGCTAAGAGGTTTAAAGCTAATGATTTAGACCAAACTCTAATATGGTATTGTCGTCTAGGTCACATAAATGAGAAACGCATCTAAGCGCTTCTTAAGCGCGGACTTCTAAGTCAATTCAAATTCCAAACGATTGATAGATGCGAAGCTTGTTTAATGGGCAAGATGACTAAAGCGCCCTTCACTAGTTTAGGTGAGAGGGCAAGTGATATATTGGGTCTAATACATTCAGACGTATGTGGACCAATGAGTACACTAGCCAGAGGTGGTTTAGGCTACTTTATCACATTTACTGATGATTTCAGTAGATATGATTATGTCTATCTCATGAGACATAAATCCGAAGCCTTTGATAAATTCAAGGAGTTTAGGACTGAAGTAGAAAACCAACTCGGAAATAGTATCAAGGCACTCTGTTCTGATCGGGGTGGAGAATACTTATCCGAGGAGTTTTTTAGTCATCTTACTGAAAGTGGAATACTATCTCAGTGGACTCCTCCAGGAACACCGCAACTCAATGGTGTGTCCGAGCAAAGGAATCTGACATTGTTGGATATGGTTCGATCGATGTTAAGTCTCACTGATCTCCAGATCTCCTTCTGGGGTTACGCTCTACAAACGGCCGCATTCATAATAAACAGGGCTCCGTCGAAAGCAGTGGACAAGAAATCATTCGAGAAATGGTACGAGAAGGAACCCGTTTTGTCCTTCCTAAAAATCTGGGGTTGCAAGGCTTATGTAAAACGCTTGCTTGCAACCAAGCTCGAACCGAGATCAGATAAGTGCACTTTCGTCGGATATCCAAAAGAAACAAAAGGATACTACTTCTACAAACGGAGCGAAAATAAAGTTTTTGTCGCTCGAGGTGGGACATTCTTGGAAAAGGAATTTATTTCCAATACAGTCAGTAGGAGGGTTGTTCATCTTGATGAAGTTCTAGATGAGATAGTCACTCGGGAACCACTGGACGACCCATTGGAAGAAGTAGAGCCAGAAGTGCTCGTTGAGCAAGAACTAATAGCTACAGTTAATGAGGACGCTCCAAGGCGGTCTAAAAGGATAAGCCATGCACCTATCAGATACGGTTTCCTAGTAACTGGAGGTGATGATTTAGTGTTAGTGGACAATGATCCAGCTACCTTTCGAGAGGCCTTGGACGGAACCGACTGAGAAATGGCTGGAAGCCATGAGGGAAGAAATGCAATCCATGTCAGATAATCAAGTGTGGGACATGGTGGATCAAACCCCTGACGTAAAAGTTATTGGGTGTAAATGGATCTTTAAAATAAAGATAGACATGGATGGCAAACCTCAGACCTATGAAACAAGACTAGTAGCAAAGGGTTATAGGCAAGTCCAAAGAATTGACTATGAAGAGACCTTTTCTCCAGTAGCTATGGTCAAATCTATCCGCATTCTACTTGCCGTAGCAGCTTATCATAATTATGAGATATGGAAAATGGACGTCAAAACCGCCTTCCTTAATGGGAAGTTAGCTGAGGAGGTTTATAAGTCCCAGCCTGAGGGTTTTGAGGATCCTAAGAATAAGGGAATGATTTGCAAGTTGCTCAAATCTATTTATGGTTTGAAGCAAGCATCTCGGAGTTGGAATCAGCGTTTTGATGAAGTTGTGAAATAGTTTGGCTTCATCAAGAACGATGATGAACCTTGCGTATATAAAAAGGCAGATGGGAGCAAAGTAGTCTTCTTGGTGGTCTATGTTGATGACATACTGCTCATTGGAAACGACGTCCCTACCTTTCTCTTAACAAAGACTTGGTTAGGTGAGTGTTTCGCAATGAAGGACTTAGGCGAGGCCTCTCACATCTTGGGGATCAAGATATATAGAGACCGTGCCAAGTGGGTCTTGGGCTTAAGTCAAAGCACCTATATAGACAAAGTGCTGAGAAGATTCTCAATGCATATCTCAAAGAAAGGATTGCTGCCCATGCATCATGGCATAAAGTTTAGCAAGAAGCAGTGTGCTGAGACACCTGCAGAGCTAACAAGAATGAATGAGATCCCATATGCTTCGGCTATAGGGTCCATAATGTATGTCATGATATGTACAAGACCGGATGTCTCGTTTGCCCTCAGCTGTACCAGTAGACATCAATCCAAACCCGATGAGGAACACTGGATTACCGTCAAGGCAATTCTCAAATATTTGAGAAAAACCAAAGACGCTTTTCTTGTATACGGGGGAAGAAATGATGATCTAGTCGTCAAAGGATATGTCGACGCTAGTTTCCACACAGACCCCGATGACTTTAAGAGTCAGTTGGGATATGTGTTTACGTTGAACGGTGGAACATTCAGCTGGAAAAGCAAGAAGCAGGACACCATTGCCGACTCTACGACCGAAGCTGAGTACATTGCTGCATCGGAAGCGGCAAAAGAAGCTGTATGGATCAGGAGTTTCATGGCTGGGTTAGGTGTAATTCAAAACCCATCTAACCCAGTAGACTTATATTGTGACAACACCGGGGCCATTGCGCAAGATGAGGAACCCAGGGCACATGACAGATCCAAACATGTACTCATGAAGTATCACATCATCCGCGACATAGTTGCTAGAGGTGACGTGAGATCCACTACGTTGCATCTGATGATAACACAGCCGACCCTTTGACCAAGCCTCTTCCTCAAGCGAAATATGATAAACATGTTAGATCAATGGGGATAGACTGGGATTTAGATTGGAACTAGGGGCAAGTGGGAGATTGATAACATTTTTGTGCCCTAGTCCAATTACTAGTAGTCTATAAATGTCTTTGTATATTTATCATCGTTTGTAATGAATAAAACGGCTTTGTATTACTTATGTGTTGAAGTAATATGTTAAGCATGATCTGATTTATGACCACTAAAGTAGTAGAACCATAAATCTGTAAGGATCACACGTAACAAGTCCCTAGTCAATATACGCTTCAAATGAAGCGACCAATATGAGGATGGTTCTCAATGACGTAGTTCTACTTGTCATAAGGATGAGGGATCCCGAAATCATATCATAGATATCATGAGGTGATTGATATCGGACGACCCGCTTTGAATAGTGTTTCATAGATTAAGCCATGAACATATTCAAATGCTATAGCTTGTCACGATATCCTTAGACCAAGGAGTCTTTGTGATCGCTATGCAATGTACGTGCAGCTTTAACTTGCGCCTAACGCTTTCCGTAACAGGATTGCAATAACGGGCATGATTGGGTGGCGGAACGGATTGCATGAGTGACACGAAAGACGGCTAAGGGATTTATCCCTCGTACTACGGTATGGGAAAGATATCCGTTAAAGGCCTCTTGATCGAGAGTGACTGAGAGAATGAGCATGGCCATGCCAGTGATACGAGTTATCAGTTCTCAGCCATCTCACATATCAAGTAACAATGATTGATTAAACAAAGATGACGACTCTATGTCTTGTGATCAATCGGGATATCTAGAGATAATAGGATAGTGACTTAATCGGGATATCTCATGTTTCTACCCCGAAAACGTGTTTGAAAGTTATTTACCTTGAGGTTTTAATCTGGCTCAGCCGTATGGAAATCCCGAATCGATCTTTCCCTCTATCCGGCACACACGAGTGCACAAGACCACCAGATCTAAACCCGAGTTCCCCTACTAGAAAGAAAACAAGTTCAGTTAGAGAATTTGGTAGAGTAACGGTATGGAAAAATCAAACTATAATTTTTCAGCTCATGGGGCCTCTAGTTATAGAGCTTGGCTAGGGTTTTGGGAGCATGAACCAGCCCATAAAATGGGCTAGGTTCGGCTCCCTCCAAACCCTAGCTGTTGGCCTATGTTGGGCGGCTTGGGCCTCATGGGACGAACCCATTAGGGTTTCGGCCATAAGGCCTTTGTTAGAGTTATGCCCCAGTCCAATATATAAGTGGAAAATGAACCGTAGAAATCAATTCGTAGAGCGTATTCTTGATGCTCTAACTAAGTAAGGGATAGGGTTGGATACGGTATGAATTCAAATAAGACTTCACTTTCCTACCTTAGTACTCCGACTAGTAAGACTCCTATTCAAGCGATTCACTCAAGCTTCTCTCTGCGGAGGGACTGATTTCTCTTATTGAGGTCTAACGAGCCTTTCTTTGCTCACTTTTCCTTATAGGAAAGAAATCAATACCTTTCCGAACTAGCCTAGCCAACCCCAGTAAGTAGTAGCTCTTAAGAGGAATTAGAGGAACTGTCTTAGTTGAGAAACCCAGGTAAAAGTGTCCCAGGTAGGTCTAGTCTAACGAACCTAGGGAAATAAATGCAAGAGTAAGCTTTTCGCTATGTCCAGCTGGAATAAAGTAAATAGAAATCGGGCTACCTAGAGCATCTTTGCTAAGCGTTGAGAAACCAAATCTAGGTCAAGCAGATGGGACAAAGAAGTTACTAGGTATTTATAACTCTATTTCTTAGAAGAGGGAAGATAGAAAGGTATTGATTTCGAAGAAAAGGGTTTATCCTATATGCTGTAAGGAGAGGTGCAACAGTCGCTCGACCAACAACAACGGAACGGGAGAGGTAGGCACTCGTTAAGGAGAGGTATTGATTTACCCTTGTTTCTCTGAGCTTGGGGATTCGAACCTTAGGAATTAAGATAAATACTGAGTGAGGTATTCGAGAGCGTAGAGTAGGGTTTTCAATCGAAGGTTTAACAACAAAGAAAGTACCTCTAGAGTCATAAATCCCTCACCTGCCTTTTCCACTACTTGCTTGACTCCCCGAGCTGTCTCTAGCTACCTATTCAATACAATTAGGCATCCTCCGGAAAGGAAAACCCTAGGCCAACAACTATCACTTTTCACTCAAAGAAGCCGTGAGCAGTAATCAGCATACCTCGCTCCTACTCAGACAGCACAGCTGGTAAGGCTGACTTTGACTTTAAGGTTCCAAACAAACCTATCACTGCACAAATCGCAACCTCCCAATGAGCCTACATTATGCCGCAGAAGCTGCTTCGCTATATGCTCAAGCAACTCCGTACCCTAAGTCAGCCTATGAACTTAAGAAATCCCTCTTTGAGCAAGCCGCTTCGCTCCTTCCATCTGCCTTTCATCTTTCACCTGTATGAATTAGCATTGTAACACTGTCTGTCTATCATCCCCGTCTAGCCTCTTCAGCCCTTTATTTAGTAGAATCTAGCCTCTTCAGAGCCCTTTATTCGCTATAGAATAGAAATAAGAAAAAGAAGCGCTTGCCCACACTATCTATGCATGTTCCTTCTTCTCTTGTTCTTGGCCTTGTTCTTGGCTTGCTTCTTCGCCCTCCCCGTTCCGACTAATCCTAGAAACGAATCTACATCTACAAACGAATCTACAAATACATGCATTCCATGTTACAAATCAGGGTTCATTAAATACCGCAGGAACCCTACTGTTTGAAATCGCATACTCTAAGATACTGCTTCACTCAATACCTATCTTGGCATCTCCTACTTAAAGACCGGGTTTGCATTCTATAAAATCTTGAGTCTCAAAGTAGCAAAACTACATTCACTAATTCGAACTCATTTCATAATCTCATTTCATTCCATAATCTAAAAAGAGATGGATTCAAACATGAAGATTGACCCGTGCGGAATTTGGAGTAGAAAACGAAACAAATGGAAATACATGCTCAGAATCATCTAAATCATTCCATGTCTGAAAGCAGGATTCATGAACGAGATAAAAGGTAGAGAATAGTTGCTTGAAGGCATTTAGAGAATAAACTCTACTTAAGATAAAGGATATACTGAAGCTGAAAAGACATATCAACTAATTCAACTCCCAGGATATCCCAACTAAGAACAAGAAAAGAAAGTATACTTCAGAAGATATCTACCCATGTATTTGAAAACTGAAGATCGGCTACTATGTACTAACAGAGAGTCAAAAGCATCGCTAGGATGGAAAAGTTAGGATCTATCAAATGTTGGGATTGAGATATAGCAAGAAAAGGATGGGAATAACAAAGAAAACTAGTCCATAACTCATAGATGTTCCTAGAAGCTTGTTATCCCTTATGCTACATAAAAATAAGGATATTCGTCTGAGCTTAGTTAGGAGCTAAAAGAGAACTGCTACTCTAAAGGAGTTACTCCATGGGTAAAAGCTAAGAAAAGATATAAAATTTACGGAATCCCTTGGTTTTTATCCCTAGGGCTTACAAACCTTGGGAAAAATCAGAGGTTATTGCATTTATTTGTTCTCTTAGTTCTGAGGTTAATGGCAAAACTCTACCAAACCGGAACTACTAAGTTGACTCCTCCAAAAGAAAACATATCAAGGATGGGACAAAGTTAAGAGACTGATTGTACTAATACTGATACTCTTTGGTATGTGGCTCATCAACAGAAAACGGGAAATAGGGATTCATGAAAGCAATCCCGAGATAAAAAGAAGAAAGCTTCTCTCTATCTTCCTTAGTTTGAGCTCACTTTCTTATCCTAAATACTCACTCATATGCATTCTTTGTGAAACTACCATTTAAGAAACAAGAGATCGTTAGTGTGGAACAGAGGATAAAAAATGAATATTGACTGGAGGTATCTCTTTAAGAGTTTTAGAAAAAGGATGTCTGTATTAAAGCAAAAAGCTCTAAAAGGAAAGTTAGCTAAGCCCCTTAACCCCTTAGTGAATCAGCAATCTCGACTAGCACTCAAGGAGAATCAGCATCCACTTCTGGCTTTCATGGCCACCTTCTCCTGTTGATCCAGCCTTCAAAAGCGTAAAAGCCTTCATGGGAGCTTTCTTAACAGCCAGTGAAGTACCAAGTGGGTGGCTTAGTGCTTGTGAAGCTCCTTCCACAACAGTTCAAGTCATGAAGGAAGGTGCGTAAGAGGTTGGTGTGGAAGTATGAAGGCCCATTCAAGATCACCAAGAGGATTATAAAGGTTTCCTATCAATGGGAGCTGCCCTCCTGACTCAAAATACACTCCGTCTTCCATGCAAGCTGCTTGAAGCTCTTTCATTCGCCGAATCACCCGCAGAATGAATAGAAGAATAGCCCTCTGACCACGCATAGCGTAAGCATCTCTTTTATTTTGGATTCTGTGTAGCTCTAGAGCAACCTTAACTTGACCCCATGGGATTCATCAAAGGGATTTAGGGCATTCTACTGTCACTCGCTTGCTTCAAGTTTGAATGCCCAAGGTTTAGAATCCATGTACAGTCCCAGTCACGAAGACACAGTCCCGTCCTCTCAACATGATTCTATCTGTCTCGCCTTATCCTGCAAACGGCCTATTGGACAAGGAAAGCCTAAACCGTGCATACCAAATACTCGTACAAAAACGATTTCATC
Organism: Geranium rotundifolium; assembly: GCA_963920655.1. Classification (NCBI taxonomy): domain Eukaryota; kingdom Viridiplantae; phylum Streptophyta; class Magnoliopsida; order Geraniales; family Geraniaceae; genus Geranium; species Geranium rotundifolium. Next base: position 16,779,065 of record OY987314.1, read on the forward strand.
CGCTAGGCCTGTCCTCGTTTGAGTAGTGGGCAAATCCCTTGTTCCGTTTGAAAGACTACGCTCTGGGACTGGTGACTTGACTCTTTATGGTGAGTGAATAGCCGGTGAATAAAATGAAATCAGAATCTTCTGTTTGAGAATAAGCTCCTGGTGCAAGTCCTTCTTTGCCTCTTGTCATTAGCTTTTAAAATCCACACTTCTAATAGGATGCCAACGACTTTCTCAAGAAAGGTATCAAGCCAGACATTGATTGACGTGGCGGTTGACCAATCCATAGCCTAAAGCTACAACCCAGCTTGAACTACTTTCTACGTTACCCTTTGTCCACACCTAGACTTGTTGTGCGCTTCTGGTAACGGACCCAGACTAGCATAGGCTACGGAAATAGCCTTTATATACATAGGATTTCTTTTCACAGAAAGCAACATACGAGAAAGAGAGTAGAGTCCCATCGATCGGGGTTTAGAAATCGTCTCTTATGAATGACATAAGCCTTTTCACTTGAATGAACTTGCCATTGCCTTGAATGGCTCTGGTAGTCCTTTATAATCGCTAGTGATCTACGACCACCCTATTCCAGGTGTACAATACCATCAGGCTGGTATTGGAGACAAAGCCATATACTCTAAGAGAAGTCAAGTCCTAAAAAGAAAAAGGGGAGCCTAAAATAGATCAAGATAGAACCCGTGACATGATCCACAAAGGACTCAAGATATACATAAGCTCATCGAGGAGTGCCTCAGCCAGGAAAAGTCATTCTACAGCCCCCATCCTGTTTTCTAGCGCCATTGACAACATGACTTACTTCGCTCTGCTCATCCTTATGAATGAAAAGGGGCGGATTTCACTTGACTTTAGTAGAGAGGCTCTTCTTCAAGAAGTTGTCGATGGTGCTATCGTATTAGAAGTAATTGGCTGATCCAGTCTTCCTTTCTCTCGCCTAAGTTGAAGCGATCGATAAAGTTCCGCAAAGTTCATAATTGCATAAAAGGAGGATGGATATGCAATTTTGATTTGAAAAATTCAATTTGATTTTTTCAAATTAAAATTCCAATATTTTCATAACTTCCTCTAATTTTCAGCAACCACTCCCATCTTCCTCCCCCCTTCTAGGCCGACTTCTCCCTCTCTCTTCTTCCTCCATTGTTGTCAAGCTTGTCTAAAAAATTCATAGCAAAATTTTTGAGTGAAAACCTCTTCGGTTGTGGTTTTTGTGTGGACTTAATAGAGAAACACTATACTTGTGTTTTCATCGATTAGAAGAATTAACTTTCAGATATATATATATATATATATATATATATAACATGTTGAATTTGCATTAAGATCAGAGTTTGCATCGATCACCACGGTTACATAACGTCTGCTGCATGATATTTATCGATTGGAACCCGTGGTGATCTCTTTCAGCCTTAGCCTAGCCCAACTTGGCAGCCCATGAGGTATTCAAACCTCATGGGTTTGGCCCCATTATCCACCATGACCGGCGCCCAAAACCCCAGGGTTTTGGCCCGGTCCATGGTACGTGAGTTGACGGGCTTGTGGCCCAAAACCGTAGGGCTTTTGGCCACGGCCCGATTTAACCAATCCACAATTAATTCTGCCCGGATTCCCTAAGATGTGCACCCTTAGCGTGTGACCCTTTAGGCTCATGTCCTGTTGGCAGATCGGTGTAAAATTACCATTTTACCCTTTTCATCATAAGTGGCCTCTAGTAAGGCATTATGATTACCCAAATTCCATGAAGATCGGCGATCCGATTTAACCTCATGTTGTCCATGTCACTATCCTTTTATCACTAGGTATCTTGATTAATCATAAGGCATAGAGTCGTCATCCTTATTTAATTAATCACCGTTTCTTGATACCCGAAATGACTGAAAATGATACTTCGTATCATCTGCATGGCCATGCGTTTCCTTTCAGTCCTTCTCATCAAGTGCCCTAAACCGATACCTATCCCATACCGTAGTATGAGGGATAAATCCCTTAGAAAAATCTCGTATCACACATATAGCCCATCCCCGAGTCAATAACAACCGCTATGGTTACCCTTTCACAGATAACGTTAGGTTTGAACCAAACTCGGATATTGACTATATTGTGATCACAGAGACTCTTTGGTCTAAAGATACAATGACAAGCTACGAACTCTGAATTTGTTCATGACATCATCTATGTAACATATTCAAGTCGGGTCGTCCAATATCATTTCCACAATGATATCTATGATCTGACTCTGGCAAAACCTATTGCCATGATCAGTAGAGCGTGCTCATAAAGAGTCGTCCTCATACTGGTCGCCTCAGATGAAGCTTGACTGACAAGAGACCCGTTAAGTATAAATCATACAGATATATAGTTCTACTATTAGTGATGACACACTCAATGATATAGATCGATATATACTTAACTCCTTACTACAACACCATAGTAATAAAATGCCGCTTTATATTTGATTGTAACGGATGATACATATTCATAGACATAAATAGTATTGGACTAGGGCACAATGATAGCATTTTTGTACCCTAGTCCACAATGATAGCATTTTTGTACCCTAGTCCAATTGCTAGTAGTCTATAAATGTCTATCTATATTAATCATCGTTTATAATAAATAAAACGGCTTTGTATTACTTATGTGTTGAAGTAATATGTTGAGCATGATCTGATTTATGACCACTAATGTAGTAGAACCATAAATATGTACGGATCGCACTTAACAAGTCCCTGGTCAATATACGCTTCAATTAAAGCGACTAGTATGAGGATGGTTCTCAATGATGTAGTTCTGCTTATCGTAGGGATGTGGGATCACGAAATCATATCATAGATATCATGAGGAGATTGATATTGGACGACCCGCTTTGAATAGTGTTTCATAGATTAAGCCATAAACATATTCAAATGCGATAGCTTGTCACGATATCCTTAGACCAAGGAGTCTTTGTGATTGCTATGCGATCGACGTACAGCTTTAACTTGCGCTTAACGCTTTCCGTAACAGGATTGCAATAACGGGCATGATTGGGTGGCAGAACGGAATGCATGAGTGACACGAAAGACGGCTAAGGAATTTATCCCTCGTACTACGGTATGGGAAAGATATCCGTTAAGGCCGCTTGATCGAGAGTAATTGAGAGAAAGAGCATGGCCATGCCAGTGATACGCGTTATCAGTTCTCAGTTGTCTTACATATCAAGTAACAACGATTGATTAAACAATGATGACGACTCTATGCCTTGTGATCAATCGGGACATCTAGAGATAATAGGATAGTGACTTGTACACACAAGGTTAAATCCCTTAGCCGTAAACTAAGGATAACAGACATACAATATGGATAACTTGAGACAAGGAAACGTTGGCGTTTGTTGAGGAGCTACACTAGGCTAAAACTGAGGGTTTTAGGCCATGGGTTCGGTTTTGTGAGAATGATTAGCGAATCGAGAAAACTGAGTTTTTCGTCGATGTCGCGTCGGACTTTGTTTGATAAGTGATGACAAAGGGTCGGATAATTTTTGGACACAGCACGCGACCGCATGGGCGAGCCTATTGAGCTCGGCCGATGAAGCCACTAAGACGGCCCAACCAAGGCCCAATAAGCCTCATGTTTCCGGCCACTTGGTGGGTCCAAGAATGGGGGCCACACACCATGCTTAGTTGGTGTTGTTGATTGTGATGAAGAGTGATTTAGGGGGATTAGGTGATGACTTTCCTTTAACCCATGCCTTCATCATTTGTTACTTTAATCAATCAAGCTTTATGAGTTGATGAAGTAGACAAAAATCACACAAGAGCATTCATTCTCTCTCTCTCACTTACTTGGCCAGCCACACCCTTCTCTCTCTCCCTTTGCTCTCTTGTTCTTCACACTTTAGCTCTAGTAGGCTAAGTTTGTTGGATCATAAGGATCATCCTCTTGGTGTGGACTTGCTCTAGAGAAGAAGATCATATTTTTCTTCTTTCTTGATTCAACAAAACTAAAAGGTAAACTCTTGTGGAATAGATTTTGCCTTGAGATTTAATGGTTCATGTTCTTGGACAGTTTTTGGAGTTCTTAGTGTTTATACTTCTGCTATCTTGATGATCTTGAACGCTTCAAATCCCTACAGTGGTATCAGAGGGTAGTTAACCCTCTTAATCTTCGTTTTGTTGAACTTGTTTCGGGTTTATAATGATTTACATGCCATAATTGTGGATAACATGATTTTAATGCTTTTTGGGTTAATTGCATGAAATATGTTATTTTTGGATAATATATTGAATTTGGAATTTTTTCGGATTTTTATTGGATTTGTCGGGTCCGAGACGGGCATCTCGGGGAGCCGAATTGGAGATACCGGACAAAGATCACCGAAGGCCGGGGTTGGCCGGCGGTGACCGGGGTCGTCCCCCCTCTTGGCCGAGGCCGAGAGAGGAGGCAAGCCCGGGTTTGGGCTTTCGAAAGCCCAAACCGGGCCGTGCGCTTGGGATTGGGCTCGACCCAATGGGCTTGGGCCAATTGGGCTTGGGCCCGACATGGTTCATGCACGGTGATTTTTTGATCCGTGGCATATGGTGGATTCGTCATGAACAATCACAATGGACAAGACCGCATCGGAGTTGCACATCATGTTAGTGACTGCCGAGAAGTACATAAGGGGCAGTGAGCCAAAAGGTGTTCTTATGGTGAAGAAGGGATCCGGCTTTAAAGCTGGCGGTGATAAGGGTAAAGGCCCAATGAAGGAGATCACCATGGGTTCCATTCGATAAATTTCATGCAGCAGAAGTTATATAACCATGGTGATCGATTAAAGCTAGGATCTTAATGAAAATTCAACATGCTATCAACCTCTTGAATCTGAAAAATACCTCTATTAATCGATGAAAACACAACCTTAGTGTTTCTCTATTAGGTCCACACAAGCACCACAACCGAAAAGGTTATCTCTCACACTTTTGCTATGAATGTTCTTGAGAATTGTGACAAATCAACAATGGAGGAAAATGGAGGAAGAGAGGATCGGTCAAGTGAGGGAGAGAATGAGGGGGAGTGGTTGCCAATAGTTGGAGAAAAAGATGGAAGATATTTTGGAATTTTAATTTGAAATAAAATTTAATTTCAAATTAATAATTGCATATCTACCATTCTTAAACTCCTATTTGCACTTCTTCCCTATTCATAACTTGAACCCATAAATGGACTTTAAGCCCGTTTAACTAAAAACCAAATTAAACCCATTAACTGGAGTTATGATTTCGGTTTAGACAAAACTGTTCAATTTCCTCGAATTGATTTCTTCAACCGTCTGGTTAAAACCTTAGGCCAGAAAACTACCGAATCGTTCTAAATTTTCATCTATAATTATTTGTCATGTATCGTGCTTAATGCGTGTGACCCTCTAGGCTCATGAACAGTTGGCAGACTGGTAAAATTACTATTTTACCCTTTCTATCATAAGTGGTCTCTAGCAAGACATTATGATTACCCAACGTTCGTGATTATCGATTATTCGACTTAACCTGTTTTCGTACATGTCAATATCCTTTTATCAAACCGATATCCAGATTGATCAATAGGCATAGAATGGTCATCCTAATTTATCAATCACTATTTCTTGATATCTGAGATGACTGAAAACTGATACTAAGGTATCACCTGCACGGCCGTGCTATTCCTTCAGTCATACTCATCAAGTGGCCTAAACGGATATCTTTCTCATACCGAAGTATGAGTGATAAATCCCTCAGACGCCTTTCGAGTTCACTTGTGCAATAAATATCAAAGCCAATCGAAGCCGTAATAGTTATCCTTTTACAGATAACGTTAGACTAGGTCAAACATAGGTATTCGTTACATAGTGTACACAAAGACTCCTTGGTCTTAGGATATAGTGACAAGCTATGATATGTGAGTATCTCATGACTGGTTCTATGCAGCATACTCACAATCGGGTTGTCCGATATCATCGACCTGATGGTATCTATGATAAAACTCCGGCACGCAGTTTGCCATGATCAGTAGAGCATGATCACAAGGAGTTAGTCTCATACTGATCGCTTCTTAAAGAAGCTTAGCTGATCAGGGACTCATCAAATGTAATTCTTTTTTATCTATAGTTCTACTATTAGTGGTTACACACATAATGATAAAGATCAAATTACATTCGATATATTACTACAACACATTAGTAATATATGCCGATTTATTTATTCGGAAAGATGATAAAACATTACATCTGTAGATCACTTTTATATTGGATAGGGGCATAACTCTAACAATCTCCCACTTGCCCCTGGTTCCAATTTAAGTTCTGATCTACTCCCATAGACCTTGCATGTTTCTCATGCCTAGACTGCGGCTGAGCCTTTGTCAAGGGATCGGCCATATTATCATCATTCGAATAGTGTTTAATCTCCACATCACCTCTATATTTGATAACTCTCACGAGGTGAAGCCTGCTGAGTATATGTTTGGATCTGTTGTGGAATATGGGCTCTTGAGCAATAGCTACGGCACCAGATGCTCGCAGACGCTCGCAACAAGCTTGTCGATTAGAAAGCTTGTAATCCATACGGCTTATCGGATCAGACGCTCGCAGCGTTGCATCTAATCCGATTAGAAAGCTTGTAATCCATACGGCCTCTTTAGCTGCTTTTGTTGCAGCTATATACTCAGCCTCCGTTGTAGAGTTGGCAATTTTGGCTTGCTTAAAGCTTATCCAGCTGAAAGCGCCACAACTCAACACAAAATATATCCTGACAGAATTTGGAAGTCATCTTGATATGTCTAAAAACTAGCATCGACTTTTCCTTTGACTGCTAATTCTCTATCTATATCCCCACACACTAGGAATGTATCCTTGGTCCTCCTCAAATATTTGAGGATGACCTTTGACAGTATTCCAGTGTAATTGGCTGGGGTTAGATTGGAATCTGCTGGTACAGCATAGTGCAAACGAGACTTCCAGTCTCGTGCACATCATGGCATACATGATGGATCCCACAGCCGAAGCATAAGTGATCTTACTCATCCTGGTCAGCTTATCAGGAGTACTAGGACTCTGTAGCTTGCTGAGCTAAATGCCATGACGCATGGGTATGTATCCTTTCTTAGAATCAAGCATTGAGATCTTCTGAACACTTTACCTATGTACATGTTCTGACTTAGCAACATGTCCTGACTTAGGCCCAAAATCCTTTTGGAATGATCTGTTGAGATCCTGATGCCTGCATTAAATGTAGCATCACCTAAGTCCTTCATCGATAAGTACTTCCCTAACCAAGCTTTGGTGGCAAGGACGGGATGTCATTCCCGATGAATAAATACCAAGAATACAATATTACTCCCACTTGCTTTCTCATGTACGCAAGGCTCACTTTTTTTTTGATGAAGCCGAGTTTCCTTACAGCTTTATCAAAATGAAGGTTCCAACTCCCTGAAGCTTGCTTCAATCCATAAATGGATCTTTGCAGCTTATATATCTTTCCGGGATTCTTTGGATCTACAAAACCCACAAGTCGTGTGATATACACGCCCTCTAGTAAGTTCCTACTAAGGAAGGGGTTTTTACATCCATCTGCCATAGTTATGGCTAAGAATAATCCGGATCAATCGGACCATTACTGCTGGTGAATAGGTGTCATCATAATCCATGCATTGAATCTGACGATAACCTGTTACTAACATCCTAGCCTTATTGGTCTGATGATTTCCATCCATGTCGGTCTTGATCCTATAGACCCACTCAGAACCGATGGGTTTTATCCCAGGGGTTTGATCAACCAAGCACCAGGCTTGGTTGAAATACATGGATTTCATTTCCTCACTCATGGCATTCTACCATTTTTCGGAGTCTGGACTGGTTAAAGCTTGTCTGAAGGTTTCTGGATAATCTTGATCCACCAACATCAAGTCATTTCCCTCAATGGCTGTGAAGCCATATCTGTCTGGAACATGACGAGATCTTTCAGACCTCCTTAGACCATCTGGAATTTCTGTAGGGATTGATTCTTCATCTGCGACCATCTGAGGCTCCAGTACCTCTACATCTTGCATAGCAGGCTCCTGAATTGCTTCAGGTTGTTCCGTATCCTCTCGAATTTCTTCGAGATGCACGGGACTCCCACTAGCTGTTTTGGAAATAAAATATTTCTCCAAAATACCCCTCCTCGAGAAACAAAGGCTTTATACTCGTTGGGTATGTAGAAGTTGTATCTCTTAGATTCTTAAGGATACCTTGCGAAGACACATTTGTCTGATTTGGATGCATGCATCTCTAATACCCAAATCATTTAGGAAAAACATACTAGAATGTTTCTCACACCATATATGACTATGGTCCATTTCTTATTTGGCTACTACGCGAAGGCGCACGCATCCAAATAGAACTGACCATCTCATCCCGCTCCTATCCCAATGAATACTACGCGGAGGCGCACGCATCCACAGTAACGGGAGACGTAATGAGTGTCATGTGGTGTACCTTCTTTGACTTTGGTCCAGCTCTTATTTGGCTACTACGCGGAGGAGCACGCATCCAAATAGAACTGATTACCTTATTCAGCTCACATCACAATGAATGCTACGTGGAGGCGCACGCATCCACAGTAATGGGAGACAGAATGACTGTCACAAGGTGTACTATCGTTGTCTTCATCGGAGCCCGATTCAAAATTAATGCGGCCGTTTCCAAAGTCAAGTATAAGTTGAACTCTCTTCTGGCCTGAGTACTCATAGGTCCACATACGTTGGAATGTATTAGACTTAACAAGTCACTCGCCTTTCACATAAACCTGTGAAAAGTGCCTTTGTCATTTTGCCCATTAAGTGAGACTTGCCTCTTTCAGTTTGAGTGAATTCAAACGGACTTAAAAGTCCACACTTGTGAAGTGTTGAAATGCGTTTCTCGCTTATTAGGTAAGACTTGCATCTTTCAGTTTGAGTGAATTCAAACGGACTTAAAATCCACACTTGTGAAGTGTTGAAATGCGTTTCTCGCCTATGTGCGTTAAATGACAATGCCAGATTATAACTTGGTTTAAATCATCAGATTTAAGCCTTTTCTTATTTACGTTATACCGATTAAGATTACCAACGTAAATATATGATCCTGAAGACGTGGATACCCACTCTTCTTCACATAATCCTTGTATTTGTTTACAATCACTTATTCTTGTGTCCTAGTTCATTGCAGTGATAGCAGACCTCCTCCATTTTATCCTTAGTCTTCACAGCACCTTTGGGAGCTGCTTTAACCTTTGGACGCTTGGGGTGTCTGATCTTCCCTGCAATGTGCAAAGGAGCCTTACCCTTGATAGCATTTGTGCCCTAGTCCAATTGCTATTAGCCTGTAAATGTCTATGTACAACATCATCGTTTGTAATAAATATATAAAACGGCTTTGCATTACTTATGTGTTGAAGTAATATGTTAAGCATGATCTGATTTATGACCACTAAAGTAGTAGAACCATAAATCTGTACGGATCACACTTAACGAGTCCCTGGTCAACTTATGCTTCCTTAAAGCGACCAGTATGAGGATGGTTCTTAATGACGTACTTCTACTTGTCATAGGGATGTGGGATCCTAGAATCATATCATAGATATCATGAGGTGATTGATATCGGACGACCCGCTTTGAATAGTGTTTTCATAGATTAAGCCATGAACATATTCAAATGTGATAGCTTGTCACGACATCCTTAGACCAAGGAGTCTTTGTGATCACTATGCAATGAACGTGCGGCTTTAACTTGCGCAAACGCTTTCTGTGAAAGGATTGCTATAAAGGGCATGATTGGGTGGCGGAACGGGTTGCATGAGTGACACGAAAGACGGCTAAGGGATTTATCCCTCATACTACGGTATGGGAAAGATATCCGTTAAAGGGCCTCTTGATGGAGACTGACTGAGAGTAAAAGCATGGCCATGCAAATGATACGGGTTATCAGTTCTCAGCCATCTCGCATATCAAGTAACAATGATTGATTAAACAAGGGTGACGACTCTATGCCTTGTGATCGATCGGGATATCTAGAGATAATAGGATGGTGACTTGTACGCACAAGGTTAAGTCGAATCATCGATCGTCATGCACCTTGGGTAATCATAATGTCTTACTAGAGACCACTTATGATGGATCGGGCAAAAGAGATCTTTTGCGCCGATCTGCCAACGGTGGCATGAGCCTAGAGGGTCACACACATTCAAGACGGATAACTTGAGATAAGGAAACATTGACGTTTCTTGAGGAGCAATACATGGACAAAACTGGAGGTTTTGTGCCATAGGTTCGGTTTGAGAGAATAATTAGCGAATCGAGAAAACTGAGTTTTTTCGTCGATATCGCGTCGGACTTTGTTTGATAAGCGACGACAAAAGGGTCGGGCGACTTTTGGACACGGCATGAGACAACACGGGAGCGCCCATTGGGCTCGGCCCATGAAGCCTCATGGCCGGCCCAAGAAGGGCCCAACAAGACCTCTTGGTCGGCCCACATGGTGGGTCCATGTGTGGGGGCCACACAACACCATGCTTAGTTGGTGATTGTGGATTAAGAGGTGAGTGATTTAAGGGGTATGGGTTAAAGCACCCTTAAGCCCATACCAATCACTTTTAACCCATACTTGTGAGTTGGATGATGAATTCAAATACTAGACATTAATTCATTAATCAAAATATCACAAAAACTCACACTCTCTCTCTCTCTTCCTGCTTGGACGGCCACCTCCCTAGCTCCTCTTGTTCTTGCTCTCTTGTTCTTCATTTAATTGTTCTAGTAGGCAATTAAGTGAGGGATCATCAAGATCATCCCCTTGGTGTGGACTTGCTTTAGAGAAGAAGATCTGAACATTCTTCTTTATCGATTCATACAAGACTTAAAGGTAAATATCTTGTGGAATAGATTTTGCTTTGGGATTTAATGGTTTATGTTCTTGGACAAGGTTTGGAGTAGATTTTCTTATATTGCTTCCGCTATCTCGAAGATCTAGAACGCTCCAAAACCCTACAACCCTTACCCTGATTAGCTTTCTTGAAGTTGACCTTCTTGTTCACCATAAGGACCTCCTTGGTCTTGCCCTTGAGGTTCTTTTCAGAGGTCACATGCATCCCATGAAACTCTGTGAAGAACTTGTCCATGTCATGCATATTGTAAATTATTATGAAATCACTATATGTATCTGGAAGTGACTGCAACATAAAATCCGCAGCCATTTCCTCCTGATCATCAAAACCGAGTCTGGTTAGATGTTCCTGAAGACATTAAATCTTCGTGACATAGGGACTAACAGGGCTCCAGCCTTAAGTTTGCAGGAGTTAAGTTCTATGAAAGTATCATATCTTTCGACACGAGCTTTCTCCTTGAACATTTCCTTGACCTCTGCCTTACAGGTATAAGGGTCATCTGAAACGTTCCTGAACTGCTTCTGCAACTCTGGCATCCTACTGCCCACCATAATGCATGACACGTCGATTTGGTTACTAAGGAACTTTGATAAGTATCCTTAGTGCCCTAGCGGCGTTTAGCTGTGGCTCAGCAGGAGGTTCCTTGGTAAGGATATAGTACTTGCGTTCATGCCTGAGTACAAGCCTCAAGTTTATATTCCAATATGAGTAATTCACGCTCTTGAGTCTGTGCTCAATTTGGACTCTCAGTGCGCTATTACTCCTTTGTGTTGTGTTTGCCTTTTAGTTCTACATGGTAAAATTAATTAAAATTGAAGTTGGAGATTTAATTATAAAACACTTTCTGATTCTAACTTTAGAATCCGAACCAGGATCCCATCATACTCTCAATTGAAGTGAACGGAGGCTCACTGCTCCAATTGAGTGCATCAAGGTAGGAGTGAATCCATCTACAAGACCATGTAGTTCCTGGCTAGGGTCTGTACTTGTTAGTATGTGGCATACCCTATACTGATACCCTAGGTCAGCCCTAGCTGACAATCGTAGACAAGTCTACCAAGCTTGAACTATGGATAGAACTAATGTGACTACTACGCGGAGGTGCACGCACCCACACAGAACTGCCAAACTCATCCAGACTTTTCCCCTATGAATGTTACGCGGAGGCATATCGACATCCATAAGCTTCAAGTCCTTTTGAGTGTCCAAACTTGGATGGTATCACGCTTGACTTGTTATTATTTGCGAAGAAGTGAATTATTACTGCCTGAATGTATATCGATACAATCTTAACTAGAATCATCAATTGCAAATCCATGCAAAGATGATTCCTTTACCAATTACATGCAAGTCTGATTAAATTACGGTTTTAATTTTCGCATGTGGGTGATAGCTAAACATACACAAAATAATGCATATAATGTTGGGTTCCGGGGCATCCTAATTACGTTCATGGCAGCGGAAGCAACCTATAAACCACCCTAACCTGCGCAAGATCGACTACCAAGTTAGATCCTTAGGAAATCGAGTTTTCGGGTTTTACCAGAATCTGCCCGGCAGAAAACCGAGACTTTGAAGCTCTATATCTCGAGCTGCAGATCTACAATTGCTTCGGTTCTTTTTTGAGATTAATACTCAGCCAATTCTCTACATCTTTTGTGTTTTGCTCCGAACCCAGTTCGGACGAGAAGACCTCCGTCTGGAGCAAAACATTTTTTCCGTCTCGCTGGACAGACTCTGCGGACCAGTCTGCTTCTCGGCCTTGTATCTCCCAAACCAGCGCTCTTTTGGAAAATCAGTATTTCACAAAGGTTGTAGCCCTTGGACTTATCTTTCAAACGATGCCAGTTTCAGGTAAATCGGAGCTCGGACGAAGCAGCTATGGCTCACGCATTGTCGGTCGCCGGAACTGGACAATCTGGACAGTTTCTCCATTTTGCATTTAGTCTTCGTTGAATCGATAAAGAAGAACTTTCGGATCTTCTTCTCTAGAGCAAGTCCACACTAAGGGGATGATCTTGAAGATCCTTCACTTAATTGCCTACTAGAACAATTAAATGAAGAACAAGAGAGCAAAGAGAGTAGAGAGAGAGTTGTGAGAGTTGTAGGATTGATTAGAGTGTCTTGAATCCCATTTGATATTTCTCTACTTCATCAATCTCATGAGCATGGGTCAAAAGGTGATTGGTATGGGCTTAAAGGTGCTTTAACCCATACCCCTGAAATCACTCACCTCTTAATCCACAATCACCAACTAAGCATGGTGTTGTGTGGCCCCCACACATGAACCCACCATGTGGGCCGGCCAAGTGGGCTTATTGGGCCCTTAATGGGCCCTTGTTTGGGCCGGCCATGAGACCTCATGGGCCGAGCCCAATGGGCTCGCCCGTGTGGTCTCGTGTCGTGTCCAAAAGTCGCCCGACCCTTTTTGTCATTACTTATCAAACAAAGTCCGACGCGACATCGACGAAAAAACTCAGTTTTCCCGATTCGCTAATTATTCTCTCAGACCGAACCCATGGCACAAAACCTCCAGTTTTGTCCATGTATTGCTCCTCAAGAAACGTTAAGGTTTCCTTGTCTCAAGTTATCCGTCTTGAATGTGTGTGACCCTCTAGGCTCATGCCACCGTTGGCAGATCGGCGCAAAAGATCGCTCTTGCCCGATCCATCATAAGTGGTCTCTAGTAATACATTATGATTACCCAAGGTGCATGACGATCGATGATTCGACTTAACCTTGTGCGTACAAGTTACTATCCTATTATCTCTAGATATCCCGATTGATCACAAGGCATAGAGTCGTCACCCTTGTTTAATTAATCATTGTTACTTGATATGCGAGATGGCTAAGAACTGATAACCCGTATCATCGGCATGGCCATGCTCTTACTCTCAGTCAGTCTCCATCAAGAGGCCTTTTAACGGATATCTTTCCCATACCGTAGTATGAGGGATAAATCCCTAAGCCGTCTTTCGTGTCACTCATGCAACCCGTTCCGCCACCCAATCATGCCCTTTATTGCAATCCTGTCACAGAAAGCGTTAGGCGCAAGTTAAAGCCGCACGTTCATTGCATAGTGATCACAAAGACTCCTTGGTCTAAGGATGTCGTGACAAGCTATCGCATTTCAATATGTTCATGGCTTAATCTATGAAAACACTATTTAAAGCGGGTCGTCCGATATCAATCACCTCATGATACCTATGATATGATTCCGGGATCCCTCATCCCTATGACAAGTAGAACTACGTCATTAAGAACCATCCTCATACTGGTCGCTTCTAAGGAAGCATGTTTTGACCAGGGACTCGTTAAGTGTGATCCGTACAGATTTATGGTTCTACTACTTTAGTGGTCATAAATCAGATCATGCTTAACACATTACTTCAACACATAAGTAATACAAAGTCGTTTCATATATATGTTACAAACGATGATAATGTACATAGACGTTTACAGGCTAATAGCAATTGGACTAGGGCACAAATGCTATCATATAAAACTATCCAAACATTCATACATGAAAGAGATCACCACGGGTTCCATTCGATAAATATCATGCAGCGGACGTTATGTAACCGTGGTGATCGATGCAAGCACAGATCTTAATGTAAATTCAACATGTTATATATATATATATTAAATCTGAAAGTTACCTCTTCTAATCGATGAAAACACAAGTTTAGTATTTCTCTATTAGGTCCACACAAGCACCACAACCGAAGAAGGTTTTCACTCAAATTATTGCTATGAATTTTGAGAGAAGCTTGACAACAATGGAGGAAGAAGAGAGAGAGAAATCAGCAAATGAGGGGGAGAGAGTGATAGGATTAGTTGCTGAAAATTAGAGAAGATAATGGAAGATATATTGTAATTTTAATTTAAAAATTAAAATTGAATTTCAAATTAAAATTGCATATCTATCCTTTATAAACTCTTATTTGCATTTGTTCCCATTCAGAACTTAAATCCCTAAATGGGCTTTAAGCTCGTTTAACTAAAACCCAAATTAAACCGATTAACTTGAGTTCTAATTTCGGTTTAGACAAAACGACTCAATTTTCTCGAATTGATTTCTTCAACCGTCTGGTTAAAACCTTAGGCCAGAAAACTACTGAATCGTTCTCAATTTTCATCCATAATTGTTGTCATGTATCGTGCTTAATGCGTGTGACCCTCTAGGCGCACGAACAATTGGCAGACTGGTAAAATTACTATTTTACCCTTTCCATCATAAGTGGTCTCTAGCAAGACATTATGATTATCCAATGTTCGTGATTATCGATTATTCGACTTAACCTGTTATCGTGTATGTCACTGTCTTTTTATCAAACCGATATCCAGATTGATCAATAGGCATAGAATGGTCATCCTAATTTATCAATCACTGTTTCTTGATATCTGAGATGACTGAAAACTGATACTAAGGTATCACCTGCACGGCCGTGCTATTCCTTCAGTCATACTCATCAAGTGGCCTAAACGGATATCTTTCTCATACCGAAGTATGAGTGATAAATCCCTCAGATGTCTTTCGAGTTCACTAATGTAATAAATATCCAAGCCAATCGAAGCCGCTATACTTACCCTTTTACAGATAACGTTAGACTAGGTCAAACTTAGGTATTCATTACATACTGTACACAAAGACTCCTTGGTCTTAGGATATAATGACAAGCTACGATATGTGAGTATCTCATGACTGGACCTATGCAGCATACTCACAATCGGGTTGTCCGATATCATCGACCTGATGATATCTATGATATAACTCCGGCACATACTTTGCCATGATCAGTAGAGCGTGATCACAAGGAGTTGGTCTCATACTAATCGCTTCATAAAGAAGCTTAGCTGATCAGGGACTCGTCAAATGTAATTCTTTCTGATCTACAGTTCTACTATTAGTGGTTACACACGTAATGACATAAATCAAATTACATTTGATATATTACTACAACACATTAGTAATATATGCCGATTTATTTATTCGGAAAGATGATAAAACATTACATCTGTAGATCACTTTTATATTGGACTGGGACATAACTCTAACAATACATTCATAATATATAAATTTAATGCGAACATGTATAGCTAAGCCCATCCTATGGATCCTAGGATTCTAGCAAAACTGATCTTAAAGACTAGGTCTTCAAGATCCATGCTTGCTCCATCCTTGTGGACTCCCACTGGCTTCGAGTCTCCTCCAGCCTCCGAATCTCCCTCTTGACTTGTATCTTGCGTCGGTTTAGTAATTACATATAAAATAAATAAATACAAATAACAACAACACACATGTCGTATTTATTACAACCCAAAATCATAGCAACTCACAAGTTGCAAAACTGAAATTAAAATCATACAAGTCTAGAGTGCTTAGCTATACATCATTTGAAAACAATATGTCGTCAAACATCATGTGATCATACATCATGTTATCAAACAACAAATTAATTCCAATTTCATATTTCTTAATTATGGAAAATTTTCCGGTTTATCGAAACTTGACGATTTAACTTGATTAATTAAAATTGAACCAGTTTATCAAAACGGACCATGTATGAAAAATCTGATTTTTTTGAGAAATTCCTCGAGGACTAGCATGAGCCAAAACCCGGCCCATGCCCTCGGTCTGATCAGCCAGCCCTGGCACGCCCAAAGTGGCCCGCAAGCTACCCTGGGCGCGGAAACGGGCCGCCGATCTCGTCCGTCTAGGGCACGGGCATGGACGCCCAAGGGCCTCCCATGGTGTGCCGTCGAGCTCGACCTGGTCGGACACAAGACACTTCCATGGGCGCCCGAGGGCCACCCATGATCTTTCCCTTGGCTCGACCTAGGTTGCCCGCGGCGCTGCCATGGTCGGCCCAAGGGCCACCACGGTCTGCCCTTGGCGACCCGATCGGCCTTTGGTGCCGACCATGGTTAGCAAGAAGGCTTTCTATGGTCCACAAAGGGACTCGATCCCGATTAGCTATGGCTAATCTAAACAGCCCCCAAAAGTAAATTTTCAGCTCTAATTTAATTAACCAAAAATATGATTTTCATGTTTTTCATGCAAAATTAAAACCCATAATCATACATGAATAATTAGAGATTTAAACTAAACCCTAATCATGCTCAAAATCAATATCACAAATCAACCATCCTCTGATACTATTGAAGAAAATCCATGGGTTTCATAGAATCAATTTCATGCAGCGGACATTAAACTAACGATGAATTTCGAATTAAGATCAACATGTGATAAAAATTCCAGCATTAACATAAAATTATAAGATCTGAAAATTTACCTTTTCGAATAAAAAACACAAAGATATGTGTTCTCTAGATCGTCCACACAAGCACAACACCTTATTACTGATAGCATTTGTGCCCTAGTCCAATTGCTATTAGCCTGTAAACGTCTATGTACATTATCATCGTTTGTAATATATATATATAAAACGGCTTTGTATTACTTATGTGTTGAAGTAATATGTTAAGCATGATCTGATTTATGACCACTAAAGTAATAGAACCATAAATCTGTACGGATCACACTTAACGAGTCCCTGGTCAAAACATGCTTCCTTAAAAGCGACCAGTATGAGGATGGTTCTTAATGACGTAGTTCTACTTGTCATAGGGATGAGGGATCCCGGAATCATATCATAGATATCATGAGGTGATTGATATCGGACGACCCGCTTTGAATAGTGTTTTCATAGATTAAGCCATGAACATATTCAAATGCGATAGCTTGTCACGACATCCTTAGACCAAGGAGTCTTTGTGATCACTATGCAATTAACGTGCGGCTTTAACATGCACCTAACGCTTTCTGTGACAGGATTGCAATAACGGGCATGATTTGGAGGCGGAACGGGTTGCATGAGTGACACGAAAGACGGTTAAGGGATTTATCCCTCATACTACGGTATGGGAAAGATATCCGTTAAAAGGCCTCTTGATCGAGACTGACTGAGAGTAAGAGCATGGCCATGCCGGTGATACGGGTTATCAATTCTCAGCCATCTCACATATCAAGTAACAATGATTGATTAAACAAGGGTGACGACTCTATGCCTTGTGATCAATCGGGATATCTAGAGATAATAGGATAGTGACTTGTACGCACAAGTTTAAGTCGAATCATCGATCGTCATGCACCTTGGGTAATCATAACGTCTTACTAGAGACCACTTATGATGGATCGGGAAAGAGCGATCTTTTGCGCCGATCTGCCAACGGTGGCATGAGCCTAGAGGGTCACACACATTCAAGACGGATAACTTGAGACAAGGAAACCTTGATGTTTCTTGAGGAGCAATACATGGACAAAACTGGGGGTTTTGTGCCATGGGTTCGGTTTGAGAGAATAATTAGCGAATCGAGAAAACTGAATTTTTCGTCGATGTCGCGTCGGACTTTGTTTGATAAGTAACGACAAAAAGGGTCAGGCGACTTTTGGACACGGCACGAGACCACACGGGCGAGCCCATTGGGCTCGGCCCATGAGGTCTCATGGCCGGCCCAAACAAGGGCCCATTAAGGGCCCAATAAGCCCGCTTGGCCGGCCCACATGGTGGGTCCATGTGTGGGGGCCACACAACACCATGCTTAGTTGGTGATTGTGGATTAAGAGGTGAGTGATTTAAGGGGTATGGGTTAAAGCACCTTTAAGCCCATACCAATCACTTTATACCCATGCTTATGAGTTGGGTGATGAATTCAAATATGATTAATTGATTCATTACACAAAAATATCACAAGAACTCACAAGACACTCTCTTCTCTCTCTAGTGGTCGACCACCTCTCTCTCTTTCCTCAATCTTGCTCTCTTGTTCTTCATTTAATTGTTCTAGTAGGCAATTAAGGGAAGGATCATGAAGATCATCCCCTTGGTGTGGACTTGCTTTAGAGAAGAAGATCCGAAAGTTCTTCTTTATTGATTCAACAAGACTTAAAGGTAAACATCTTGTGGAATAGATTTTGCTTTGGGATTTAATGGTTTATGTTCTTGGACAAGGTTTGGAGTAGATTTTCTTATAATGCTTCCGCTATCTTGACGATCTAGAACGCTCCAAAACCCTACAATTACTCTAAGGTTTCAAAACACAAATTTGCTAGTTTTGTTTATATAATCAAAACAAAACCCTAGCTTGGAGAAGAGAGAGAGAGGGACGACACAAGAGGGGGAAGGGGAGCTGAAAATTAGAGAGAGAATTAGGGAGGGATTTCCTAAAAAATAAGATTATAATTATCTTTGATCTTTACTAAATCAATTCCTAAAATAACTCTCTAATTATCTTAATTTAGTTATAATAATAATTAAGATTAAGAGTGGGCTTAAAGCCCATTTAGCTAAAGTATAATTAAACTCATTTAAATTGGGTTCTAATTAAACGATTTAGCTAAACCGATCAAATCCCTTTAATTTGATTTCCTCAACCGTCTGGTTATAAACTTAGGCCATAAATCAACCAGTTCGTTTTAAATTTGGATAAATTGAAAAGCGGATTCTCCCAATTTTTTATCCAAGTCTGTTTTTCTATATACCATGTTTAAAGTGTGTGACCCTCTAGGCTCACGACCCGTTGGCAGACTGGCAAAATTACCATTTTACCCTTTCAATCATAAGTGGCCTCTAGCAAGACATTATGATTACCCAACGTCCGTGATTATCGATGATTCAATTTAACCTCATATCGTACATGTCACTATCATTTTATCATACCGATATCAAAAGGCATAGAACCGTCATCCTAATTTATCAATCACTGTTTCTTGATATCTGAGATGACTGAAAACTGATACTAAGTATCTCCTGCGTGGCCATGCTATTTCTTCAGTGATACTCATCAAGTGGCCCAGACAGATATCATTCCCATACCGGAGTATGAGTGATAAATCCCCCAGCTGTCTTTCGAGTTCACTCATGTAATTCATAACTAAGCCAATCAGAGCCCTTATGGCTACCCTTTTACGTGTAACATTAGACTAGGTCAAACTTAGAGATTCATCACATAGTGATCACAAAGACTCCTTGGTCTTAGGATATAATGACAAACTACGATATGTGAGTATGCTCATGACAGTATCTATGCTGCATACTCACCATTGGGTCGTCCAATACCATCTCCCTAATGATACATATGATCTAACTCCGGCACTTCCTTACCATGATCAGTAGAGCGTGATCATAAAGAGTTAGCCTCATACTGATCGCTTCTTAATGAAGCTTGACTGATCAGGGACGCATTAAATGTAATTCTTTCTGATCTACAGTTCTACTATTAGTGATGACACACATAATGATATAGATCAAATCACATCTAATATCTTACTACAACACATTAGTAATATAATGTTGTTTTATTAATTCGAAATATGATAAAACATTACAAGTAAATTAACCTATTACATTAAACTAGGGCACAATCCTAACACACGCATGTCATAAATTAATTAGAACTCTTTAAATTAAATAAAACGATAAAACAAAACATTCGCATGGGTCTTAAAGGGCTATTCTTTGCACCATCAAATGATATTCATCACACAATAACATGTTATCAAACAATCATGTTATCAGACAACAATTAATATATTAATCTTAATTAAAATAAATCATGATTCTACAACTGCCACGGACCGTGGCCAACACTTAGACACGGGTCGTGTCTGTGGTATTTGTCACGGTCCCGTGGACATTGCCATGAACCCGTGGCTCCTTGTGGCTACCGCCATGGGTACGTGGCTGTTGCAACTACCACGACCAGATTTCAAAAAATTCAAGATTTTTTAAAATTCCATATTCGAATAGTGTGCAATTACACGGCCCTAATCCAAAACTGTAACCTTAGGGTATAGATTATCGTTTCGATCAAATCGAACCTTAATCTACAATTTTCGAAAGTAGATCTAGTGAAACAATTACACAATCTAGATTCGAAAATCGCAACCCTAATTCTTTGAATAAAGTCCTTTATTCAATCATGATCATTCGTGTGTGTGTGTGTATATATATATATATATATAAATCAATCATTCATATATATAATTAATTAATTAAATCTCTATTTAACTAATCTCATGCAAATTCGATTACTACTAATCATGCAAAATCTAACCAATCAATCAATCATGCATACCATATCACATATCATCATGCATTATTCGATTAAACTTAAATTGCAGCCATTCTCTGATAACACAGTTGGGAAACGTGAATCTCATACATAGCAGCGGAATCAATATAACAAAAATTAAACCGCATTCCTAGCAAGGATCTACTACATGCTTAAGCTTAATCGATGAAAGGGTTAGAAACCATTATTTAGCTCTTGTAGATCTAGCATTACTAAACCTTTGAGAGTGAACAAGTTCTTCACGAAACAAACAAAAACGTCTCCTTCGGGATGCGCTCTTTACCGGTATCCACACGAACAAATCTTGATCGAAGCTTGACGAAGATCAATCTACTAGAATGGATCTTCTGAAATCAGATATAATTAACAATTAATCAAATATGGACTTTAAAGTGATGTTGCTAATGTTGTGAATATCACATTAAGGTTTCTTGTCAACCGATGCAACATACATATAGGCAGTAGGGCAAGAGATTTTATTCCTAATAAAATTCTACTTAACTGTGAATTCCCAATTCAGAACTTAACCTCTTTGCTGTAACTATCATAATTCCTTTGTCACTAGATATCTTGTTTGAACATAAAACATAAAGTCGACACCCTTATATATTCAAACTTGTTTCTTGATCTTGAGATGACTGAGTACGATAATTCTTTATCAATAGTGCAGCCGCACATTCCTTCTCAATCATTTTCATGAAAAGGCATTAACAAATATCGTTCCCACTAGTACGTGAGAGACAAATCCCTAAACTATCATCCGTATCCCTCATATGACCTGTCGCATAGCCAATCATACCCTTTTAGTAGCATGTTACGGATAACGTAGGTGAACATGTCTAACTATGAGAGTTGTCATATGATAATCCATGAAAATTCCAAAGTTCTTAAGGATTCAATGATACTACGACAATTGAAAATGCTCATGAATTAGTC
Organism: Geranium rotundifolium; assembly: GCA_963920655.1. Taxonomy (NCBI): domain Eukaryota; kingdom Viridiplantae; phylum Streptophyta; class Magnoliopsida; order Geraniales; family Geraniaceae; genus Geranium; species Geranium rotundifolium. The sequence goes on from OY987314.1 coordinate 16,801,033, forward strand.
TATGACACATTCCTCAGGTCTGGTCGTCCAATATAATTTCTCTAAATGATATCTATGATATAATTTGATAACTCCTTATCTATGATCAGTAGAGCATGATCATCAGTTATCCTCATACTGGTTGATTTAATGAGCTTTTGATCAGGGACCTGTTAAGCTTAATTTCAAGCAATATCTTTTACAATGTCTAAGGGTTCTACTATCAATCAGGGCCGGCCCGACCACAAAGCAGCTGGGCTGCTTTAGGTCCACCGAAAAAAAACCTTTTATGTGTAAATTATCCACACAAAAGAGGCCCATTTTTCATCTAAAATAGGTCCGTTTGTAATATGAAAGAGGCCCAAACAGTTTGCACAATACCTTTTAAATTGATTTATTTTGATGCGTCAATTTCCGTTGAGACCGAATGGTTAATAAAAGCCCCTACTTTTGACGATTCCTCTTCAGTTTCTGCATTGAATGTTTCAATGCTACACTTCGTCCCGTTCACCGATTGAAGCTGAATCGTTCAACTTCCCAAAAATTGAAGCTCTATGTTAAACTCCCCAAATTCTCATTACGATTTTGTGGTTCTCTCTTACCGAATTTATAAAAAAGTGCTCATTGAGCTTGAACTTGAAGAGGAGACGCCTCGATTTCCTCACTCAAAACGCCTCGCGGATCTATAAGTTCAACAGTCCAGATGAGGGAAACTAATTTACAAACTAAATTTATTTGGTTTTAGAGGTAAGTTCTTGTCATACACATCTAATTCTAGTTTTGGGCCTTTTTTAGGATGGTTTGTTCCAGATGTACTAACCATTGCTGATTAGTTTGTATACCTAATTATGTTCGGAACTATAGAAAATAGAATGTCTCCTATGTTAAATTATCACTTTAAATAGTTCTGCAGTAGCCTACGTTTGATTTGCTTATTACTTCTACTTTTGTCCATACAGGTTCTTATGAATACTACTATATAAATTAATAGTTATTAATATCATGTTTTAGTTGTTTTGAAACTAATCTTGTGTAATTCAATGAACCACAGAATTAGTGTACATGTTTTGTTCTTCGGTTCATCAGAAACTGATTTTAATATCATCACCCTTCACTAAAATTGTACTTATTAATTTAAGTATATAATATCATATATTGAAATTTTAGTTAATTTATTGTTAGTATGATAAATTATTTTCAGCCTTTTCTGAATTATGTGTATATGATAATATTATAAACTATTGTATGAGTAAAATTGTTTCTTCAGACTTATGTCTTATGTTGTATCAATTTATTTGATTGCAAATTCTTTGTTGAGTTTAAATACATTGCAGAATGGGTCTGAAGATTCTATTCTTTATCCAGAACATGCAACTGTAAAAGTAAGAATGGACAGAAACAAAAAGACATCATACGTAGTATAAGTCGATATTGTGTAGAGTATTGTATTTTAAAGTATCTAGTTGATACTGTATAGGTTGTTATATTTTAGTGTATTCAGTGCAGATTATGTGTAAGGCTCATTTTGCCCTCCATTTTATGTGTAATTTTTGCTAAATAATACAATTTTCCCAAAGTGTATTTTATTTATATAAATAAAAGGCCTTATTTAAAATTTTCGCGTTAGACCTTGAATGTTGTTGAGCTGGCCCTGCTATCAATGATGACGCACATGATGACTTTAGACGGAATAATAGTTAACTTATTATCATAACACAATTAATAATAAATGTCCTTTTTTATTATTATGAAAAGATATAACGTTTGAGATTGGGCTAAAACACAATCCTTTAAGTTTCCTCATCCACCCAACGCCCTACGGGTGTTGTCTATACAGGTCATGGGTCGGGTCCAGGTCTCATGTGAGCTCCCCTACCACGGTCCCACCACTACCAAATGAATGCATGACAACTAATGAAAAGCAGAGCTGCAGTAGCACACAAATACATAAAGCACGAAATCATTATTTATTAGAGGAAAAAAACCAGAAGAGGCCATCTCTCTCCCTGGTGTCAAAGCCAGAAAACAGACAAGTGAAATCAATAATGCAATACATAAATATTGTACTCAACACAGGCATCGCCACTCTTGAAATCTACGGTGTGAGTGGAGGCCTGAACGTAGCCGCGAGCGAACCGGAAGAGGCCCGTCCCTCCGACCACCGGCATCTCCCTGACCTTGCTGAACACGGTGTTCCGGCCGAGCACCGTTATGGTGCTGCCGTTGTACTTGCCCGAGGTGAAGGCAAAGTTCATGGCCATGAGCAAGCCCAGCTCCTTCTGGGCCGCCGACGCGTAGAAGCCCTGGGCCTTCCCCACCATCTTGGAGCCCAGATCGGGGCCCATCGTCAGCGGGTTGTCGATCATGTTCATAAGCCCGAACCCGGTCATGGAGGAGTTCCCGGGCGGGTTCACGACCCGTACGGACGTCGGGTGAGACCCACTCAGGACGTCGTGCCAGTACAGCTTGAAGTGGCTCAGCTTCTCCTTCTTCAGACCCAGACCCATACCCATTGAAGGCTTCTTGGCGGAGGCGCCGCCGATTATGAGGAGGAGGACAAGGGAGGAGCACAACACAGATCTGCCCATTTTCATCATGTCTCAACGGAACCGCCTCTGCCTATTCATATGTATATATACACTCGTAGTGTGGTGAGTGCCGAGGAGCTTCTAGGAATATGTCTCTTGACTTGAGTGGGTTTGGTTTGGTAAATTGTATGGAATTTCGTTTTCAAATGATCAAAAAGTCCAACATTTTTTGACGTGTACCCATCCAATTGGTTCTCTTTTTTGGCTGTTGGAAAGGATTGAATTCATCATTTCAAGGCCATGCCTGAATTATTAAATCTTAGTAATTATGCGTATGGCGCTTTTCCAAATTAACTTGAACTTCTTAATTTGTTATTCAAAAAGAATCCATAAATATGAAAAAGAAATGCAATCACTGCTTTGGGCCCGGGGGTTGTCTATCTTTTCCGTGTAGAACGTGCTTGCTTAGACAAAACCAAAGTTTCATGGAGTTGGTGAAGACTAAAAACTTTTTTTGATTTGAAGATGACTTCTAGAATGCACCAATATATTAAATTTCTTCTCTCATTTCGAAGTTGTCGGTAGTGGCAGACCCTCCATCAATACCTATAAAACTTTACAAACTAAATCTGTATCATATTTCTTAGGATTAGTGACAACCTACTGTATATATTCTTACCTCTTTTACATCATCCTGTACATATTTTGAAAAATTAACAATCAACTCACTTAATTACAAAATTGTTACAGCCTGGTCTAATTTTGTCAACATTTGAATGAAATAATAATGTTTTCAAAAGTAACAACGATGCGAGCATGAGATCACACATCTCATATACAAATTCGAGATCACACATCTCATATACAGTGGCGCCAAAAAGAAAAACGCTGAATCCATCAACAACTTGACGAGATCACACATCTCATATACAAATTTGAGCAATCAGAGGAGTGATTCTTAGTGGAACACGATTTAGATGGTGAATGGGAGAAATCAAATAAAGATAGTGTCGGGACGTGATTTCTTTTCCACACTCTTCTTCACAATATAATCGGGAGGTCGATTCGACGACGACATAAATCGGGAGGTTGCCTAAACGGAGCTCGATGTGACTGAGACGAAACAGGTATGGGTTCTGAGCGAATCCGACATGTTTTGTGGATTTTCTCGTTTTGGTGTGGTAGTTCGTGATTTTATTGATTGTGTCGTGATTTTTTGGATTGTGGGTTTGTGGGTTTATGTTTGTTTGTTGGTGTGTTTGAGTTATTAATTGATTTTCTTTAAAATGGGAAGGAAAATTGGGGAAATCGAAATACTAGTTTGAAGGGTTTTTGAATTTCATTCGAAATTGGTATTGTTGGAAATCAATGAATTTTGCGGGTTTAATCCTCTTCTAATCCTTTTTTATTTAATGTTGTAAGAGAAAATTGGACAATAGGTGAGTTTATGTTAATTTTTCAAATAAGCATAGAAAATTGTAAAAGAGATCAAAGTAGGTACTAGTAAGTTGTCATTAATGTAGGATTTGTGCCATAGTCCAATACTATTTATGTCTACGAATATGTATCATCTTTTGCAATAAAATATAAAGCGGCATTTCATTATGGTGTTGTAGTAATGAGTTAAGTATATATATCGATCTATATCATTGAGTGTGTCATCACTAATAGTACAACTATGGATCTGTATGATTTATACTTAACGGGTCCCTGGTCAGTCAAGCTTCATCTGAAGCGACCAGTATGAGGACGACTCTTTATGATCAAGCTTTACTGATCATGGCAATATGTTTTGCCGAAGTCACATCATAGATACCATTGTGAAAATGATATTGCCGTAGTCATTGTATCCTTAGACCAAAGAGTCTCTGTGATTACAATATAGTCAATATCCGAGTTTGGCTCAAGCCTAACGTTATCTGTGAAAGGGTAACCATAATGGTTGTGATTGGCTTAGGGATGGGCTATATGTGTGATACGAGAGATGTCTAAGGGATTTATCCCTCATACTACGATATGGGATAGGTATCGGTTTAGGCAACTTGATGAAAATGACTGAAAGGAAACGCATGGCCATGCAGATGATAACAAAGTATCATTTTCAGTCATCTCGTGTATCAAGAAACAGTTATTAATTAAATAAGGATGACGGCTCTATGCCTTATGGTTAATCAAGATACCTAGTGGTAAAAGGATAGTGACATGGACGACACGAGGTTAAATCGGATCGCTGATAATCAGGGACTTTGGGTAATCATAATGCCTTACTAGAGGGCACTTATGATGGAAAGGGTAAAATGATAATTTTACACTGATCTGCCAACATGACATGAGCCTAAAGGGTCACACACATAGGGTGCATATCTTAGGGAATCTGGGCAGGATTAATTGTGGATTGATTAAATCAGGCTGTGGCAAAAAGCCCTACGGTTTTGGGCCACGGGCCCGTCGGCTCACGTGCCATGGACTGGGGCAAAACCCTAGGGTTTTGGGCACCGGAAATGATGGATAATGGGGCCGAAACCCATGAGGTTGGAATACCTCATGGGCTTCCAAGTTGGTCAAGGCTAAGGCCTCATGGCCGAAATCCTAATGGGTTCGGCCCATGAGACCCAAACCGCTCAAAGCTTGGCCGGCGGCTAGGGTTTGGAGGGAGCCGAACCTAGCCTATTTTATGGACTGGTTCATGCTCCCAAAACCCTATCCAAACTTTATAAATAGAGGCCCCATGAGCTGAAAAGTCACAACTTGATTTTTCCATACCGTTACTCTGCCGAATTCTCTAACTGAACTTGTTTTCTTTCTAGTAGGGGAACTCAGGTTTAGATCTGGTATTCTTGTGCACTCGTGTGTGCCGGTTAGAGGGAAAGATCGATTTGGGATTTTCATACGGCTGATCCGATTTAAAACCTCACGGTAAATAATTTTCTTACACGTTTTCGGAGTAGAAACATGAGATCTATGTTTGAAAAGATCCGAGGGCTGTTTCGGGGGATATTAATTTTAAATTTTCCGCTGCGTACTTTGTTTTTGAATCCTCCAAAACCCAACAGTGGTATCAGAGCTGTTCTAGCCTTCGATCTTGTGTTTTTGCATGATTTCGGTATTGATTTTTAGCATATTATTTTTCAGATTTTTAATTTCGGTTTTTTGGACTTAGATCTGTATGAAAACTGATTTTTCGGGTCACTGGACCAGGGCTCTTAGGGCCGCCGGCCCGGTGACCAGACGGGCGGCGCAGGCGACCGGCGCCGGCCATGGTCGTGGCTGCGGGTCAGCCAGGGGGCCATGGCCTCCCCGTCCCCACCATGTCCCGGCGCGGCGGTTCGGTGGAGGAGGTGGCGGCGGCGGCTAGGGTTTCCCAAACCCTAGCCGTGGCCGATTAGGGTTTCGGCCCTAATGGGCTTTGGCCCATTGGGCCCTAGCCCATTAGGGTTTTGTGTTGCGATCCGAGATCCTGGCAGAAAACTCTAAATTCTGTAAATCCAAATTATTTTAGAAGTTTTCAGATTTAATCGGTTTCGATAAACCGTTTTTGAAAACCGGTCCAATTTCGATAAATTGGATCAAAACGTAGGCAAGATTAAAATCGGTTAATATTCATATTGATTGATAACATGTGTTCTGTGATAACATGTCAATTGATTGATAACATGTGTTGTGTGGTACAAGTTAAAGCTCTAGACCGTTCGATTTAATTAGTTTAATTTTGCGTTCTGCGAACAACTGGTTAAATGTTGTAATTAATTTTGCGGTTCGCGTAGCCGTATTAAATTTCAATTTTGTTATTTAAATTTCTGGTATGCGAACCGTGTACATTTTGTAATTGGATCAAGAAGAATGGTGAACCGGAAAAGACGGCTTATGGTGTATGGAGATTCAATTGGAGTGGAAGTTGTCCGGAGCCAGTAAGAGTCCTCAATTGAAGGTGATCTAGAAGAACCGGAAGACATAATCTTTAGGGTTTTTCAATTTCTTAGTTTAATACTAGGAATGGGCTTTAGTTTTGTACATTTATTTCCGCTTTATATGTATACTAGATATGCATGAGTAGGAATTATGTATGAATGTTTTGTATGTTAAAAAATGTATGCTAGAGCATCACCAACATGTAAAGGATTAAAATCGGAATTAATCAGACTTTGCATGTAATTTGTATTTGAAGCATCATGGACTTGAATTTTTCAAATAAAGAAAATTAATCACAACCGATTCACAATTAATCAAATCATGTGAGATACCACCCAAATCTCAACACTCAGACTAGCTCCCAGCCCCGTGGATGGGTGCATCTCCGCGTAGCATTCATTGGGATGCGGGCTATGTGAGATGGTTAGCCGTATGTGGGTGCGTGCGCCTCCGCGTAGTATCCACATATGGACTAAATCATAGTTGAATTTGGTTGACTTGACTACGATTGTCAGCTAGGGTTGACCTCGGGTATTGGATAGGGAATGTCGTGTACATTTATGTACAATCCCTAGCCAAGAGTTACATCGGTTCTAATTGAATTGGATATCCTACCTACAAAGCTCGATTGGAGCACTAAGCCTCCGTTCACTTCAATCGAGTAAATCAGGGATCTTAGTTTAGATTCTAAGTAAAGAATCAAATGGTTGTGATTTAATATATGATCTCCAACTTTAATTTAAAACTGATTAAATTTATTTTCCGTGTAGATTCTAATGGCAAACGCGACAAATAGCTCATTGAGATCCTTGTTTTAGAAGGACAAACTCAATGGAGTGAATTTTCTGGACTGGGACAGAAATTTAAGAATTGTACTCAAACATTCTTGCGCAAGGAATATGTCCTTGACAATGCAATCCTTGTGGAACTAGTGACAGGCTCAACAAGGGCCGTTCGAGATGCCTATTATAAGCCTCTGAGCGACTCCATTGATGTAGCCTGCATAATGCTGGGTTGTATGGAGAGCAATCTCTAGAAGCAGTTCATGGAACTCTCTGACAAACCTTTTGAGATTATGAATCAAATAAAGGAAATGTTTAAAGAGAAAGCTATGATCGAAAGGTATAACACCTTGAAGGATCTTCACGCCTGCAAAATGGATGCAGGTAGTTCCGTGAGTCCACATGTACTTAGGATGAAGGGATACCTCGATCACCTAACAAGGATAGACCCTGAGTTAGGGAAAGAGGTGTCGCATATATAGTTCTGCAATCCCTTCCTCCTGCATATGATGGTTTTATTATGAAGTATAATATGCATAATATGGACAAGACATTTCAGAGTTACATGGGATGCTTGTAACTGTTGAAAAGAGCATCAAGAATCAAACCTATGGTCAATAAGGGGACGAACTTCAAGAAGTATGGTGTGACATCTGGGTTTTCCAAAGGGAAGGCTCCAGCGCATCTGGCTGGCAAGATGAGGGTGCCCGTTGTTCCTAACCCTCCCCAAGCCCCTAAAGGCAAAGGAAAGGCTAAGGAAAGGACATCAGCATGCTCCTATTGCCTAGAAGTTGGGCATGGGAAGAAGGAATGCAAGAAGTTCCAGGATGACCAACGGAAGGGTGGCGGGCCCACGCCTTCAGGTATTTTCTTTATAGAACATAATCTTTCTACTTTAGATTCTTGGGTACTAGATACCGGAGCAGAATCTCACATATGTACAAATGTGCAGGTGCTAAGAAAGATGGTTTTTCGATTTCTCTACTAGACAAAGATGGTTTTAATTTTTTAATAAAGAATGGAGACTTTAAGATTTATGGAAATAATATGTATTATGGAAGTGCAAGTATGGTTAGAGGTTTATATGTATTAAATACTGATAACTCTAGTTCAAGCTCAAATTATAATGTTAGTACAAAAAGGTTTAAGTCCGATGACTTAAATCAAACTCTTATCTGGCATTATCTCCTTGGCCACATCAATGAGAAGCGGATATCAACACTGCACAAGTGTAGACTTTTAAGTCCGTTCGAATTCAATTCGATTGATAGACGCGAGGCTTGTTTGATGGACAAGATGACAAAGGTACCCTTCACATGAAAAGGTTATAGGGCAAGTGACTTATTGGGTCTAATACACACTGATGTGTGTGGACCAATGAGCACTTATGCTATGAGGGGGTTTGGATACTTCATCACATTTACTGACGATTTCAGTAGATATGGTTATGTCTACTTAATGAGACATAAATCCGAAGCCTATGATAAATTCAAAGAATTTTAGAATGAAGTACAAAACCAACTCGGGAAAAGTATTAAAGCACTTCGTTCAGATCGAGGTGGTGAATACTTATCCGAAGAGTTTATTGTCCATTTGTGTGATTGGGGAATCGTGTCAGAATGGACTCCGCTAGGAATGCCATAGCTAAATGGTGTGTCCGAACGAAAAATCGAACCTTGCTAGACATGGTTCGTTCCATGATGAGCCATGCCAATCTGCCGATCTCTTTCTGGGGTTATGCTCTAGAGACAGCTCCGTTCATTTGAACAGGGCTCCAACGAAGGCCGTAGAAGGTGTAGAGATTTGGAGCTACCAAGATGAATATAATAGCGGAAGCATCAACAATATAAACTCCAAAATCAGTCCGAGAACATAAACCATTAAATCTCAAGGCAAAAACTATTTCACAAGAATCTACCTTTGGTTTTGTTGAATCAAGAAAGAAGAACAAGATGATCTCCTTCTCTATAGCAAGTCCACACCAATAGGATTATCCTTTTGATCCAACACACTTACCCTACTAGAACTTGAGTGTGAAGAACAAGAGAGCAAAGGAAGGAGAGGGGAGGGGAGATTCGGCTGGCACTTGAAGAGAGAGAAAGAAATGAGAGCCCAAAATTGTCTTGTGATTTGTGTGAACTCAATGATATATTACATGTTGATTTGATAAATCAACAAATGATGAAGGCATGGGCTCAAGTCATTCCACCACCTAATCCCACAATTTTCTCTTCATCAAAATCAACAACACCAACTAAGCATTGTCTGTGGCCCCCACATGTGGGCCGGCCAAGATATGCCCTATTAAGCCTTTAATGGGACGGCCTTGTGGCCCCATGGGCCGAGCCCAATGGGCTTTCCCATGTGGTCGCGTGCCGAGTCCAAAAATTATCCGACCCTTGTCGTCACTTATCAAACAAAGTCCGACGCGATATCGACGACAAATTCAGTTTTCTCGATTCGCTAATCATTCTCACAAATCCGAACCCATGGCCTAAAACCCCCAGTTTTGGCCATGTCTCACTCCTCAACAAACGCCAACCTTTCCTTGTCTCAAGTTACCCATATTGTATATGTGTGACCCTCTAGGCTCATGCCACCGTTGGTAGATCGGCGTAAGAGATCTCTCTTGTCCGATTCATCATAAGTGGCCTCTAATAAGACATTATGATTACCCAAGGTGCATGATGATCGATGATTCGATTTAACATTGTGCGTACAAGTCACTATCCTATTTTCCATAGACATCCTAATTGATCACAAGGCATAGAGTCGTCATCCTTGTTTAATCAATCATTGTTACTTGATATGTGAGACAACTGAGAACTGATAACTCGTATCACTGGCATGGCCATGCACTTCCTCTCAGTCACTCTCGATCAAGTGGCCTAAACAAATATTTTTCCCATACCGCAGTATGAGGGATAAATCCCTTAGCCGTCTTTCGTGTCACTCATGCAATCCGTTCCGCCACCCAATCATGCCCATTATTGCAATCCAGTTATGGAAAGCGTTAGGCGCAAGTCTAAGCCGTAGGCCGACTGCATAGCGATCACAAAGACTCATTGGTCTAAGGATATTGTGACAAGCTAGCGCATTTGAATATGTTCATGGCTTAATCTATGAAGCACTATTCAGAGCGGGTCATCCGATACCAATCACCATATGATATCTATGATATGATTCCGGGATCCCACATCCCTATGATAAGCAGAACTACATCACTGAGAACCATCCTCATACTGGTCGCTTCAATTGAAGCGTATTTGACCAGGGACTCGTTAAGTGTGATCCGTACAGATTTATGGTTCTACTACTTTAGTGGTCATAAATAAAATCATGCTCAACATATTACTTCAACACATAAGTAATAAAAAGCCGTTTTTATTCATTACAAACGATGATTAATATACATAGACATTTATAGACTACTAGCAATTGGACTAGGGCACAAAAATGAAAGAGATCACCACGGGTTCCATTCGATAAATATCATGTAGTGGACGTTATGTAACCATGGTGATCGATGTAAGCTTTGATCTTAATGTAAATTCAACATGCTATATATACCTTTTGAAAACACAAGCTTAGTGTTTCTCTATTAGGTCCACACAAGCACCACAACCGAAGAAGGTTTTCTCTCAAACTTTTTGCTATAAATTTTTTAGAGAAGCTTCAAAAAAATGTAGGATGAGAGGGTGAGAGGATTCGGCAATGAGGGGGAGAAGATGAGGGGAGTGGTTGCTGAAAATTAGAGAAAATAATGGAAGATATATTGAAATTTTAATTTGAAAAATAAAATTGAATTTCAAATTAAAATTGCATATCCACCCTTCATAAACTCTTATTTGCATTTGTTCCCATTCATCACTCAAATCCCTAAATGGGCTTTAAGCCCGTTTAATCAAAACCCAAATCAAACCCATTAACTTGAGTTCTAATTTCGGTTTAGAGAAAACGGTTCAATTTCCTCGAATTGATTTTTTCAACCGTCTGGTTAAAACCTTAGGCCAGAAAACTACTGAATCGTTCTCAATTTTCATCCATAATTATTGTCATGTATCGTGCTTAATGTGTGTGACCCTCTAGGCTCACGAGCAATTGGCAGACTGGTAAAATTACTATTTTACCCTTTCCATCATAAGTGGTCTCTAGCAAGACATTATGATTATCCAATGTTCATGATTATCGATTATTCGATTTAACCTGTTATCGTACATGTCACTGTCCTTTTATAAAACCGATATCCAGATTGATCAATAGACATAGAATGGTAATCATAATTTATCAATCACTGTTTCTTGATATCTGAGATGGCTGAAAACTGATACTAAGGTATCACCTGCACGACCGTGCTATTCCTTCAGTCATACTCATCAAGTGGCCTAAACGGATATCTTTCTCATTCCAAAGTATGAGTGATAAATCCCTTAGACGCCTTTCGAGTTCACTAGTGCAATCAATATCAAAGCCAATCGAAGCCGTTATAGTTACCCTTTTACAGATAACGTTAGACTAGGTCAAACTTAGGTATTCGTTACATAGTGTACACAAAGACTCCTTGGTCTTAGGATATAATGACAAGCTACGATATGTGAGTATCTCATGACTGGATCTATGTAGCATACTCACAATCGGGTTGTCCGATATCATCGACCTGATGGTATCTATGATATAACCCAGGCACGCACTTTGCCATGATCAGTAGAGCATGATCACAATGAGTTAGTTTCAGACTGATCGCTTCAGAAGAAGCTTAGCTGATCAGGAACTTTATCGAATGCAATTCTTTCTGATCTACAGTTCTACTATAAGTGGTTACACACCTTATGACATAGATCAAATCACATTAGATATACTACTACAACACATTAGTAATATTATGCCTTTTATTATGTAGAATAATGATGTCCGTTACAATATAGATTGAGGAATTATATTGGACTAGGGCACAAACCTAACAATCTCCCACTTGCCCCTAGTTCCAACCTAAGTTCCAATCTACCCCCATAGACTTCACGTGCGCCTCATGCTTAGGCTGCGGTAAAGCCTTTGTCAAGGGATCAGCAACATTGTCATCAGTCGGTACATAAGTAATCTCCACATCACCGTTATCAATATATTCTCTTATAATGTGATACTTCCTCTGTATGTGTTTAGTTTTGTTGTGGAATCTTGGCTCTTGAGCTAATGCTATGGCCCTAGTGTTGTAACACAACAAGCTTACCGGATCAGACGGTCGCGGCATTACATCTAATCCGGTTAGAAAGCTTCTAACCCATACGGCTTCTTTAGCTGCTTCTGTTGCATCTATGTATTCAGCCTCTGTTGTAGAATCGGCAGTTGTGGCTTCCTTGAAGCTCTTACGGCTGAATGATCCGCCATTTAACACGAATACAAATCCTGCATGTGATTTGAAATCATCAGGATCGGTCTGAAAATTAGCATCAACATATCCTTTGACTGCTAGTTCTCCATCCTTCCCACCATACACTAGGAATGCGTCCTTAGTTCTCCTTAGATATTTAAGGATACTCTTGACAGCAATTCAGTGCTCCTGGCCTGGGTTAGATTGATATCTGCTGGTACAGCTTAGTGCGAACGAGACGTCTGTTCTCGTGCAAATCATAGCATACATGATGGATCCCACAACCAAAGCATATGAGATCTTACTCATTTTGCTTAGCTCATCAGGAGTCTTAGGACTCTGTTGTTTGCTGAGCTTAAAGCCATGCCGCATGGGTAGGTATCCCTTCTTAGAATCAAGCATTGAGAACCTTCTCAGCACTTTATCTATGTAAGTGCTCTGACTTATGCCCAATATTCTTTTGGTTCGATCTCTGTAGATCTTGATACCTAGAATGAAAGCAGCATCACCTAAGTCCTTCATCGAAAAGCATTTCCCTAACCAAACTTTAACCTCAAGCAAGGTTGGGATGTCATTCCCGATGATCAGTATGTCATCGACATATAGCACTAGGAATACTATTTTACTCCCACTCGCTTTCTTATATACGCAAGGTTCACTTTCGTTTTTGATGAAACCAAATTCCCTTACGGCTTCATCAAAGCGAATGTTCCAACTCCGTGAGGCTTGCTTTAATCCATAAATGGATCTAAGCAGCTTACAAATCTTTCCGGGATTCTCTGGATCAACAAAACCCTTGGGTTGTGTCATATACACATCCTCCCGTTAAGGAAGGCGGTTTTGACATCCATCTGCCATATCTCATAGTCGTAGTATCTTGCTATGGCTAGAATGATCCGGATAGACTTGACCATAGCCACAGGTGAAAAAGTCTCGTCATAGTCGATACCTTCGATCTGGCGATAACCTTTCGCAACCAGTCTAGCTTTATAGGTCTGAGGTTTTCCATCCATGTCGGTCTTAATTTTATAGACCCATTTGCAACCGATGAGTTTTATCCCAGGGGTTAGATCCACCAAGCGCCAGACTTGGTTGTCGGACATGGATTTCATTTCCTCATTCATGGCGTTCTGCCATTTTTTGGAGTCTGGACTGGCCAAAGCTTGTCTGTAGTTTTCTAGATCATCCTGATCCACCAACATCAAGTCATTTCCTTCAGTGGCCAGAAAGCCATATCTGATAGGAGCTTGACGAGATCTCTCAGACCTTCTTGGACCATCTGGAATAGTTATGGGGATTGGTTCTTGATCAATGACCTCTTCTGGCTCCTGTATTTCTACATCCGGCATTGTGGGTTGTTCCGTACCTTCTTGAATTTCTTCAAGATGCACGACACTCCCACTAGCTCTTTTGGAATTAAATTCCTTTTCCAAAAATACCCCTCCTCGAGCAATAAAAACTTTGTTCTCCCTGGGTTTGTAGAAATTGTACACCCTTGTTTCTTTGGGGTACCCCACAAAGACACACTTGTCTGATTTGGGTTCGAGCTTATCGCCTAGCAGACGCTTGACGTAAGCTTCACATCCCCAAATTTTAAGGAAAGCAAATAAGGGTTTCTTCCCGTTCCAATGCCTTTGTAGGAGCCCGATTTAATATGAATGCGGCCGTTTCTAGGGCATAGCCCTATAAGGAGATAGGGAGGTCAGCCTGACTCATCATTGATCGAACCATGCCAAGAAGGGTGCGATTTCTCCATTCGGATACACCATTCATTTGAGGTGTTCCAGGCGGAGTCAATTCAGAGAGGATCCCACACTCCTATAAATGACTGTGAAATTCTTGGTCCAAGTACTCACCGCCTCGGTCAGATCGAAGTGCCTTTATAGTTTTACCAAGCTGGTTCTGTGCTTCGTTCTGGAACTCTTTGAACTTGTCAAAGGTTTTCGATTTATGTCTCATAAGATAAACATACCCATATCTACTGAAGTCATCAGTAAATGTAACGAAGTAGTGAAAACCTCTTCTGGCCTGAGTGCTCATGGGCCCACAAACATCGGAATGTATGAGACCCAGTAAGCCACTCGCTCTTTCACCTAAACCGGCAAAAGGTGCTTTTGTCATTTTGGCCATAAGGCATGACTCGCATCTCTCAATTGAAGTGAATTCAAATGGACTTAGAAGTCCACACTTGTGAAATGTTGAGATGCGTTTCTGGCCTATATGGCCTAAGCGGCAGTGCCATAACACATTCTGGTTTAAATCATCGGATTTAACCCTTTTGTTACTGATATTAAAAATCAAGCTAGTGTCAGTGTTTTGAATATTAAGAATATATAAACCACCAACCAATAAAGCATTGCAATAAAACATATTATTCTTGAAAATATTGAAAATTCCATTATCAATAGAAAAACAATATCCTTCCTTGTCTAGCAAGGATATAGAAATAATATTCCTTCGAAACGCAGGTACACAATGAACATTGTTTAATAACAAAACTAGCCCACTCGGCAAACTAAAACTAATATCTCCTACAGCAGTTGTCAAGACTTGATTGCCATCACCAACTCGTAGGTCCGCCTCGCCCTTGCCCACTTCTCTTCTACTTCTCAGAGCCTGCACATTAAAACAAATGTGAGATTCTGTACCGGTATCAAGTACCCAAGAATATGAAGTAGATAAACTGAGATTGAGCTCAATAACAAAAATACCTGATCCTCAAGATGTGGAAGCTCCACTCTTCCTAAGAAACAACTTGTGTTTCTTACAATCCTTTTTCCAGTGCCCCAGTCCTTGGCAATAGAAGCAGATGACATCCTTCTTAGGATTCTCAACAGCCTTTGGAGCTTCTGGACCCTTAGGTTTTCGAATCCTCCCTGCTAGGTGCATAGGAGCCTTACCCTTGCCCAGGCTGGCTTTCTTGAAGCTCACTTGCTTGTTGACCATAAGAACCTCCTTGGTCTTGCCCTTGAAATTCTTTTCAGCAGTCACGAGCATACCATGAAACTCTGTCACGGTCTTACCCATGTCATGCATATATTTTAATTTCCAACGAAATCACGATATGTCTCTGGAAGTGAATGTAGCACAAAGTCTGCAGACATTTCCTTGTCCACAGGATGACCGAGTCCGGTCAAGTGTTCCAAAACACGTTTCATCTTAAGGACATGTGGACTGACAGGAGCTCCATCCTTCAGCTTGCAAGACATCAGTTCACTGAAAGTGTCGTATCTTTCGACACGCGCTTTCTCTTTGAACATTTTCTCGATCTAAGCCATATAGGCTTTGGGATCATCGGAAATGTCCAAGAACTGTTTCTGCAAGTCAGGCACCATATTGCCCATCATGATGCACTGCACGTCGATCCGGTCGCTAAGGAATTTCTGGTAAGTATCCCTTAGCGCCCTTGAGGCGTTCAGTGCTGGTTCAGTAGGTGCTTGTTCCTGGGTAAGGATGTAATCCTTACGCTCATGATTGAGAACGAGTCTCAAGTTCCGGTCCCAATCGAGAAAGTTTACGCCGTTAAGCTTATCATGCTCGATTAGTGACCTAAGCGCACTGTTGCCAGAATGATTCGTGTTTGCGATTTTATATCTAGACAGTAAATAAATTTTAATCAGTATTAATTAAAATTGAATTTGGAGATTTAATTATAAAACACTTTCTGATTCTAACTTTAGAATCTGAACCAGGATCCCATCATACTCTCAATTGCAGTGAACGGAGGCTCACTGCTCGAATTGAGTGCATCAAGGTAGGAATACATCCATCTACAAGATCATGTAGTTCTTGGCTAGGGTATGTACTTGTAAGTAGGTGGCATACCCTATACTGATACCCTAGGTCAGCCCTAGCTGACAATCGTAGACAAGTCTACCAAGCTTGAACTATGGATAGAACTAATGTGGCTACTTCGCGGAGGCACACACACCCACACAGAACTAACCATCTCATCCAGACCTCTTTTCTATGAATGTTACGCGGAGGCGTACTGACATCCATAGGGTCAAAGCCCTTTGGAGTGCCCAAACTTGGATGGTATCACGCTTGACTTGTAATTATTTGCGTTTAAGTGAATTATAAAAGTCTGATTGTATATCGATACAATCTTAATCTGGAATCATCAATTGCAAATTCATGCAAAGATGATCCCTTAGCAGGTTACATGCGAGCCTTGATTAAATTCCGATTTTAATCTTTGCATGTGGGTGATAGCAAACCATACATAAACTTGTATATTTAAACTATCATACATTCATACATTTAAACATATAAATGTAACGATAAAATATGCATAGCTAAGCCGATCTTAAGTTCCTAAGAATCTAGCAATACTGATCCTAAAGACATCGTCTTCAAGATCCAAACTTGCTCCATTCTTGTGAACTCCCACTGGCTTCGAGCCTTTTTCAATCCGAGTCTTCCTCTTGACTTGATTCTTGTGTCGGTCTTCGTGATTACAAATTAAAATAAATAAAATAAAATACAAATCACGACACGGAGGCCGTTTTTAAGCAACACGCAGGTTGCAAAACCGAAATTAAAATATAAATCTAAAGGGCTTAGCTAGCATCATGTGAAAAACATCATGTTATCAAAGATCATGTATACAATCAACATGCTTATCAAACAAATAAATTTTCCAAATTTTATCTTTCTTAAGTGTGGAAAATTCCGGTTTATCGAAACTGGACGATTTAATTGATTAATTGAATTTTGAACCGGTTCTCGCTGGTTTATCGAAACCGAACCAAATCTGAAAATTAAATTTTTAGGGTTTCAAAATATTCTCGCGAACCAACCGGTTCAGCTCAAATCTGGTCGAGCCGAACCGGCTCAACCGAGGTCGCCCGCGGAGGCAACCACGGTTGCCCGTGAAGGCTGCCGAGGTCGCCCGCGGGTCTGACCGTGGTCGACCATGGGAACGACCATGGTAGCCCGCGAGGGCAACCATGGTCGCCCCTAGGGCAGACCCTGGTCGCCCGCGAGGAAACCATGGTGGCATGCGAGGGCTGCCAAGGTCGCCCGTAGGCGACCCTCGTCGGCCCTTGGTGCTGACCATGGTCTGCCCTAGGGCATTCCATGGTCCACCAAGGTTCTCGACCTGGTCGGCCATGGCTAACCCGAAACACCAAAAAAAATTTCAATTTTCCAAAATCAATCAAATCTGAAATTTTTTTTTCAATTCACGTGCATGCTAAGGTGATGAACATATAAACTAAAAAAAGAAAATCAGAATTAAACATGATGAAAAATACATAACAACCATGCCTCTGATACCACTGAAAGAGATCACCACGGGTTCCATTCGATAAATATCATGCAGCGGACGCTATGTAACCATGGTGATTGATGTAAGCTTTGATCTTAATGTAAATTCAACATGCTATATATACCTTTTGAATCTGAAAATTACCTCTTCTAATCGATGAAAACACAAGCTTAGTGTTTCTTTATTAAGTTCACACAAGCAATACAACCGAAGAAGGTTTTCTCTCAAACTTTTTGCTATGAATTTTTTAGAGAAGCTTGACAAAAATGGTTGATGAGAGGGTGAAAGGATTCAGCAATGAGGGGGAGAAGATGAGGGGAGTGGTTGCTGAAAATTAGCGAAAATAATGGAAGATATATTGAAATTTTAATTTGAAAAATAAAATTGAATTTCAAATTAAAATTGCATATCCATCCTTCGTAAACTCTTATTTGCATTTGTTCCCATTCATCACTTAAATCCCTAAATGGGCTTTAAGCCTGTTTAATCAAAACCCAAATCAAACCCATTAACTTGAGTTCTAATTTTGGTTTAGACAAAGCGGTTCAATTTCTTCGAATTGATTTATTCAACAGTCTGGTTAAAACCTTAGGTCAGAAAACTACTAAATTGTTCTCAATTTTCATCTATAATTATTGTCATGTATCGTGCTTAATGCGTGTGACCCTCTAGGCTCACGAGCAATTGGCAGATTGGTAAAATTACTATTTTACCCTTTCCATCATAAGTGGTCTCTAGCAAGACATTATGATTATCCAATGTTCGTGATTATCGATTATTCAATTTAACCTGTTATCGTATATGTCACTATCCTTTTATCAAACCGATATCCAGATTGATCAATAGGCATAGAATGGTCATCCTAATTTATCAATCACTATTTCTTGATATCTGAGATGACTGAAAACCGATACTAAGGTATCACTTGCAGGACCGTGCTATTCCTTCAGTCATACTCATCAAGTGGCCTAAACGGATATCTTTCTCATACCAAAGTATGAGTGATAAATCCCTTAGACGCCTTTCGAGTTCACTAGTGCAATCAATATCAAAGCTAATCGAAGCCGTTATAGTTACCCTTTTACAGATAACGTTAGACTAGGTCAAACTTAGGTATTCGTTACATAGTGTACACAAAGACTCCTTGGTGTTAGGATATAATGACAAGCTACGATACGTGAGTATCTCATGACTGGATCTATGTAGCATACTCACAATCGGGTTGTCCAATATCAATGACCTGATGGTATCTATGATATAATTCCGGCACACACTTTGCCATGATCAGTAGAGAATGATCACAATGAGTTAGTCTTATACTGATCGCTTCAGAAGAAGCTTAGTTGATCAGGGACTTTATCGAATGCAATTCTTTCTGATCTATAGTTCTACTATAAGTGGTTACACACATTATGACATATATCAAATCACATTAGATATATTACTACAACACATTGGTAATATTATGCCTTTTATTATGTAGAATAATGATGTCCGTTACAATATAGATTGAGGAATTATATTGGACTAGGGCACAAACCTAACAAAAATTGCTATCAATCTCCCACTTGCCCCTAGTTCCAATCTAAGCCCTAGTCAACCCCCATTGACCTAACATGTTTATCTTGTTTTGCTTGAGGGAGAGCCTTAGTCAAGGAGTCGGATGATGTGATACTTCTTGAGTACATGCTTGGATTTGTCATGTGCTCTTGGTGCTTTAGCTTGCGCAATGGCCTCAGTGTTGTCACAATATAAGTCTACTGGGTTAGATGGGTTTTGAATTACACCTAAACGAGCCATGAAACTGAAAGAGATCACCATGGGTTCCAAACGTTAATTTCATGCAGCGGAGCCTTGTGTAACCATGATGATCGAAAGAAATAAAGATCTTACTGAAAATTCAGCATGTTATAAAGTTTTTCAATCTGAAAATTTACCTTTGTCAATCGATTAAATCACAACGTAGTGTTTCTCTATCGAGTCCACACAAGCACAACAACCAGGAATCGGTTTTCTCTCACACACTTGCTAATGAATGTTTTGAGATATATTTTGACAAAAACTATCGAGGACTGAGTATGAGGGAGTCGGCAAAGTGGAGAGGGAATTTGGGGGTAGTTACCGAAAATTAGAGAGAGAAATAAGGGTAATCATAATGTCATTGTCCTTTTATCAAACCGATATCGAGATTGATCAATAGGCATAGAATCGTCATCCTAATTTATTAATCACTGTTTCTTGATATCTGAGATGACTGAAAACTGATACTAAGGTATCACATGCACGGTCGTGCTATTCCTTCAGTCATACTCATCAAGTGGCCTAAACGGATATCTTTCTCATACTGAAGTATGAGTAATAAATCCCTCAGACGCCTTTCGAGTTCACTAATGCAATAAATTTCCAAGCCAATCGAAGCCGTTATAGCTACTCTTTTACAGATAACGTTAGACTAGGTCAAACTTAGGTATTCGTTACATAGTGTACACAAAGACTCCTTGGTCTTAGGATATAATGACAAGCTACGATCTGTGAGTATCTCATGACTGGATTTATGTAGCATACTCACAATTGGGTTGTCCGATATCATCGACCTGATGGTATCTATGATATAACTCTGGCACGCACTTTGCCATGATCAGTAGAGCATGATCACAAGGAGTTAATCTCATACTGATCGCTTCAGAAGATGCTTAGCTGATCAGAGACTTTATCAAATGCAATTCTTTCTGATCTGTAGTTCTACTATAAGTGGTTACACACATTATGAAATAGATCAAATCACATTAGATATATTACTGCAACACATTAGTAATATTATGCCTTTTACTATGTAGAAGAATGATGTCCGTTACAATGTAGATTAAGGAATTACATTGGACTAGGGCATAATCCTAACAATCTCCCACTTGCCCCTAGTTCCAACCTAAGTTCCAATCTACCCCTATAGATTTTACGTGCGCCTCATGCTTGGGCTGCGGTAAAGCCTTTGTCAAGGGATCAACAACGTTGTCATCAGTCGGTATATAAGTAATCTCCACATCACCGTTATCGATATATTCTCTGATAAAGTGATACTTCCTCTGTATGTGTTTTGTTATGTTATGGAATCTGGGCTCTTGAGCTAATGCTATGGCCCCCGTGTTATCACACAACAAGCTTACCGGATCAGATGCTAGCGGCATTACATCTAATCAAGTTAGAAAGCTTGTAACCCATACAGCCTCCTTAGCTGCATCTGTTGCAGCTATGTATTCAGCTTATGTTGTAGAATCGGCAGTTGTGGCTTCCTTGAAGCTCTTCCAGCTGAATGCTCCGCCATTTAACACGAATACAAATCCTGCCTGAGATTTGAAATCATCAGGATCTGTCTTAAATCTAGCATCAACATATTCTTTAACTGCTAGTTCTCCATCCTTCCCACCATACACTAGGACTGCGTGTTTAATTCTTCTTAGGTATTTAAGGATACTCTTGACAGCAATCTAGTGCTCCTGGCCGAGGTTAGATGGATATCTGCTGGTACACCTTAATGTGAACGAGATGTCTGGTCTCTTGCAAATCATGGCATACATGATGGATCCCACAACCAAAGCATATGAGATCTTACTCATCTTACTTAGCTCATCAGGAGTCTTAGGACTCTGTTGTTTGCTGAGCTAAATGCCATGTCGCATGGGTATGTATCCTTTCTTAGAATCAAGCATTGAGAATCTTCTCAATACCTTATCTATGTAAGTGCTCTGACTTACCCCCAATATTCTTTTGGTTCGATCTCTGTAGATCTTGATGCCCAGAATGAAAGCAGCATCACCTAAGTCCTACATCGAGAAGCATTTCCCTAAGCTTTAACCTCAAGCAAGGTTGGGATGTCATTCCCGATGATCAATATGTCATCGACATATAGCACTAGGAATACAATATTACTCCCACTCACTTTCTTATATACGCAAGGTTCAGTTTCGTTTTTGATAAAACCGAATTCCCTTACGGCTTCATCAAAACGAAGGTTCCAACTCCGTGAAGCATGCTTTAATCCATAAATGGATCTAAGCAGCTTACAAATCTTTCCGAGATTCTCTAGATCAACAAAACCCTCGGGTTGTGTCATATACACATCCTCTTTTAAGTTCCCGTTAAGGGAGGCGGTTTCGACATCCATCTGTCATATCTCGTAGTCCTAGTACGCTGCTATGGCTAGAATGATCCGGATAGATTTGACCATAGCCACAGGTGAAAAAGTCTTGTCATAATCGATACCTTCGATCTTGCGATAACCTTTCGCAACCAGTGTAGCTTTATAGGTCTGAGGTTTTCCATCCATGTCGGTCTTAAGTTTATAGACCCATTTGTAACCGATGGGTTTTATCCCAGGGGTTT